>CAJQUW010013044.1:0-55217 GCA_907163375.1 Prostheceraeus crozeri
CATTCCTTTATTCAATTCTAACATAATATCAAGAAATGGTACTTCTTCCTGTAATTTGAATAAAACATAAAGACATAATTGTTCACAGTAAGTTGTTCCTTTTTTTGAATTTGAAATGTATTATAAATTCCATTTCCAAGTATTTCTTTTACTTCATTTATAGAGGGAAGTCCGTATGAATCGAACCTATAGTTCTCAGCCTCCAGGCGATCAAAATAATAATTGAACCGTCTTTATTTCTTTCCCCGCAAACCAATGTACTCTTTTTTGATCTGATGTGTGGAGATTTGTTATGAAGTTTACTTCAGGTACATCTTTAATCAACTGCAATTCATTTCTTATCAATACGTGAAAATTCTTTATTCCCAATTGATTTGCGATCTTATTTAAATCGAAATTGGACGTGGTTTGTTGCCATATAATTTAAAGAACTCGGTCATGTTAATCATTTTAAATGGAATAAAATCTATTTCAGAAATTTCTCAAAAGAATTTGCGTGTAGCAGCTGCAAAAATTGTGACAGCTGATAGGGGTTAGGCAAATCACAGACAATAGAGCATAATGCGGTTTGTGAAATTACATTCACACTATAAGAACAAAAAACAAATACAATCTAAACCCAATAGACATATGAGAGAGAGAGGATAAATGAATGAATGAATGAGCATTTCTCTTCATTCATTTTGGTTTCCATAACAATCATTCATGCGACATCATTTTGAATGGAAAAATACACCGACTGTCGAACCATGTCGGCACTTTTATCGATAACTATGTCGGCGCTTTTATTGACAACCATGTCGGCACTTTTATCGACAACCATGTCGGCACTTTTATCGACAGCCATGTCGATAAACTTTCTGACACATTTTCTGATACTTTTTCTGGCTCCCAGAACAGTTTCGGTGTAAATTTCCATTAGCACTCAAGGTCATTCTATTAAAAGCTTACGGGAATTATTCTCATTGAAGACAAACAATTGTTTTAAAGAATGCATGTCATTGTGAATATAATATTCCTGTAACAGACAGGATCGAGAGAGAGAAAGAAGTCACGCTGCTCCGTAAAAGTTTAATTGAGTTGTCCAACCAAACAATGTCATGGCATGATATACATATCATATAATACGGATCAACAAAGGCAATGAATAGACATCAGATCACTCAGTTAATTAGCCGCATCACGAGAACAATTGTCAAGTGCGATTGTCAGTTATGTCGATGAGTAAGAAGAAAAAGAGATCTCATCACGAACAATTCCAATTCCTTGTGTTGCGTTTCCTTATCTTTCATGTACCTAACTCTATCTTTGTGTTTTTCAATGTTCATCTTTTCGATGTTCATCTTTTCGATGTCCATTAAAGTAGAACTACGTTCATTTAATAACGAAGGATATATTCTCAAAGTTCCTTCAATTTTTAAGGTTTCTTCCACTTTTGTTTCATCCATTTTTTAATAAATATTTTGAATACAATCTTCTGAAATTCTTAATCTACCTAAATTTTTATTCTACTTAAATTTTCGACTACGTGAAATTTTCGACCACGTGATATTTTTTGGACTGCCTAAATTTTCGACTACGTGCTATTTTTTGGACTACCTAAATTTTCGACCACGTGATATTTTTGAAGCCTCTTTTCAGTATATGAAAAAAATCCCAACGAGTTTAAAACTGTTTTTTTGATTTTATCCTTAAAATTATTTTTATTTATAAAACTCTTTTTCAGTGTATGAAAAATTTCCTATGCTCATTCTGGAGGTATCTTATTTCTTTTCGTTGTCCTGAATCGGTCATATATTCATTTTTTTGCATTTTTGGGTTACCTTATTTTTTTATTTTTTTTGCTTGTCCTGGAACGGTCATATATACGTTTTATTTTCTTTTTAGTTGTCCTGAATCGGTCATATATTCAGTTTTTTGCATTTTTGGGGTACCTTATTTTTTTAATTTTTTGCTTGTCCTAGAACGGTCTTATATACATTACTTTCTTCAGGAAAAGATAATCAAGGAAATGTGTCACAGAATTCAGTCCTGGAAGATTTATGTGCATTTTTTATGTCAATCTTCTCTAATGTTATAGGAATTTCTAACAAGTAGACAAAACTTGTAGAGCATTATTTAAATCGAAAATATAGCTACTGGAATGCAAGTAATAGTTACCGGCATCTACGCAACAGGTGCAAAGTATCCATCTTGATTGCATTTTTCGAGATCAACATGGCCATGCACGAGCCCGAAGGGTAAGGGACATAGTCTGTTGATCGAGAATAATGTATTTAAGATGGACATCTTTGCACGAGTTGCGCAAGTAACTTTATTACAGTTCACAGAATGCTCAGAATCTCTGGCCACTAGAATTTATAACTGTCAAAAATCTACCTCTATCTGTTATGAAACTGCAGATATCAACGGTATTTCGTGAGATTTCCATGTACACTGCAAGATTCTCAGTACTAAACAAATGAGTAATAGAATTACCGAACTTAAATTCACAGATTGAGGCACCATCATCTTGCCAAATGCAATTTCCGCAGGATGCCGGCGCGCTACCACTGGACAGATTACTTCACGCAGAAGAATTGCATATTGATCTCCAATCATTGTTCTGCGCTCGCCCCTTCGGAAGTGAAAGCTCTGCTCCAACCACTCTTCCACAAAGATCGGTCCATTCACTGGCATCAAACCATTCCAGGAAACAGCTCCCCATAGCATAGTGCCTCGCGAAAACTTATCAACTCCAACTAAAGTGCCAACCGCTTCTGGATCTTCACCAGATGACGATCAAATAATCTCGGTATTTGTGTTTGGAAGGCTGGTTATCGATGCGGCTTGAAAAAGGTAGTATTTACAACTAGAGTGAAACGCTCTCCACTTAGGTGAAAAGGGTTGCGTTCAAAGTGACGGAGTAAATGTCTTGAAAATGCGGGTCACATGATGTCGCTCGGTAAGACGATTTGTCTTTCGGCTATGATAGGCCCTCAATTCTACTTCTTTAAGAGTCCTACACACGGATGATTGAAATGTGCCAGAGAATGATGTCACTACTGAGCAAGTAGACTGTTCTTTCTTTCTTGTCTTCCACTGCTGCCACCACTTTTTCAGCCATTTCGCTGGACCTCGCAGTGCGCAGTCTACGAGACTGGTAGTGACTTCGTTCAGCAACTACTGATATCCGAATGCATTTTAGAACTCGCAAAACAACATTTTTGATGGAGTTAAAGCTCATTGCACTAATTTCAAAGTGCGCGCTTTCTTTTAAGCATTTGGCTACTTTATAGCTACTCCAGCTACCATGAAGGCCATTTAGCACCTCAATTGACTTCCACAAGAAATCTCTTGTGGAGACATACAGCTTCATTTTGGCATAAATTCACAGATCAACTTTTCAAGCTATTGCATACATCACGTATAAAAATGTATAACTGGGAAACCTTTTCAAATTCAAAACCGTTGGATATCGTCAAAGTTAGCATATATATGTAGCTTTGACAACCATAGAGTTGTTCCTGAGACTCTGTGGTTTAAAATGATCCATCTCATTTAGAAATTGGTTGGATCTTCACTGATCTACAACATGCTATAATATAGGGCCATTTATACATATATATATATATATAAATGTCGCGACACGAGACCAAATTCAGTGAATGAGTGTGAAGCTGGCATTGATGGCGCGCGCTACTGAATAAGTGCTTTTGTTCCCAGCTGAGAGTGCTTTGTCGACGATGTGATGAATATCGACTGTGGGAAGGACGGCGTAAATCAACTAGTCAACACAGCTACTACATAGTTCCTGCACCGCAATTGTCAGTCGGGTCGCTTCTGTGTCAGGTAGCGAGTGTTCATAGCTGGAAATCACGTTGTGTTCTTGCATATCCAAGTGGATGCAGTGAAACAGTAAATGATCTTGCAACCAACGTTTTATCGATATCCTCTTAATGAACCTAAGACATCAATTTGCATCAAATGCCTCCTCACCGACATTGCTTTAAGCCTTGTCAACGTCCATCATTTTCTCCGACAGTGCTTTTAGGCTTGACAACGCTTACCCACTTCACCGACTGCGCTTTAATTCTTGTGCATATTTTCTTGATCTAAATGTATTTGTATTTAATTGCTAAAGCAGTTCCTCCATGGATTTTCGTATGTGATATAGCGGGTTATATGCCGGTATGCCGTATGGCATTTTTCGATAAAGCGGAGGTGCCAGTCCTACATCACTCACTAAATGAGTTCTAAAATGAGTTCCAATTAAGTACTCTGCTTTCGAACCTTAAGAGTTCTAAAATGAGTACTATTATTTTCGAACTGAAGGAATGCTGGATTCTTGGACTCATTTCTTGGTCGAAGTTAGTACTCAAGTTCAGCACTCTTTCTAGTACTCATTTGGAACTTTATGAATAACAGTGTAGAATTTAGTTTTTGAAGATGAAATTTTTTTATGTGCTAATGTATTCCAATGAAGGAGTGTAATAAAACTGTTTATTGCATTCCTTGAAATGTATGCACTCTTTGGAAAGCATGAACTCCAAAATGGAAGCAATAATCATAGAGATTATTGCACTGTGAAATGTATTGTAAATGATCATAAGCTTGAAATTATTGAATATTACATTCACATGTGTTGGTATGTAGCGATACGAACCATTCTATCTGCTATTGCCTGTTTTACGATGAAATGCGAGTTGTTGGTATGTTTTATATAAGAGGCCCTATGCAAATTCATCCTCATTCCTATGCCTTTCGTATGTAGAGCTTTAAGTCATCTAGAAAAATGTTGTATATGTGGCATACTACTTTTGAATAACTTCTGTCAGTAATATCAGTCATATTTATTGTCATTGATAGCGTAGTATTTAAAGTATTTGATCCAGACTCGATTTACTGTGAAATTAATGTCGCATGTCATCGTTGCTACTTGTCTAATAACATTCGCACGACTCATAATTAGCTCAACTCCATTAGCTAAGTTGATAACGATAAATTTCGAGCTATTATGTTGACTTATATATCTCAAACATAACTATGTTTGCTTTCATGAGTTATAAGTGTTTTTATTTCGGATTGATTATATGCCTAATTTCAAAATTACATAATCCATAACCGTTGATGGTTGTATACTTATTGAATATTTATGAAATGCTTTAGACTTACGTGTAGTTAAATCGAAATCAGCATTGTAAGTTTGACTCTTAAATCATTGCTATTATTTAATCATTGTATGCTCATCTTGCTACTTACAAAACAGTAGTAAGTGCCATGCAACCTTAAGGCTATCTTTATTGAAAAAAGGCTCTAAATCATACGAAAAGAGCATACAAATAGATGCAAAAATATATCAGAAAAATATTTTGGTATGCATCCTTCGTATGTGATTGGTATCTAGCGATTTGCAATGTAGTTTCAAGGCATACGCTGTAGGACTTCCATTCCCCAAGTCAATAATAGTTGCATTTCCATTTTATTTCAGATTTCCTGTATTCAGGAGTATCGGGAGCTGATCTCACATATTCTGTCACCGGAAAATTCAACGAAAGATACTCTGAAATCACAAATACCGGAGCTAAGTGAGAATATAAGTCAGTCTTCCTCATAACGTTGTACTTGCGAATGATTCTATATGTACGACATGTATCTTGAAAACTGATCACCTGTTTGAGGTTGCAACGTTCCATACGTATCTTTCTATCTATCTGTTGTATCGCATGGTTATATTTTCAGAAAATCAAATACACAAAATTTCGTTTACAAAGCTATTGCAGAGGTGAGAAATCACAGGACCATAAGAAGGAGTAAAGCAGAATAAGTTTACATCTGCGCTTTCTGGTGCTCCAAATTGACGCCAGTGTGCGACAACATTACATAGATATCCTGTGATTGTTTGGCGTCTTCCGTCGGATGAACACACAATATGTCATAGCTCATAAGGCATCGTTCTGATGTCTGGTCACGATCCCACATAAGCAGAATCCCAAAGCCATAAACCATGCCATTTTTTCTCATTACATCCAGATAATACAAGCAGCCAGAAGAAGAAAGTATGCAATAATTTTCTAATTTTTGTGAGAGCGCAAGCACGTTATGAATGACGCGTTATATCACAAAATGAAAAAGCACATATATGTATGCATAATACAACAAAAGGTACAATGATGAAATATATTGTGGCACCTCTGTATTGATGGTTATATATTATGTTAGCTTATATCAAGTGTGAAATATGTTTTTTAACGCCAGTTCTATTGAAGGCCATCACTCGGATTTTTTCTGACCAGCGCTCATTGAAACTTAGGTTTTGCAACAATATTTGCGGCGAATGGCTGATGTCTTATCGTATGTGCCTGTGGACCTCTTTAGCTCGTAGGAGATCCTCCGCGTTTGAATGTCACCCCACACTTGATGTGTGACATGACGCAAAGTGGGAATGAGCAATGCCGTGTAGGATAAAGCAAAGAGAAAAGATAATGTCAAAAGTGGAAAAGTAAGAAAAAAAGAAAAAAAATCAGGGAATGGATGGTCAAGTACCCATGCTAAAGCAATCATTACCTTTCAATGAACCATTAATGGCCAATAAAAACCTAAGGATCGATTTCCTTTCCTATTGGATGACAAGGATAATCCAATAGGAAAGTCAATCGCTTTCGTAGTGTATGAGCGCGAACAGTAGTGTACATTTTGTTATTCTTTCTTGTACATCGGTTTCGTAGTCAAAATCAGGCAGCCATTGTACTCTACAGTTTGCAGTGTACTTTGGTCGGATTACTAACCAAAAACGAAAGCTCTTTCGTGCAATGCTTCATTGGCTCTCCATCATGGGATGAGTGCAGCTTCTTCGCCCATGCATCCTTCAATTTCTCCGCCTTAGAAGAAATTTTGTCGCTATTGATCACAGGCTTCGACCAAAAACTATTGCTCTTTTACTGCGAAAACATCTTGCCGGCAGCTCTAACGGCTTAATCAGATGTAGTGACACAGTTTAGCGTGACATACATGTAGGTATGTGGCCGTGTCTTCTCTGTGATAATATATTTGCTTTCTGTCGTTCATTCAGCTTTGCTAAACCAACAGCTAGGAAATGGAGCAGGACATGGGAAAGAAAGTATCAACAAACGTCCAGCAGATATCGTAATTCCGTCATGGTCTCTTAGTCAACCAGCTGCACTTGACATCAGTTTGGTGCATCCGCTCAACCCCAAAACAATTGAAGGACCGAGTATCGCACTTAATTCATGTCTCGGAGCAGCAGAAAACCGAAAGCATGATCTAAACGACAGTAAATGCCAGGATTTGGGGTGGAAATGTATTCTGCTGGCAGAACCGTGTTTGGGACGATGAAGCATCAGAAGCCCTCACTAGAGTCGCAGCAAGAATAGCTGTACAGACCATGTCACGAGGAGAAGCATGCTCGAACAACTTAACGTTTCCCCCGTATGACCGACACCATAAGCAATTCTGGCGAGGCTTTTTTAGTGCTCTTTGGACATGTTTTTTTCTTTTGTATCATACACCTTTTAGCTTTACAACTTCGGCTGACTGATTTATCTTTGACTTTTAAGTATCATTTAAGTGCTGTTAAGTATTTTGCAAGCACATGTAATGATATTGTTAATATAAAAGACATGAGGTATTTGGCGATGCATATGATGAAGAAATATTGTCTATACATGTATTTGTCAGAATAACATTTTGGATTATACGAAGACTGTTTCTTCGAGCTCTGGATTCACTTGAAATTCCAAAGACATCATGATCATCTAAATAGATGTGATCATTAACAAGCTTATAAAGAAAAAAAATTCAGACTTCTGAGTCCTTCACGATATGGCAAATGCCTCGTATCAATATAGAATCTCCGAGATTGTACAGCTTTTTGCACAGTCAATGAGGCTGACGTTTTTTCTACACTTGTACAGAGACTCCATAGTGTATTGACATGCTCTAATATACTGCGAACATGAAGTTTGGATATCAAAACTAGCATTTGTTTTCAGAATGATCATAGCGGATGCGTTTAGTGTTTGGACATGTCACACGGGACTTAATTTTGCGGAACTCGATGATCCAAAGAAGTCCAATATCACGATAATCGTCGGGGGAATGGAACACGTCACACGCATGCGTAATGGAGAATTAAAACGATGCCCAAGACAGGAGCTTGGAACTTCAACAGCAATGGGACGTAAGAATATATTTCATTTATCACAATATGGACTGAATGATGCTTTGTTAGGTTCGGATCAGTCAGGTTCCTCATCGGGAAATAATAATTTGCTATTCGTGGGAACTTAAGGCATTATTCTTGCTTATTGAATGCCATTTATATATTAGTGTAACAGATAATACATACTGCTTATTCTGAATTCGTTTGATTTTAAGGTATCAATTTTCTTCATGCTGATTATTTGTAAATATTTTTCATTGCCTCTCCTTCTGTCAGCTGCGGATAGTCCGTGGGCGTCTCAGTTAATATCATAACATTTCCGCTGTCCACTTGAGTGCTTGGTCATTGGCATGTTGGCAGCGAACCAAAACGAACCAAAACGAACCACAGAGAACGCTCTGTAACAATTAGCATGACAATAAGCATGTATGATATAGAATATTGGTATATGACAGGGATGCGGAGTCGGAGTCCCGGAGTCCTATCAATTTTGCTGGAGTCGGAGTCATATCAAATGATTGGACTCCGGACTCCGGCCTATAACTAGACCCGAAATATAATACAAACAAATTACTTATCCTCGTGCATATACACGTAGCTGTCACTGTCTTGATGTCAACTTTCTCCATCAAACAAAAGTACAGAGACAGTAGTGCATGCAAAGCTTGTAATAGTTGAGTGAATGAGCCGTGATATCGAAAAAAGGATTGTCTTTTCACACGGTAATATAGTAGAAAAGACAAGTCTTCTAGCCTCGACCACACATACGCACCAAAGGTCACATCAGAGACAAAAATGAAGTAGTAGTTTGTTTGAGAACATGACCTCTTACCCTCACGTTAATCGTGTGTGATGGCGCCTCCAAAGCGCCTCCTCAATCGAAAGTGTACTCATATTTTTTGGGAAAGGATGGGGATTTTCCTGCTTGGTAGAGACTGGAGAAAAACCGTGTGAAGCACACATCAACAAGATGGGAGGAGCCTAGTCACATGCATCCAACTTAAAGCGACATTTGATAAACTTTCATCGAAAATGATTGATAATTGATGCAGCAATGATCACTAGGTAATTATCAGGATACCTTATAGGATACCTTTTAGGTAATATAGGAAATTATTAGGTAAGCCTATAATGATTTATGATGTAGGTTACCAGTTTTTTCAAAAAAACTAGGCTATTTATGCTTGCCACCCAGAGTCGGAGTCGGAGTCCTGTATCATTTTGATAGGACTCCGCATCCATGGTTTATGATATCATGTCATAAATTCATGATGAAGGTACAGTCGTAAAGAAGACTCCGCTTATAAAAATTCCTCACGGAAAAAGTCAAATAAAAAAATAATAATGAAAATGATGAAGAAAGTGTCATCAAAGTTACCGGCAAAATCTGATGAAAGAGTTAGTAAGTGGCGATTTCTCAGGGTAATTAAGGTTAACAGTGTTTACTGTCAAATTATCATGTCAAACCAACTTTTGCCGTTTCATCCTTAATGATACACTGTCAACTCTAGGGCACGAAATTTAGGTATCAATTCGAACCAACGAAATTGTGCCTTGTTCGAACCAATTCGTGATTGGATAAACAAACATTTGGTTTGGTGCCTATTAGTGCCTACTAGTGCCTCGAGGCGCTAGAAAGGCATTAACTAGGCGCTAACTGGCACGAAATTTCGGTTTCTAGATTTAATTAAAAGAAATTAAATTCTTATTAATAAATAGTACTAGAAATATTAGTAATTACCTATATTTGAGGTAAAGTACCTATATATAGTAAAGCATCACAAAATGGTGAAATCTACATGGTGAAAGAATATTCAATGTCACAGGTCCGTGAGGATATGTATTATGTATTAGCATGGAAACGACCGTTTGTTCATCTCGAGTTATATCTCGAGTAATATCTCGAGTTGGCAGACGTTTGGGTAATTGCTCCTCTCAAACATTGCCCTGTGCTGCGGGAATGCTATCTGTCTTATTATGTACTTCAGTATGAGCTATACAAGTTCACCGATTGACTCGTGTGCTTGCGTAACCGATGAAATCCTCGACGAATGTATTTTGAGCACGGGAAAAAGGAAGGAACTTTGCGAGAAAGGACCTGACCATCGGTCAATAAACACGGATTTTGGAATGATGCGCTATTCACTAATTGGTTAAAACGATATGATAGAAGGCTAACAATTACATAACAGTTGGACCAGTGGTGTCACGTGTGCCCAGACCACAGGCCTTCACTCGGCATTGGAATACTATTTCTATATCAGACATTTTTTATGTTATAACATTAATTTTCATAAAAGTTGAATTTTAATAACAATTTCCTGAACATTCTTAAGTTCAAGTGAATGTGCATATGAGAAGTGATTGCTCATGTCGCTTAACCGCCTTACTCAAGGAGCTGAGACCACATTATCTCGAGAAAAAAGGAGGCAAGGTCAACAGTTTCTTGTACTTCTCACGGCCGGTCAGCCACTCACATGTTTGAAATTTTGATGCATTAAAATGTCTTGTGTATTTCTTATTTCTTTCTCTGTGAGTACTTTCAATTTTATATCAGGTGTTGGCCTACCTTGCTTGACGACTGCCATCTTTTCAGTATATTCCCTTCGGACGAAAGGCGTGGTTATGATCTCATCTGCAGTATTAAACATTGCGTCACATCAATCACGTCAAAAGAAATTATGGAATTCTACCGGATATGGGTGTTCGAGTCAGATGCATTACTCTGCATTCATTGGAGAACGCTCATCGTCTGATCGCAGTCTTGTATGAACGTCAGCATCTGCTACTGTTGACGTAGTGGCCTCTCTGACATAAAGCGAATCCAGGAACAATCGGGTTGCGCTTCCCTTACTATATTTAGGCATCGCGCCTCGATCAAGAATCGCGTAGAATTTCATTGCAAAAATTGGAGAATGCAAAGCATCATGTCTATCGGAAAAGCCAATAATGGCACGGGCGCGTGCGCTTACTGCCTCACACGCACACAACTCTCTCTCTCTCTCTCTCCCTCTCCCTCTCCCCCTCCCCCTTCTCTCTCTCTCTCTCTCTCATTCCCTTCTCTCTCTCTCTCTCTCTCTCATTCCCTTCTCTCTCTCTCTCTCTCTCTCTCTCTCTCTCTCTCTCTCTCTCTCTGTGTCTGAACATCAATGCTCCGTCTGAACACACGACCAGCTTGTGTGTCTAATTGATCGAAGAAAACAGCTGTGATTCGAGTACGTGCTGCAAAACTGTTCAATGAGATAAAGTACGTAACTGTTTGGCCATTCCTGGATATTATATACTATGTCAAATATAGCCTCTGGCTTTCTCAGGAATAAAAAAAAATCAACAAAATTTCTAATATACCAATTTCTAATATATAAAATTTCTAATATACCGGTTCAATGAGGTTGAGCGTCTGACTTGGAGACGGAAAGCTATGAACAGCTGTCACGAGAAGCTATCGAATTTAAATAAATGATGACACTTTTCATTTTTATAATTGTTGGAAAATTATTTTTGAGGATGCGCCAAAGGCCTCGCAGGTACGGAGAAGACGCAACTGAGTTGGACCTGCCGTTTGTCAATGAATTCCAAATTTAATAGGTTTAGTTGTTATCCTGGGAATGATATACAACACTCGGTGCTGGTAACCGCTCGTGGCTTCCTGAACAGACAGGAGTTGCATGATGTAGGAAGCAGTTTTTTTCGAGCAATGTTTGTACTGAATGTTACTAGTGATGCAAATGAAAATTTTTCAAATTTTTCAATTTTTTTTTCAGTGATTGACGTTTTTGCCTTATTAAATCATTGTTTTGGAGACTTATTATAGTCGCTTGAAAAGGCTATGTAATATCCAAAAACTGAAAACTTCTTTATCCTTGCATGTTAACTTTTGGAGCCAACTGCAACTTTTCCATGTCTTTCAGACCTTTCAAAATGAATTTCAGACATAAGATGGATTTCAGATTTCTCTAATTGAATCTCAGATATCTGTCAGAAACTTAAGATCTTAAATTCAAATGGAGAATCTCCAATTCATCTGGAAGTGTCTGTAATTCATTTGGGCAGATCTGAAATCGATTTGGAACTATGAGAAATATAAATGGAAGATGTGTAGGTTGTCCTCAACAAAGATGTCGGAAAATGCGCCAGAAGTCAGAAGCCATCATAGATATTCTTTCCCTCATCACAGCTATCTCTAATTTCCAAATATCTCACGAGTTTACAGTCTTCATATATCTTCCAATATGGTCGTTCATGTATAATGCTGCGTGTGCTGTGTGCTATTATACTTCACATATTCATCAACGCATGGAAAATTTGCATCACTATAATTAACGCTGTATATTGATAAAGCTTAACTTTCAACCTATAAGCAAACTCCAAAATATAGTGTATGATTTATTTTTCTCATTTCATGGAAATATATTCCCATTACAAAGTAAGATTCACGTAATCCCAAACGGTGTCTGCATGATAATTGAAAATGCTGACAAGTTACTTGGCACAGGTCACTAGTAGCAAAGAAATGCTCAAAAATCCGCGGACGGGACTCGTATTGCTAAGATCGTTTTAATCGAAATAATGATGAAATCAAGAATTTTAGACCAATTCTATTGGCGTGTACCTACCTCGGCTGTGGAAGCGCACAAATTATAGGGTCTATCACAAAAAATCAAAACTTTCAAAATTTTCCAATATTTTCCAAAATTTTCCGCGGAAAATTTCATCAGTGCCTATTACGCATTCGATCGCCAGCTGCGAAATAATTTTGAGGCGTCGAGGAAGAACTGGTCATAATCATGAATGCCTTTCATCCGACAAACATTCATCATGTGACATTTGCTGATATAAGCAGAGCACAGGAAAGCGCATGTCATAAATGAGTTGATAAAGGAATTCCATACGTGTATACTGTAACCTGTGCCATTCCAAAGCTAATTGCGAAACCGAGGTATACACACAGCTTGCACCGAACTTGCCACATTCACACTCACGTCCACAAATCAAACGTTGAGATCTTCTGAAAAACGATCAACCTTCTCAGTCAAGGTTTTAAAAAGATGACCAAATACCGGTGATGCATTCATAAATAGAGAATTGATGATTGCATAGAAATCAGTCAGCTCTCGCTTCCGCAAAGTATCGCGCAGACAACTGATGATTTCATTATGAAGTTCACTCCAGTTTGCATCGTTTCCACAAAAGTATGTTTGTTGCTAAAATTACTTTAATGTTACAAAATATGTACAAGTCTGAACTTTCACCAGCCGACTCTTCTAGTTGTCAACGTCTTGTTATTTCATGTTTTCGATCGAGTGTTGGTCTTTGTTCTTCGAGAAGAACGGATGTTTCACAATATTTTGAAGTTTTTTAACGCCATCAATGCGCATTAAATTTCCTATTGAGAAACCGATACCGGCTGCCGGCCTGAGTTTCATTTACCTGCAGATAAGGATAAGTGGAAATAATACTGATTATGAATGATATTCTAAGCCATGTCACTCTCACATCACTTTGAGAGGAGACAGCTGGCTTCCTCGACGTGCAAAAGCTGATTTTGTTAGTAATTATATCGATAATGTGAAAAATAAAGTCTCAAGCAAGAGAAACGAAGATGCGGCTATGGAAAGAGTCAAGAAGAGGCTGGATGAAAATGTTTTCCGAGATGTGTGTCTCAACACTAACAAGGTGAAGTGGCATTCGGAAACCACTAAGAAAGAGAAAATCATGAAATTTATCAATGATAGCTGTACGAAGAGAATCAATAAAATCAACAACAATTATAATTTGGCGGTATAATTGGGAAGTCATCCTGCCTCTAGTCTCAAACAATGTCTCAGTCGCAAGGAAAAAAGGAAGCATAACAAGTCTGAATTCTGTGATAGTTTGGGGTGTAGTTTTGATTGCTCTGATAAATATTTGGTATACCGGTTTACCTGCAAGCCGTTTCATGGCAGCTACATTTGTCAGACATCAAGCCTTTTCAATTTCCTATATAATGAACACAAGCGCAGCCTATCAAACAACAGCATGGGTAGCGCATTTAGTCCTGCAGCCAGAACGAGTTTCTGCAGGGAACAAGGCCGAAAGTGAGACTTTCAAAAAATGATGTATAACTTCCACCCACTACGAATGCCGATTTCTAGTGAGTTCCTCTTCTTGTCAGACAGGATCAAAGAAAAATATATGTAAAGCCAATAGGTCGCGGATTGCAGCTTTTGGTTAAAATGAAATTCTCTATGTTTTCGCTTATCAACTGGAAAGTATTAAGTCTAGGGTCATAATTTTTGACATGGAATGTCTTCAGGTCATTTCCTATGATGTGCATGTGCTAGTATCATGCTTCTGATCGGCAATTATCATCCCGAAAATTATGACTCTAGGCTAAGTGCTTTTTGTTTAATCACAGAAAGCATAAAAAATTTCACTTTAGCCAAAAACTGAAATCTGCATCCGATTGGATTTACATGGTACCAAACACAGAATCCCTAAAAGTCTTAGTTTGAGTGCCATAGCAAATCAAATCAGTAATTCATTAGAGCATATTACAAAAATAATTAAGAAGGAGAAGCTTGAGGCTACTTTATTCTCAGCGTGGAAATCAAGAATCATGGCACTGATTAAAGATTGAATATATCTTCCCAAGAAGTCATTTCGCGCACACAGTAATCGACACAAGATAAATGTCAAAATTGGCAAAAATCTGAAAGAATTGCAGAATGACGTCATAATTACGCCACTTGATAAAGCATCTAATAATTATGCCTTCATTTCCAATTTCTCTCAGCCGAGTTGGGAATTGATATTTCCACGTCAAACATATTGGGTAATGATACCTACGGTCCAGAGCAAATGTTAACTGAGAATGTAATTGAGCAACATACAGCAATTGTGAAAAGCGAGTTCAAACTATCTGTCTGTGAAAAAGATAGAAAATTACCAAAATTAGATTGGATTCCAAAATTTCACAAAACACCATGCAAATTTAGATTCATAGCCGGTGCACGACAATGTACATTGAAAAAGCTTTCCATCAAAGTGAATTCAGCCTTAAGTATTTTACGTGACAAGTTTCAGAGATATTATATGGCCATTAAGAGAAACAGCGGTTTCGATTGCTTCTGGAGTCCACACAAGAATTTCTACACAGATTAAATTCGACACAAGTTCATTCATTGCAAGTTTTCGATTTTTCAACCTCATATACGAATCTCAATCAAAAATTGATTGAAGATCACATATTCGCTATTATGGATTTGGTGTTTAATTGCTCAAATAGAAAATTGATTTGCATTAGATATGATAAGTCCTTTTGCTCAATGAATAAATATACTGGTTATCACTGTTCCATAAACAGAAGTTAAAAGAAGACATAGATTTCATATTATCATAGACCTACGTCACATTATTATATTAGCATTATATTCTCTTATAAATGGCTGCTGGAATGATTTTCATCATCGCATGAGAATGTGTTTTTCTTTAATCCTTGCGTGACAAGAAGAAGACCCCACTAGAGCTCGGCAGACGCACGGATTCGTAGTGGGCAGAAGTTGTACATCATTCTGTGAACTTTCGGCCTCGTTCCCTGCAGAAACTCGTTCTGGCTGCCTGACCAATTAGCAGAGCACGCATGACAATACCATCATGGACATCTGGTGATCACAGACTTCCACCTAAAGATTACTGACAATAGCAGATCACCTATAGAGACGAGACTTTCAGAAGCCCATCATCTTGAAGACCTGAGACCAGCAATCAATCTAAAGCATGAAATAACCAGACGTTGAACATACCCTCACTCCTGCCAAACCTTGATAATGCGAACCGACTAGCGAAGGCTCGGACGTGTACATGTTTTTTAACATTAAGGTAATTTCAGCTGCGAAGACTGAGATTACGAAAGCGGGATGCCTTCTTCAAAATTTCACTGACATGCAACTTCTACGTAAGTCTATAAGTAAACGTCATACCACGAATTCGAATAAAGTCAACACTGACAAAATTAGATAGAAACTGAGAGGGAAATGTCAACGATGCATGTGGAACGGTCATTTCTTTACGTTTAGAAATATTCAAAGTGCTTTTTGAAACTTCAACAAAATATCTGATGAGGACAACAAAACCTGATCGTGAGATTCAATAGCCTGTATTATTGTCACGTCATTGTCATATTTCACCTATTTAGTGTGGTCTGCACTAAAATCAACTGAACCTACATGCGCATCAAAGAGATGGATCCCAGCACTGAGCATTGCGGACCCCTTGAAGGCATATCAATCACAAAGCCACATTTACCATATGCTTAGAACATATGTACGAGTATACATATTAAAAAACTTTCAATGAAAATTTTGCTGCATCTCATCACATTTCACAATTCTGCCTCATATGAATCACAACATCTCGTTTGTGTCTACATCCCACCAAATTTGAAAAGTTTAGATCTGCAGAATATTTCTGACTGTCTTGTCAGCATGCTTGATGCGGAATTATTGATTTTCGGAAACAAATTCGTGGTCTCTGGTGACTTCAATAATTTTCCTACTCGATTATTTGAGAATCAATTTTCTATGCACAGCTGTATGAAGTCTCCAACCAGAAATACTTCTGTCCTTGATCAAATTTGGATCAACTCAGGTCTACAAGAGGTTTATCAGGAAGATGCTACAATCGGTCTGCCACTTTGTTCCTCAGATCATAGCCCTGTGGTGTTATTTGGTCAGGGCGCTCGACGAGATTACAGACTAGTAAAGGTTTAGGACTTTCGTCGATCAAATGTTGATGATTTTCTCTTTCTCTTATCAATTACTGATTTCTCGGGCATGTATTCGCTTGATAATGTGACTGAAATGTGTGAGGAACTTTATACGATTGTACGGGTTGCACTTTCTTTCATTCCCTCGAACTTTATTACGCTGTCCAGTAGTGACAAACCGTGGATGACCCCGCTTCTCAAGCATCTGATCAATTTGAGATGGAGTGCATATCGTCAAAGACAATGGCATTTGTATAATCATTATAAGAATAAAGTGTGCGATGAAATAACAAGGTCCCAGTGCATTTGGACAAACAGGCAGATTACGTCTTCTAAGCACATCTGGAAAGTGGTCAACGAACTTCGCGGAAAAGTCTCATCAAACTGCTATGATACACTTATTTCCAAATTTGGGGGAATTGAAAATTTTATTTCTGAGATACAAACTGAATTTGCAATCAATTATAATTATGGAGCTGACGATGAACTGAAGAATTTCAAAGACGAAAATTGGTACCCAGAATTGGTACCCTGTCACGATGTTTGGTATGCACTAACTCATTTAAAGAGTTCAAAGTCATCCGGTAGTGATCGAATACCAAAGCGTATATTAAAGGAGGGTGCACATTGGTTGGCCATTCCTTTACAGCGAATTTTTGAAAATTCGGTTCGCAATCGAAAATTTCCATCCTGTTGGAAATTAGCCGACGTCGTTCCTGTCCCGAAATGCAAGAAGCCAAGAATAAAGAATTTTCGTCCAATATCCCTGACGCCCTCAATGAGCAAGA
This sequence comes from Prostheceraeus crozeri, assembly GCA_907163375.1. Classification (NCBI taxonomy): domain Eukaryota; kingdom Metazoa; phylum Platyhelminthes; order Polycladida; family Euryleptidae; genus Prostheceraeus; species Prostheceraeus crozeri. The sequence continues at coordinate 17,696 of CAJQUW010013044.1, forward strand.
TTTTTGAGAAGTTGATATTAAAATCCCTATATTGGCAATTTCACTCACTCTTTGGACCTTACCAGTTTGCTTTCAGACAGTATGGGTCAACCGTAGGCGCTCTAATAAAAATTCATGACAGTATCACCAGATACATGAATTCACCTGATGTACAGTCTTAATGTGACAAAGTCCTACCGAACACTCTAATGAATCGACTTACCGATGAGAGAGTAAATGGTGGATTCTTGAGATGGCTTGGAAGCTATTTAACAGGCAGAAAGTTTCGTGTCAAATGTAGTGGTGTCTTTGGTTCTGCAATAAGTGTGACGTCAGGAATCTCGCAGGGCTCAATTTTAGGTCCTGTTTTATTTGCTCTTTTCATGGGCTCCCTAACAGTGTCGCATATGTCAACTGCAGTTATTTATGCTGATGATGTGAGCCTAATTGAACCCATTTCAAATGCAACTATAGATAACATTACGGACATAAAAGCCTGGACTCGTCGGAACCATATGGTCCTTAATCTGGACAAATCAAAACAATTGATGTTCAGTTGCGGCTCCCGATGCACATCACTGTACCCAGGAATCAAGACTGTGAGTGAATGCAAGATTCTTGGAGTTGTATGGGATGACAAACTCCGATGGAATTCTCACATCGAAGCTATATTGAGAATCTCCTCTCAGCGTTTGTACACTATACGAACTTTGAAATCGCTGTTATCAAGATTCCAAATAATATATGTATACAAATCTATCATACTGTTGCTTCTGTTGTACTTTTCTTCGTTGTTTGTGTGGCCTCCGACTTCAATTGAAGGAGAGCTCGAACGGTTTAACCGGCGTTGCCATGCAATAATATGTGGTAAGGACTGTAAGTGTGATGACTTTCCATCTATTTAATCAATGAGAAAGAATCGAGCCATGGAATATTTCAAAATGTGTGAAAAGTTCCCGTTGCATCCTCTTCATGATTTAGTGCCCACACGCATGCCTCGTAGTGGTCATTTATGTTTGTCCCAAGTCAACTCCGCTCGCAGACTGCACTCGTTTTTCCCGTGGCTGTCGATGATAATGAATGAGATAAGTTGACTTTATTTTTTTCTTTTTGCAACAAGTTGCTTACGCTGAAGTGTAATGTGCTTGATAATTTTTGACTACTTTTATCTTCTCTATGTAAATGGCTGATTATCATTTGTGTGAATATACGCTTACTTGCTTACTTACTTAACATCCTGCCCTTGAGTCCTTCTGGTCTTCAACTCACTAGTTAGTTGTTTGGATTTTAAAAAGGGATTTGAACCCAGGGAAACAGATGCGTCAACCCAGAACACAAGCCACAGGACCACAATGTCACGGAAATCCGGCAAATCAGTAGACAGTCTCGATCAAAGAATCAAAGATCACGTGAAACTAGCTGAAGCCGACAACAGAACACGCCAAGTGAGAGGCAATCACGATGAGGATGCAGCAAAGATAAAGATTCTAAATTTTGAATCATAAAAGCACTGTCAACGAATGGATTCATCACTATATTACAGATTACAGCACGGCGATAGGGATAGATGCCAAATTCGTCGAAAAGCGGATTAATAACACCAGAGAAATTCATAGAAACTCGTAGAAGCAACTGCGACCCCAGACGATCACGATGACTGTCTGATGCATGCATAAAGCAGGCTTGCATAGTAACTGGTGAGAATTTTCCACATCAAGCGAAGAATTTTGAGACGCATTTCTCGGAAGAGTGCAAACCGTGGTTCCTTATGGTAAAAGGCCTGATTACTGAACATTCAGGGACAAAATCTATTTCTTTTGGGAATATAATATGATGGAACATCTTCCTGTCGCTATGAATTCTGGGAATATCATGCTTAAAATTATGCTCTCTATTGGATGAAAACAGACATCACACGGCCACCTTTTTTGCACAATATGGCAAAGCGACGCATTTTAAAATATGTGGTTCAGGCTTTGTGCGACTGCGAAGCCATGCATCAACAATAGTAATAATTCATATATCGATATCCCACTTTCACGAAAAACGTTCTAAGCAGCTACATAATTCTTAAACAGATAGTTTTTTACAGTCTTTTTGAAATACATGGCATTAGAGAGGGAATGTCAGCTGCCACTTCATTCCAACAAGCTGCAGCATCAACGTGACTGATGTTGGTGGTCCAGAGAACTACTGTCATGAACATTGCTTCGCGTACTTGTCCTGCGTGGCTAATGAAGTTGAATTTCATTTTGTAGATAACCTGGTGCTATTCCCATCAAGTATTTGTGAACAATAAGACAAATTTTATATATCATCTCGGCTTCTAATAAAACCAATAGGCTTATAATGTCTATAATATTGCAACAGTCATGTACATGCATTGTATATACAGGCCATCCATTGCAAGGTGTAATTGCTACCTGGATAGGTTGACTAAAAGTAAAGCTACTTCTTAAATACAAATTCATAGGCATTAATATTCTTGTCACTAAATTCATTTGATTGCGATGCAGAGGTGTAATATCAAGAGTGGAGTATCATAGCGGTTTCATACGGGAGTAGCAAATATATTGGCAAAACAGCGGCATGACAACGGTAAAGAAATCTTGCCTGTCAAGAACTGTGAAAAGCGTGGGAAAACGTAAGAGATATGCACTGTGTGATAAAGATAGTTTAGCGATATATTTGAGCATAAATTCAATTTTGAGCGGTTTGTGTCGATAGAACAACATTCAAATATGATCAACGTCGCCTGGTAACTCGCCAGACTTGACCGTAATCGAATACTGTTGGAATGTGTTGAAATTCCGTGATGCTGAGATGAATCCAACATCAGTTGACGATATAAGGGAGACAATCAAACTTGTGTGGACTCAACATATTGCCTCGGAGTACTGTGCACAGGGATTGCACCGGGTCAAGATCCGGGATCCGGCGGATCTGGGTGTAAATATCCGGATCCGGTGTGAGATCCGCCCGGATCTAGCGAAGAGCGTTGAAGATAAAATGTTGATGGTCATTAATGCTGTGTGGAAAATCCTATTTAACGATTGAAGTTATAAAATTTATAGAGCTTCAAACTAGTTTTTCTCGTTACTCACTTAGAGTTGAGAGTGCATGTGGATACCTAGGAATGCGAATATAAATCTAAATAGAAATGTTTTCTCCAGGAATATCTGTTGCTCGACCATCTACTAAGGTAACAGAAAAGATGAAGTAACGTTTTCATGCTTTTTTCATTCTAATTGTCATGTTACCGTTGTAAGCTTGTAACCACTGCACCCACTTTACTAATTCACACTAGGGATTGAATGGACATCCATGAATTTCAAAGCTAATAGCATGAAGAATGATGGTACATTATGATTCTCCAGACTTATGGTGTTGGTCCAACTACTGCTTACTAACGATATAATTGTATACTTACAATGAACAATAGTTGCAATTATAAATAAGTTTACAATAGTAGGATATACGCTTATTAGTTAAAAAGGCCCAAATAAAAGCAAGTTCGCTGTCTTTCGATTCTTTTAATTAAATACACATATCTATCGCTATTGAAATTAGTCTGGATTAATCTCTTTCTTGATTGAAAATCATGGTAAATATAAACTTAAATAATACAGAAATTCAGTTTTGGTTATCATGTCTTACGAAAGAGTACACATTTCTCTTTGCTCGGTCTCAGATTGTATTGCCGTTATTTTAAATGCTTGTAATCATCTATTGATATTTAGTAATGATATTTCGTAAAAATGGCATAATGACAACGGAGAACCAGAGTGAGAACTACAGTTGGCGATAGCAAAATCCTATGATTTCAATATCACTTCATTAGTATGTATTATGAAACGCATAATTTGAAGTTAATCTCAGAAACCAAACTATTCACTATTTCATCATAATGGAAACGAATTACATGCAATTTTATCACTTTTGATAATAGGATCCGGGTGCTTTAAAAAACCTTGATAGTGTATCATTGGTGAGTTCAATGCCTCGAAGACTGGAAGCTGTACTTAAAGCCAACGAGCAGCATGTGAAATACTGATATGTGTATGATACGTGAAATACTAATTACGTGTTATGAGGACTTGTGATCATGCTGTAATCACTGAAAATGTGTTGTATGATAAAAATAGTTACATAAGGACTCATTGATTGAGTTATGAGTTTTGGCAATAAAGCGAGATTTTATGTTGGTCTCAGACTTTTGGGCGGCACTGTAAGCTATATGCGAACAACAGACTGTAGGAATTCCCAAAGGATTCCCATCACGATTTTTTTGAGACATAAAACTGTTGTGGGATCGTCCTCGGTGGCATTTACATCATGTCTCGACCTGTTTAACCACGATAAACTACGGATGACTTTGCATACTTAAATTATATGTGTTACTACATTATCTCTAACAATTGCTATTGTAAATTCATTCTACTTGTAGAAGGTGTACTCGCACACACAGTGTCGTTGTTTGATAAAAGGGAACCTGGAAATATTCATGTGGACTCAAGCGAAGTTTGGGTGTATTCTCAAAACGAAAGAGGGACCACACGACTGCTTGATAACATCGTTCATGAAATTGGACATTTGTTTGGACTGAAGCACTCAGACGTGAAAGGACATAAGAAAGCAGTAATGAGCGGATTTCAGCCTCCGTTTCTCCATCCGAGCAAATTTGATCTCACTAACTGGGATCTTAAAGCACTTAGGTCATCCCATTTCCGAAAAGTTCTAAAAAATCTGGGAAAAGAATTGCCAAAATGCATAAGTAAGTATGATTTAAATGGAAAGCCGTTGAGTAATGATGGTCAACTTATTTACACATTTAGTTAAACGCGATGTTTTGCAAGAACTGAATGCTCAAATCAGTGAAGCATCCACAACACTGTAAATCGCTCAATGGCAATCATATACGAAGGATGCATACCAAAATATGTTTCGGTGTATTTCTGTATCTACTGGCATGCTTTTCGGATGTTATTTCAGCTGTGGTATGCTTTACATACTAAAGCCATACCGGCACATTGTTAAAGGAAAGCATGACATCAATGATGTCGAAAATATGTTGATTTAAGGCCATATGTCAATAAAGATCACACAAATGTTGCATGGTACTTACTACTGCTTTGTAAGTAGTGAGATGATGAGATTTAACAGTCGAACTTACAATAATGAATTCGATTTTAATACATGTAAATCTAAGGCATTTCATAAATAATTATGTAGGGCTAACCAAGCGTCCTGTTATTGATTATAGCAAGTAGCAACGACGACATGTAGCATGAAGTTCACAATAAATCTAATCTAAATACCACGACTATAAAATAATCTAATTAAATACCACACTTTCACAAAGAAATGTTCACGACTGGTATTACTGAAAAAAGTTATTTGACAGTAGTATAAAAAGATCTTCAACGAAGTACATACGATACAAGATGAATTTGCATAGGGCTTCGAATGTAAAACATACCAACAATTCGTATTTTATCGTAAAACAGCCAATCACAGATAGAATAGTTCGTATCGCTACATACCAATCACGTGCAAAATTAAGTAAGCGTTCGTATGAAAAACCAGATCTCTGAAAACATACGGGAATCTCTTATCAAATGTTAGTTTCAAATTGTATGTGAATTTGGCATATGTTTGTATGTAATTTTCGTATCCAGCGATTTACGACCCTACTGCAAATTTTTGTCGTAGGGTGTGGTGAGTCAGTTTTTTGAATTTGACTATAGATTTTGATTAAGATGAAAATTATCGCTAAATGTGCTCGAACAATTAACCTTTGCAAGCCTTGCAACATTCACAATAAGATCAAGACATTATTGATTTAAAATTTGATAAGCAATCAGCAAGCATATCTTCGAGAATTCTATTGACACCAATGAAATGGTACAACAAAAGGAAAAGTATGTTTCAGATGAAATAACAGCTACAATTAATTAACCTACATAGCAAACTGAAGCGAACATTCAGAAGAAATGTTGTGACTCTCGCTTAATCCTATCAGGACCTGGCGATCTTTAGCGTCGAAGGACAGGGGCACTTTTCCTAAAATTTTCCACGTTCCGATTGATAAAATTTATGAAGACAGGGTACTTTGAGTGTCCTTTTTGGAATGGTAGTGCCTATTTTGCATGATTCGAAGACCTTAATACCATGAATTAAATTTAAAACTTGAATACTCAAATTTTATCATTTTTTATGAATCTAAGCATATTTTTTGACTCTTCAAAATTTGCTTATTACAACTAAAGTATTTCTGCAAACGTCTACTCAAGCATATCTAAATGATGTTGTAAGTACAATATTCTACGTGAATTTTAGTGTAATAAATAGCAATTTGAAATTTGAACGTAAATAATGTCTTTTCATGTATTTTTGCATTTTTCCATCGTTGCAAATGTCTCGTTCTAATGACTTATTCGTTATAAAGACAAGGTCATAATGCATACCGAATAAAATCTTTCGAAAGGTGATATGTATTTTGCATATAGGAGTAAGTATCCGGAATAGTATCTGCATGCATACATGTAGGTATATGCATTGCATGTACATGTACATCTAGTCATCTTGGGAGATAAGATGAATGTATATGTCTACAATCCTGAATTGCACAAGCATAAATATCATGTAAATATGATGCAGAGACAATTTATCATTATAATCAATGCTACGCTAAGTGAAAATCATCAATTTCCTAAAAGTACTTTCAAAAGTGACCTTTAAAACTGACCTTATCAATTTTGCCCAAATTTTCCATTTGCGGAAATTTCAACATGCATATGCAAACTAAAAGTCACAAGAAATTAAATTTCCGTCAGACTTATTTTAGGAGATATATAAAAAGTTGACAGGGCCCCCAGTCCTGATAGGGTTGACTGGATTGTCTATCAAATCAATCGGCTATTCCTTGAATAAATATTCCCTGACAGAGTTGGAAGTGGTCGTGAATCATGGGGTAAATGGGTTACAAAACTGTGTGGGTCTTGTGGGTTGTGGGTCATGTCTTTTCGAAAAGTCAGTGGGGTCACATTAGCCGTGAGTGACATGAGTCGTGGATAAGTTTAGTTGACCCACTTCCAACCACTTTAACCTATGACAAATGTGGCAATCTCAAAGACAGTAAAGTTCATTTATTCGCATTCTTGTTTTTCAGGTGACTTAACGTGCCACTGAAAGATGCACATAGACTAAATATGCAGTACTAGTGACTTTCACATGCCTCAGCAGCTCACAGTCGACCAACTAGCAATCAGATGTTTTGTCTCAATATTCTTAGTGTATCGATAAAATAGACTTTTGAAATGGGATAGGAATTCTGTTAATTTTGTGATCATTTTGTTTCATTTTGTGATCGGGACAGTCTGCTTACCTATCGGCAATAATGACGCTTTCATTATCCTTCAGAGCAATTCGGTCAAGCGACTGGCTACGTAGAATGTCGTATTTCTGCCTGATATTGTAGAATTCTGCCCTCAAAGTAAAACCATATTCATAAAAATGACAGATCTCATTTTGAGCGATTAAAATGATATTTGATCATTTCGCTATTAAGTGCACCAAACTCGGAAGTCAATGGATCTACATAAACAGATGGAATTTTGTGATGTTTGACACTCCTCAATTTCCAAGACGATTTGAATAACAACTGAATGAAGAAATGAAGAATTGAGAATGAAAAAATGTTGTTTTAAGAAACAACTTAACTGATGTTGGGTGACAGTGTACATATTGAGAATAATAAGAATGTCGTGCGCGAATTAGCCCTAGACATACCAACAAAAAATATTACATTGTTTACCATGGGGTCTGCATGGACCCCAAATGTTTTATAGCCAGATTACCCCGGGAATGTTTTCAGGATAAGTTAGAATTATGTTTCAAATGAAAATGTGCGTTATTCTCAAAACTAATAGATCTTGAATCTATGGCAAAATACTACATAACAAAGCAATTATATACATGTAGGACATAAGAACGTCACATGCTGAGCACAGAGTCCTTTGCTGCACTTTCTGCATAGTTTTGCACTCTTGCGGTCTCTTCTTGTCGAGGACAGAGATGACATCGTTTCTTGCTCTGACTTCCTGAGCTTGTGATTCGTGGACGTGGTACAGGATCAGGACCGAACCCGGTCGGCTGTTGATCGACTGCCACAACTTGCGCCAGGGACTTCGGCAATATCAAAAGGAATCGTCGTCTTCTTTGACCCGATCGTGCCTCAAATTCAGGATGGATACTGAAATGCATAAGCATCATTTTAGATACATATGGATACATACATTAACTGGATGAAAAACTTACCTCAAAAACAAGACGAGAGCATTGTAAGCTGCGATATTCAGCAAATTCATGAAAAGAACCATCGGCCATCTATTACATTTTCTTATGCAATTGTATGTCCTCAAAAGCTGGTCTAATGAATCCACGCCGCCTTTACAGTGGTTATACTCGAGTATCACTTCTGGCTTTCTGTGCTCCTCCTCTGAAATGTTATTTGACAAGAACTGGGTCGAAATCAGAATCACAGCTTTGTTCCTTTTTGGTACGTAAGAGACAATAGCAACATCTTTTTGGAAGCCAAAATTACTTGATTTGATTGAACGATGCGGCTTGGGCAGCATTTCTTTTGGGAGTTCAGGTTTATTCTTTCTCATCGTACCAGTCATGGTCAGCTGACGTCCAAGAAGGGTTCGCGCAAGAAGAAGACTGCTAAAGAAATTGTCCATATATACATTTCTACCTGAACCCGTCAGCATATCAGTCAACTCCAAGGCAACTCTCTGTCCTTGTTGTCTTTCAGGGACATTTCCTGTTCGGCCAATATATGGAAGCAAATTCAAACAATAAAATGTTTCAGCATCAGCAAGTGCCCACAATTTTATCCCATACTTTCCGGGTTTTGATGGTATATACATTTTAAAGCGGCAGCGTCCCCTAAACTTCACAAGTTGTTCATCCACTGTGACAGAGGATCCCGCCTTGTAAGCAGACTTGAAATTGGTGACAACATCCGAGAAAATATTTCTCAGTGGTGAAAATTTGTCGTTAGGATTTCTCTGTCTGCGGTCATCAAAACGGATACTGGACATCAGCTCAGTGAAGCGGTTGCGAGACATGCACTGATTGTATATCTGCCGACCTTCTGCGCTCCATAACTCAGAAACTCTTGTTTTATTGTCATAAAACGCCCAGCCATTAGTAAGACACCAAAAAAACAATACATCTCGTCAGCAATGGCATGTGTCCAATTAGCAAAGCGCCTTTGACCTTCGATATTGGTGAAGTCAACTATCTTTTGCACAATTTCATTCGATAAGAATAATTTGAATGCATGCTCTGGACTCAATCCACAAACATTTCTTGCAGCTTGAGTTGGACCTTGGTGCTCTCGAAGGATATTATATGGCCTTGGCCGTACATGACGATTTTCTGGAAGCGGAACTTTGGACCATCTTTCCTGACCATTTTTCGACACCATAATATTACTTTCAGGGTTTGCCGGATTCTGTAAAATATCACCACGTCTATTCATTGAAGTTTCTTCCATACTCGTTTCCATTTCCACTTCTGAAACAGGGTCCTCGATTACTGCATCGGATTCACTGCCGTCGGAGTCATTCTCATCAATATCATCACTATCGCTCGAATTTTCTTCAATCAGTCTTCGAAATGCTTCTACATGAGAAAAACGTCTATGCTGTTGTCGCTGCATGTCCGGTCGAATGTGTTACAGTCACGAGTAACAATTCAAACTATTCAAATTCAAATGAGCATTCAAATCAAAATAAACCAACGTAGACAGCGCCTGAGACATAACAGTCATAGAGAGAGAGAGAGAGAGAAAGAGAGAAAGAGATAGAATAAATAGAGATGAAAGAATTGCTCTATCTTGCATGTATTATCTTGATTTGAAATTTACGTCAATGCAAGACATAGGTATCTATAAAAATGGAAACGGTGCTTCACATTCTGAACTTAAGATGTGTAGTACATAGATATAGATATACGAAACAGTTTAAATGGCGGAAAATTGATATGAAAAGTAAAGAAAAAAGAAGGGGTCCAATTGGACTCCACGGTAGTTATTGTTACTATAACTGTAATTATCGTTCATGTCAACAAATATTTTTCAAATTTCAGTTTTGTAGCATAAACCGATGAAATTTAATCAGGTTTAGGTTCATATGAAGCTTTAATGAAAAATACTGCAAACAAAAAAATTGGCATCAGTATGTGTGAGATATGGGGTCCATATGGACCCCACGGTATATTGAGGGTCAGTAGCTCTCGGACTATAATGTCAAAGCAGTAGTCTTAGTCTGTAGGGAAGTTAACTTCATTTAATTTTCATCTGTCTACTAGCTAAATCCTAGCTAAATCGATTACTAGAAAAAGGATAGACAAGAATTGCATCAAGAAAGAGTCGTCAAACGAATTTCAAAGCCTACCGGCAGAACACGTGTGGTGCATACACTACAGGTCTATTTATCACTGACATGTGTCAAGTGATCTGATGCACTCACTACAATGCAAATCTTAAATATCTAAAGAGAATGACAATCATAAGACACAAACACACTTCATTCCCTGACCGCTCGTGGTCGACCTGAGCGGTCAGGGAATCAAGTGTGCTGGTGTCTTGTATTGACTTAACAGTTGTCATTCTCTTTAGATAATAATGATAATTTAAACAAATCATCGAGCTATTTTCGAGAAAATATAAATTTTGAGTTTTTTGCGTAGCATGAAGAAGAGCATTTTTAAAATTTTTCATAAAGATTCTTCAAAGAATCTTTTACATACCATGTAAGCACACTTGGGAAATATCCTCAATCTTGCAAATTTTCATCGACCTATTCCTGAGTATAAATATCCATCATTTTTTACTTTGACAAAAATATCTTGCAAAACCTGCTCACAAATTTGAATGTAATCTATTATACACTGTAAACTGTAGAGTACGAAAGCTGGCTGATTTTGACTACGAAACCAATGTGCAAAACGAGAATATCAAAATGTACGAAAGTGCTATTCTTCGTGCTCATACACTACGACAGTGATTGGCTTTCCTATTGCATTATCTTTATCATCCAATAGGAAAGTCAATCGCTTTCGTACTGTATGAGCACGAACAATGGCGCTTTCTTAGATTTTGTCATTCTCGATTTGTTCATCGCTTCGTAAGTAGCTTTGATATTGCACACTCAACAGTGTATGCAAGTGCACTGAAAAATGTCGAACTTTCATAAAGATTATTTATGGAACTTTCTTTGAGAAATTTCAAATTTTAAATTTCTCATTAATCCTATTGTCTAGGCACGCAGTTACGTTTATTAGATGAATATTTCCTACTATGGTATGGAAAATCCCGCTTTTACAGATGAAGAATGAAATTTTTATTCCCATGATAAATTTTATTGATTAAAATGCTATGCATGTCGACTGTTATATGCAATAATTTCCGAAGGTAGTTTCTTTCCGTAATTGCGGTGGGTGCGTTTGTGATTTTACAGTTTTCCATGTTTCAGAAAAGTCATGATGACATGACTCGACGGACTGTTCACTACATGGCCCCAGCCCGGTTTCTTTCAGTTCGCAAAACGGCGCACTTTAAAAAATAAACAATGAATTTTCGGCGTCACTTTGACGTCCAACCGAAGGAATGCTTTTCTGAATTCGGCAATACAAATTTTGAAATTCGTGGATAATGTTTGGCCAAAACATGCATTTGCATCTTTCTCAAAAGTTTAAAAAGCACGAATGTATGGATACAATCTGATGAACACATCGTTTGGAGAACTTCAATGTTATACAAAAGCTTTCTGCAACTGCTTCCGGTGAAAGATCCACCGTGGTACGCTGCACATAACAAGCTGAGGTCCACTGCACAACATTCGACCGGCCACTTTCCTTCAAGACTGGTGTACAACGAATTTACACAGCCGATAAGAATGTGCAAGCCGGGTGGAGGAATGAGTTCCATCAAGGACTGATTCCATGAAGATCGAATAATTGGAGGATAAGCAGTGTTGTCAAACTTTTTGGTATTTTCACGTCGGCGGCCAGTATCATGATACTTCCAGAAGTTACTGTTCAGGGAATCGAAGGTACGGGGTTCACCATTCTCTTGCAGATGGTCTTTATGAGCATTGCACCAAGTGCATGGGTAAGTGCTACTGTGACACATGATGCCTAATGAAATGCTCAAAGGCTTCAAATCTGCTGATATACAAAAATATTTTATGCTAGGATTTCAAAGATTAATCGAATTACTCGCGTAAAGGATTCAGAATATAAATTTTCTCAGGAATAGGTCGATGAAAATTTGCAAGATTGTTGATATTTCTCAAGTGTGCTTACATGGTGTGTCCAAAAAAAACAAACAGATTCTTTGGAGAATTTTTTATGAAAAATTTTAAAAATGCTCTTCTTCATACTACTCAAAAAATTCAAAATTTAAATTTTCTCGAAAATAGCTCGATGATTTTTTTTAAATTGACATTTCTCGACTACATGGACTAAGTATGTCCAGAAACCGCAAACAGTTTTTCTGGAGAGTGTTTTAGGTAATAATGGAATTCAAACCCACTGTTAACAGTATTGATACTATTGGGCAGCTACCTGGACACTTGAATGAAAATGAAGTTTAAAATGATGCGAAAAAAGGAAATTATGCTCATATCATTCACACATACAACATGTGGGCCAAGTGGGTCAAGAGGGTCAAGAATGTGATGGATCAGGTGAGTCGTGGGTCAGTGGACCGTGTGGACTACTAATTCTGTGGGGATACCCACATGTGAGCATGGGGTGAGGTGGGGATTTAAATTTCAATCCCCATGGCAACCTGTAAAATATGCAGTGTTTTATTGACTTTTTGACAACTTCCCGCAGTTTTAAATATTAAATCTAATCATTAGCTTATCGTGATATGTTCAAGCATGCCTCTTAGCACTCGACCCTGTGGGAGCCTTTCCCCCTCCCCAACCCCGACGATTTTTTTTGAATATATTTTTAATGCAAGCAAGTTATGGCCACCAGATTTCCAGCAGCTTCCTTTCTACGTATAATGAAACTTTTGAGTGATGGAAAATAAATTTGGCACTATACTTTTGGCGTGAAATCTATTTTTAAATTTGAATGATATGAATTTTTCGGGTGATTTCGATATCATCACTTCTAATGTATATTGCGATATCTATTCTTTCTTAATGAAATAAGGTGCGGTTACATAAAATTATTCTTTCTATAAGTATAAAGATATTCACAAATGCCAAGTTTTTTTAATTTGAAATTGTATGCTTATTATGCATGCATGCTTAACATTTAAAATTCAAATTTAAGTTATGATTGTTTATAATATTTGTACTTTTTAGCTCTACATCTAATCAACAATTATTGAGAATTTTCAGAATCATGTTGCTTTTAGCAGATGGAATATGGGAAAACAATTATTTACATATGTATGAGACAACTAATTGTATTTTATCTAGTGAATTTTAGTGCGCTTTGATTTCGAACTCAAAGTATGAATTATTTGTCCTTTGACCTCAACTAATGACAATAACGTAATCTCATAGAGTGATCAATAAACATCATTTTATTAACCATTTTGACTAGGTCTTTCGATTAGTATGCGGTTTATTGGTATTTGTTGCTATTTTCCAATTCAAACTGTAATCTAATGGATATTTTGTTAAAAATTAGCGTTTTTCTATCTCTGACATTTACCTCAGCCCAGGGATAATCTTAAAAAGTAAAATAATGCTGTTTTTCTGTTTTATGTGTGGTTTGGCAAAATTGGTATAATAGTTTGGGATATCAGCAGGGGGGACTGCTTAGGAAAAATACCCAAGTGGGTCGAGGGTAGATGTTTGGAATATCATTCAATTCAAGTACAATTGTTCCTGCCAGAATGTCTCAATCAGATTAATGCTTCTTTTTAGATAAAACTTGGCAAGAGGAAAAGCGAATAAGAGAAATAGCGCGACACGAAATACGTAAGTTCAAATTGTGCAAACTGAAGAAATTCATCCCGTGAGAAATGCAAGTAGTGTTAGCTCAGGTGAAATGATTATCGATTTTGAAGCTTATTACTCGATGGAATATAGGTGCCAGAGAAGGGGCCCGAACGTCTGCTAGAGATTTCTTAGTGACATAAACGATGCGAATCATATCGCAGGAAATTTGAGAAGCGTGAAATGCAGCATGCTGAAGGGTGGAGGAAATTGGGTATTTATTTCTCAATTCTGTGAGTGGTAGGGCATTCCTGTCATGTTTTATTATCCTTTATTGCATTCATTTCCAGTTTAATTACACATCTTCCGTTTTTGAATCATGCTTTACATATGTTAAACAAGCATTTTGATCAAATAACTGTTTGAAAAATATTAACCCCCAGCGTCCGCGGTTGAATTTACAACCATAAAAGCACGCATGTTCCATAGATATGAGGGACCTCATCAAGCCTTTTTTTAGCCTACATAATCATTGAAAATGCTGTTTACAAAACCTGACTACAGCAAAAGAATTGAAGCACATGCAGTGCTACTTACTGTATGTGTGACACACATGTCTGGAACTTAATTAAATTTTACATTTTCCCCACGATCATCTTCTAATACCCAGTGGCGTAGCAGACCACCTCAGATGAGGTAATCTGAGTCCAATGAAAGAACCGGGAAAAGAACGTAGGCCTAAATGTAAATTCCAAGTCAATTTTTAGTCCTTTAGGCGCATTGCTCAAAATATATTTTTTATTATTATAATTTAAAGAGCAAAATCAATTTTCATAACAACTCCATTTCCACTTATAGTCATTACCAAAAACAATACAGGTAAATCATAACACTATAATCTGATGTATTTACTTACGATATAACAACTTTACTTGACGATCTTTCATTGAAGCAAACTTGTCGATAATTGTGTCAACGAACGAACACTCTCCTGATAAGTGTTTGAGAAGAGAAGTTTCGATGCTTAAAAATACCAGTTGTTTCATGCGTTCTTGAGTCATGGTGGAACGCAGGTAGGTCTTGATTCGCCGAAGCACACTGAAGGTTCTTTCACATGTCACCGATGTTAGAGCAATTGTTTGTGAAGCCATTAATGCTTTAGAGACAAGAGGTAGAGCGTCACACAAATCCAAGGAATGCATTTGTTTAAGAAGGGTAGAAGGATCATTTGCTTCTCCAAGTGCCACTCGCAAATCTGAATCAGTGAATAGAATGTGTAATTCGTTGCGCAACTTCTCTTCTTCTTCTTGAACTAAATCTGGGTGATGTTTCTTCAGTTCATTCACAAGTCGTACAACTTCAAATGCATCAGCTTTCAGTACATCAAATCTCGATGGCTGAAATAGTTTTATCCACTGAAGACTTTCGATGTTTTCAAATCGTTGGTCTAACTGAAAAATTAGTGTATCGATGATTTCGTACATTAATCGCTTAAGTTTATCCTTCTCAAATTGGGATGACGAAGATGATGGCTTAGGCCTACTTGGAGTGTAACCGCTGTCAAGGAGATGTTGCTCGTTGATTTGTGGGACTCTCTTTTCATGATTAAAAAAGTAAGGCTCATATTGCTTCGCTTCCTCGACGAACGTTTGAAAGGAAACTTCAGAGCGTAGTTCACACAAGTTTGCACGATAGTCTGCTACCTTCGAAGATATTTCAGCTGGATCAATCATCACACCTTGAAGTTTCTTTGTCATCATGTCGGATAATGCGAAAACTTTACGAAAAAAGAATAAGAGAAACACATTCTCACAATTTCCCAATTGATATCGCAATCCTTTCGCTTCAGCGCGGGTGTAGCAATCAATTGAGCAAGCAGAGGACTCCGAAGAAATATTTTCTAAAACATTGAAAATTTCACAATACTTAGAAGAAATAGCACAGACAGATTTTCCTCTCGTCAACCAACGCGTAGTTGACGCAAGAGGCAATGGACTGGATAACATAGAAGCACGTTTTGGTGAAGCGCGAAAAAATGTTGTCAAATTTTGCAAAAATCCGAAAAATATTGATACCAACGGAATATTCTTACTGACACTTTGTGCTACTAATGCCCATTTGTGTGCATAACAATGAACGAAGTTTGCTGAGGGCCAAATCTCCTTGATCTTAGTTTGCACTGAATTGTGCTTACCCATCATGTTACTTGCACCGTCGTATGACTGGCCGATCACTGAAGTATTTTTGGTTACACCAACGGACTCAAGACTTTCACATATTACACAGGCAAGATTGTTAGCTGATCTGTCTGCTGACACATTGACAAGGTCAATCAGATGTTCGAAGACCGATCCATTGTGAACAAGTCAGACACTGACAGCCATTTGACTTGTATTTGAAATGTCCGTTGTATCGTCAGCAATTATAGATATAAAAGGAGCACCTTTGATTCGATTCTCGATTTCACCGCGAACCTGATCATACAAACACTTAATCAAGTCGTTTTGAATATCAGGTGATAATCCTGAAAATGGGAGACTGTGATCAGGAGAGACACAATTTTTAATCAGCGGATCAGAACTAAATTCACTGAGGAGCTTAATCAATTCAATGAAATTTCCACGATTTGGACTGTCAGTGCTCTCTGAATGACCTCTAAAAGAAAGGCCTTGGCAAACAAGGAAAAGAGCGGCTTTAATATGATGTCGCATCATTTCTCTGTTCTTCCTCACTTCCTCGTTGTGCATATTTCTCAAAGTTTTGAACTCCTCATTTAACATTTCATCGATCCTTACTTTGCCAATAAGTTTAAGAGAGGTGATCGCGGCCAGATGCGTAGGAGATTTTATATGTCTCTTCACATGATTAGAGAAATTCGCCAAGTCGAGTAATCCTCTCGTCGATGAAAACACTGTCGTTTTTGGTTTAAAGATAAGGCACGGAAAGCAGAAAAGTGTCTTTCTAATGGGGCAACCAGTCAGCCATTCGTATTTTTGATATTGCACACTAAGATTGCACTTTCTCCTTCCTTCAAAGGTGAAAATCGGCTTATCTCTTCCTTTAGTTTTTAGTTCTATTTTCTTTGCGTAGGATAAAGGAGAATTTTGTAAATTTATCAATTCCTCGACAGTTGCCATGAGTATTCTCCGTTATAAGTAGCGATGTAATTGAGTAATAGCGAAGACCGGAGAGGGTGGTTACACTCTGCTAGCAGATATTGATTCTAGAATATCAGACAGCAGACACATGGCAGGAGGGCGACGCAGAGAGGAGACGTATCATTACAATGTTTGCTGCATCCAGACCAATCAGAGGCGCGCTATTGATAACTCTACTGCTGTACAGGTGTGATTCTGTCGCGAGATAGAATACTCGTATCTCTCCGCCTGTGTTAAAGAAGTTTTGTGAATTGGAAAACGGAAACATCGAACAAGATTATATGACCTTCATGTTAATCAAAATCCTATCATCACATATTTGTAATTTCATTTTCGTTTGTAAATTCCGGTGTATTCTCAGATTATTAGAATACTATAGGCGCTACACCCCTGCTAATACCACTAGTAAACAACTTTTCAAATAAATCTTATTTATCTAGAAATATTCATTCACTCTGGTCAATTCGACTCTGAACTTAGTTTTACACCGTTTTTCCACGGTTTCCAAAAGTTTTATGGTTGTCTATTGTAATCAAAATAATGCGAGCAGCAACATTCGTATTTGCTACATATTACCTTATATGAATATTCTGGTTAATTCGACCCCAAAACACAAATCTGACAAAGATTTTAAATTTCACTCAATATTTGTTAGATACAGGGTGTATAGAATGCTTCAACTGTCAATTTTTCATGATAAATATAACACAAGCATGATGTGATTCATGAACATATTTCAAAATTTATGATGGTCAATTCGACTCTGAAGAACACGAATTCGAATTCAGATTTTTGTTCGCTTGATATAATGTTTCTAGAAGCTTTCTATTTTTGTCATTTATCGTAATAGTACTTTACTTCATCTACACATGAATACAAATGTAGATTTTGGTTATATTAAACAGGAAAATTAACAAAAATGAAGCATACATGTAGGTGCGGTCAAGAATATCGCTGCTAAACTCACATCAAAAGTTAGATGGGGAAACATTTTAATTTGATATCACTTACATTTTTACGATGAAGTCACCATAGCATGATCAATATAGCATAATTAATCATCATCATTGATGCCTCCTTCAGACCACTACATCGTTGCTCCCTGTGATTACGTGTTGATGAAAGCTCCGTGGTTTTCTCCGAAATCTTCTTCAGTATACGATCAACAAAGCCTAAATCAGTCTAAAGGTCATGCATGCAATTTGAATGACATATTACAACCCAACACTGTAAAGCGTGAATCTCAGTACTAAACAGATGAGTACTAGAATTGCCGAGCTTAAATTCACAGAAGTGCTAAAACGCTTGTTTAGTACCGGGTAGTCAAAAAGTCCTTGGACTCTGGGCAATGTTACACAAATATTTTATTTGAATTGGAAAACAAATAACTATGTCTATACAAGAGGAGGTATACACGATAATAGTCTAAAGAAACTAACTATTAATAGTCACACAAATTTATTCAAAATGAAGTCCATTGGCCTGTATACATCAGTCTATTCTGTTGGCCCAATCACGAAATGCAGTAGTGAAATGATGATGATCGATATTTTCAATTTCTTGGGTGATCTTATTTCTTAAATTGTTGAGATTAGCAAATCGTTCTCCAAGAGTAAACACTTTGTCTTTCAAATAGGACCAAAGAAATGAATCACACACAGCCAGAAGAGATATGATCTTTCAGCAAGATGGGGCTTCATGCCATTATGCAGCAGATGTGAGAAACTTGCTAGATCAGCATTTGCAAGGACGATGGATCGGCCGAAGAGGGCCAGTCGAATGGCCAGCACGTTCTCCGGATTTGGCTGTGTGTGATTCATTTCTTCGGTCCTATTTGAAAGACAAAGTGTTTACTACTGGAGAACGATTTGCTAATCTCAACAATTTAAGAAATAAGATCACCCAAGAAATTGAAAATATCGATCATCATCATTTCACTACTGCATTTCGTGATTGGGCCAACAGAATAGACTGATGTATACAGGCCAATGGACTTCATTTTGAATAAATTTGTGTGACTATTAATAGTTAGTTTCTTTAGACTATTATCGTGTATATCTCCTCTTGTATAGACATAGTTATTTGTTTTTCAATTCAAATAAAACATTTGTGTAACATTGCCCAGAGTCCAAGGACTTTTTGACTACCTAGTACTAATATGATAAAATATCAATATCAGTAAATATCGCGACACGAGACTAAATTCAGTGAGTCAGCATGCAGCCGTGACGGCGCGCGCTATCTGAATAAGTTTTTCGTTTCCAGTTGAGAGCGCTTTGTTGACGATGTGAATAGCGACTGTGAGAAAGACGGCGTCAACAGCTAGTCAACACAGTTGTTCATAGTTCCTGCACCGAAATCGTCGATCGTGTCGCTTCTTTATTAGGTAGCAAGTGTTCACTGCTCACAACTGTTAATGGGGCTGTTCATTAACTAAAATTCTGCCGACAGAAAATTAAACCGATTTAATATTCTGCCGGCAAAATATTCAGCCGACTTAATGAACGACGGTATAACACCGAAACTGACTGAATATTCTGGCAGTTTCGGTGTTATACCGTCGTTCATTAAGTCGGCTGAATATTCTGCCGGCAGAATATTAAATCGGTTTAATTTTCTGTCGGCAGAATTTTAGTTAATGAACAGCCCCAATGACGGTTTGCTGTGTTCCTGCATATTGAAGTGGGCGCAGTAAAACAAAAGAGGATCTTGCGAACTAACCTGTGACATTTTATCGATGGGTGACCCGTCTTTTGTAACTGTAGTGTCAAGGAAGTTAACATTTTTATCACTCTTCTCAAAAGTAAATTTTATGGATGGATAAAAGTTATTAAGATGATTTTCAAATTCAAGAAGTGATTCTAAGCCATGTGTCCAAATACACATGGCCTTAATGCAATATGTCTTTTTGTTCCCAGCTAAGAGTGCATTGTCGACGATGTGATGAATTGGCGACTGTGGGAAGGACAGCGTCAACTAGCTAGGCAACACAGTTGTTCATAGCACCTCCACCGAAATCGTCACTCGGATCGCTTCGATTCTGTCTCAGGTAGCGAGTGCTAACAACTGGAAATGACGATTTGCTGTGTTCCTGCATAATTAAGTGAAACAATATATAATCCTGTGAACTGTGACATTTTTTCGATATCCTCTTAATGAACCTAAGACATCAATTTGTATCAAAAGCATCTCCACCGACAGTGCTTTGAGACCTGCCAACGTCCATCATTTTCTCCGACTGCACTTTGAGTCCTGTCAACGTTTGCCATCTTCTCTGACAGTGCTTTTAGGCTTGACAACGTTTACCCACTTCACCGACTGCGCTTTGATTCTTGTGCATATTTTTTTAATCTAAATGCATTTGTGTTTAATTGCCAAAGCAGTTCTTCTGTGCGTATGTGATATAGAAGGCTAGATATTTTTCGCATTTTTCGATATAGCGGAAGTGCTAGTCCTAGGCAAGTCAATAAATTAGTACTAAAATTAGTACGAATTAAGTACTGTGCTTTCAACCACAGAGTTCTAAAATGAGTGCTATTATTTTCGAACTAAAAGAGTACTGGATTCTGAGACTCATGTCTTAGTCGTAGTTAGTGCCAAGGTTCAGTAATCTTTCTAGTCTCATTTGGGACTTAATGAATAACAGTGAACTGTTCGCACAGCATCACAAGAAGTTCTTAATCAGGTTCTTACATGTATAATTTTAGATTTTAGGATTTCAAAGAGACCCATGAACAGAATATTAAAATGGTGTGCATCCATTTTTTTCATTTGCTGTCATTGAATTTTCTAGTTCAGTGCAGCATTAGACAAAGGCTGAGAAACATGCAACGAATCAAGTCGGACTATCTGGATTCAAAGATTTGATTAACTGCTTTGCAAGCCCAAATTTGATATGTGAAGATCGAAAAAAATCACTTTAGATGCTGGGTTAATCAATGGGTTGTATTTCACATTTTGTCTCCCAGGAGTAAGCTTGCTGCGTTGAGGCCACGTTTCACTTTTAATGATCGCCTCATTTGCGATGGTCTCACATACACAGCATGCAAGGATCACGTGCACAAAATATAAATTCAATTTTTATACCGATTATAATCGTCAGCATTTTAAAGTCTGCACACACATTCCACTGATGCTCAATGTACTGAAGCAGCTCCAAGATCGCTCCAAGGCATGCTTCCATATTTCAGAGATATTGGTATTCAACTGGACATTGAATCCAGGAACAGTCGATGAATGGGCGCCAGTCTGAAATGAGACATTTTGAAATAAGAAATCCTATTTTCTTCAACACTTGATCCCACCATGAAATATGCGTCATCTGATTCAAGAAGACATTAATATCCTTCTATAACGTAGGACCAACACGTTTTAATGATTCAATGCCTCCGGCTTTCACGAGGTCGAAATGATATTTCAATGAGCCTGGTCCATGCCTGCCTACCTGCCTGCCTATGACTCGTGCCTGTCAGGCGTTGAGGCCGCTCTTGACACCATTCGTCTCCAAGATGGTCGATCCAGGGCCAACTCCGATGCGTCATCCATGGAGATACCGAGTTGATTGATATCTTCGACAACCACGTCCATTCATCGTGTGTGTGGGCGCCCTCGAGGTCTTCTCCATCCAGACGCTGTCGGATTGAAGTCGAGCACACGTTTCGTTGGCAGTTCACTAGGCATGCGGAGCATGTGCCCCAGCCAACGCATGCGCCGTTGAGCTAGAAGACGTGGTAACGCGGTTGGAGTGTGCGCCTGCGCACTTCGTCGTTGGTGATACGCTCTTGCCATCTGATGTTGAGTACTCGGCGTTGGCATCGGTTGTCAAAGCCCATAGTTCTTCTACCTTGCGTTGCGGAAAGAGGCCAGGTTTCGGAGCCATAAAACAAAAGCGAAAGAACACTCGCGTTATATATTCTCATTTTGGTCCGGTTGCTGATATTCCGATGTCTCCAAAGAGGTCTCCAAAGTCTTCTGAGCACATCATTTGCTAGAGCTCTTCTTCGAGTCAGTTCTTTGTCAATACCACCTCGCCTGCTAATCTTCGACCCCAGATAGATGAAGTTTGGGACAACTTCCACTATGTGATTGTTGACCAATATGGACTGTGGGGGTGTGCTCTCACTTATCATCATTAACTTTGTCTTATAGTAGTTGACTTGGAGGCCCAATTTCGAAGCTTCATTGACGTAGATGTTGATGGCTTGAATGAGGGAATCCATATCAGGAGCGAAAAGAGCAGTGTCATCTGCAAATTCGAGATCCGTTAGTCGATAGCTACCCAGCTGAACTCCCTGTATCTGGTCGTCAACTTTCTTCATTAGGTAATCAATCAGATAATTGAAGAATTCTGGTGCAGCTGTGCAACCTTGTCTTACGCCACTTTCAGTTTGGAACCAAGTTGAATCTTCCCCATTGACCCTGACGCAGCTATGGGAGTCTGAATGCAGGAGTTGTAGAAGCCGAATGATCTTTTCGGGTACACTGATTGAGCGAAGAATCAGCCAGATTGCATTTCTATCAGCAGAATCAAACGCACCCTTAAGATCCATAAATGCGATGCACAGATTTCTTCCACGACGATACTTGTGCGCCTTTTTGATCAGCAGTCGTACACTCGCTATTTGATCACCCGTACCACGTCCAGGCATAAAGCCAGCTTGATGGGGGCGGCGGTGATGATGCATGGCTACCTTTGCACGGTTGATTAGGATACAGGTGAACAGCTTCCCTGGTACCGATAGAAGAGTGATGCCACGATAGTTAGAGCATACTCGAGCGTCGCCTTTTCTCTTCCAGAATGGGAGGATCACGCCTTTCTTCAAATCTTCCGGAATGGATTCATTTTCCCACACAGCTTTGAAGACGTCAGTGAGCCATTGGATCATGCAGTCGTTTCCATGCTTGAGGATTTCTGCTGTGATATTGCATATCCCGGGAGTTTTTTTGTTGTGAAGCCGTTTCAGTTGCAGTTTTACTTCTGATGTGGAAATACAATCTGTGTTGCACCTTGGAGAAGGTGAGGGATTGTCAGCCGCGTTGAGCAGTGTGGACGTACGATTGAGAAGATCGCGGAAGTGCTCTTTCCATTGGTTGAGGCACTCTTCTTTGCTTGTAAGGACTTCTCCATGCCTGTTCTTAATCTGTGTGATTTTAGTCGTCGGTTCATCACGAAGGTCACGGAGTAGTCGATAGACCGCGGCAGTGTCATTTCTGGCGGAAGCGGTCTCGAGAGCGTCTGCCTTCTCACTCCAGTATCTTTCCTTGTCCTCTTTCAGTGACAAATTCCTGAGTCGATTGAGCCGACGATACTCTTGGATGTTCCTATCGAGTTCGGCCTTTCGCCTCTTTTCAACTAGGTCGAGAGATTCCGGTGAGATCCAAGGGCGTCACGGTGGCGCTCTTTCTTTACGAAGAATAGTGACTGCTGCGTTTTGAATCTCCGACTTAAACGTTTCCCAATTTTCGTGATCGAGGTTAGCAAGAACAGTATAACGATTTGCTATTTCAATCGAGAAGTTCTCAGCAATCCCAGGATCCTTAAGCTTTGTTGCGTCGAATCTGATATCACGCCCCTTCATTTGGCCTGCTTTGAGTCGCACACGCATCGTCATGACAAGCAGTCGGTGATCAGTGTTACCCAAGTGTGCTCCTCTAAACACTTTACAGTTTGTAACTGAACTGCGCCATCGTCGTGAGACGGCAATGTGATCAATGGCTTTTTTGGTATGTCCGTCGTTGCTATACCAAGTCCAATGATGGATTCTGCGTCTGGGGAACCACGAATCTGCTATACAAAGACCATTTGTTCGGCACATGTCAAGGAATCTTAAGCCGTTGTCGTTTGTTGTCTGGTCAATATGCACATTGCCTACTGTTCCTGTCCAGGTTTTCCGCGCGTCTTCACCGATGGTGGCATTCGCATCAGTAAGAAGGATACAAATATCATGCGGGGGCACTGTGGCTATTGTCGCTTCAAGTTGATTGTAGTATTCTTCTCTAACATCGTCATCGGCAACTTCAGTTGGTGCATAGGCAACCATGACTGACATCTTGCCAAACTGATGCCTGAAACGCGCCATGAGAATTCTATCACTAACTGGCTGCCAGCCAACAAGGGCATTGCGGGCTTGGGAGGATAGAGCAAGGGCCACTCCCCGACGACCATGCGACCCATTGCCAGACCACAACAGCGTATAGCCGTCTACCAAGGTTTCTCCAGTACCAGTCAGTCGTGTTTCACACAATCCTGTCATAGTGATGTTGTACCTTCTCATTTCTCTCATTAAAAGTTCGGTGGCTCCAAGCTGACGAAGAGTTAATACGTTCCAAGTTCCTATTTTGATTTCTGTCCGAGTATCCAAAAAGCGTAATCCGTTGTCGGTCCTGAGTCCATTACCATTGTAGACATTTCGGGTGTATATGTTTGCGGCATTCGTAACTGTGGATAGTTCGCCTGGCTGGGTAGTTGGCCCCGCGCAGGCTAGATGACATGGTCAGATGACCTTAGACGTGTCATCACGCCGGGTCCATGCGTCCTGGTCAATTTCCTGGTACCAGGAAGGTAACGTCCACGCTGGTCCATACGTCCTGGTCAATTTCCTGGTACCAGGAAGGTAACGTCATAATGCGCGCTGAAAGCTTTACTTGCTCTTGAGACGATCATGGAGGGTGTGCTTCGCTGGTCTTGGTGATCTTCATGCCGCGTTAGCAGTTCGAAGACTGGGTTTGATTCCCACCCGGCTAACCATTTTTCATGGTAGTGCCAAGAGCAAGGCGCATTGAAATATCATTTCGACCTCGTGAAAGCCGGAAGCATTGAATCATTAGATCGATTGTCCGAGGTCGCCTGGAAGCGGTTGCTATTTTTATGCCAACACGTTTGGATTGAAATCTCACAAAGTACTGATGGTCCAGACAAAGCATGCTCAACGTATTGAGGCGATGGATAAGAGAATTCACCTTCAGGTATTCTGCCACATGAAGCGATCTAGCAGATCCAATCATCGCATTCCAGCTGCACCAGTCAAGCGTTATACTTATTGGACTATCTGCCTTTTTACATCGTGATTTCTGACCTTGACCAAAGTGCAGTAGGTGCTTCACCACTGAACACGCAGGCTTCCATGGTGAAAAGCTCTAGCCGTCTTTCCTCTTGTCGCACACGTTGCCGCATTGGGCACTCGCAGTCTCTTTTGCTATGTCTCGGACGATCATTTGTCACTTCAATTGCAGCATCCCAAATAAATTTCCTTCAAGATCTTCTTTTTGATGACAGAAGCAAGCGTTGAGTGATCTTAAATCAAATCCTTGCGATACATTTCGCTCAAACGGCAGACACTCCACTGCCTTCGATGTGGCAACAGTTATTCATCACTATGCAGGAAATAGAGTATGTCGCTGTCAATGGTGTCGTCATCATTGTCATTCACTTCACCATTGTCAAAAATTGAAAGTATCGAACCATGTCTAGAACTCCTATTTCGACTATGGTGTCTTTGGATAGACTTTGTCGGGAGCTTTCGAATGAGCTGCGTCATACACCACTGCGATGGCCAGCAGTGCCCAAATTGAGACTTATCCCATTCTAGCACGTTTTAAAGAGTTTTTAATTTACCATTTCTCAGAAGATTCTATAGATAGATTTTCTATCACTTAAGTGCCAAGCATATAGTAGGTATATTAGGTAGAGTGGCAACTCGGCATTTATTAAATCCCAAATGTGTATACACTTTCGACTTTATCAAATGAACTCGAGGGAGATACAGGTGGTATTGTCACCAAATGTGAGATGTGCAAATTTTTGCAGGTTTGAAGAAATTACCACGGAATTGACTGATCATGATCGTAGAATGTAGAAGGAAATAATATTATTTTACAGATCGTTCGTGTCATGACACCCTTGGAGATCTAATGCTTGTTAAATTAGCAATTCGATGAGTTCCTATAACTTTCATGCTCAACCTCAAGAGTATTTTCTTAAGAGTGATCATCACAGGCAACCTGCCACTGCAGACCAAGATCAGATAATCAAAGGCATTGATTTCAATTGACTTTGAAAGATGTAAGTGGGTCCACATCACTATTCAGATTCAAGAAATGAAACATGAATTTAGTAAATCATGAAATCATGCCGGTGAAAATTGAATTAAAAGCTTGAAATTTCAACCGAGAAAGCAAAATCAGATCTCGACTTTTTCATGAAGACTTCCATTATAATACGGAACATGAAATTCCCTTGATAATCAGCTTAAATTCCCCTTATTTAGAATGCTTATTAGCAAATATTCATTCCTTTTGATATCCAACTTGTTTCTCACTTCTCATAAAGAGAACATCATCTCGGTATCATATAAATTTGCAAAATTTTGACTTTTTCAAAACTGCTCAAACAATTTTTTGGACCACGGGAACGTTATCTCCGCAAAAAACTGAATCTTTTGATGTAAAGATTTTCACTGTATACAGATAATTCTTTGAATCGACACTCTACCTATATATCCCTACTCTATGGTGCCGAGTGCCAATTTAGTCAAAGCGCCACTTTCGGGAATCCATTTTTGCTTTTTTCTTCAGTTTGTCGCGATGTTATGGAAGACTGTACAATAGGTCAAACATATGGCAGTGGCACATACTGCAGTGACCAATATGCAACGGCTGGAAAGAATTGTCGAAAAACATGCTCTTTCTGTGGTAAGTAATCATTGCTGATATATTACCGGTCAACCGTTTTGTCTTACCCTTGTGGGAGGGGGAGGGCGGAGGTCATGGGATCTAAACTCCTCATGTGATTTATACATACAGAAAATATAAAATATAAGACGCATTATTCAGTAATACGTGTATTTATGAAAAATATACTTGGGTTCTAGTTTTTCATATATATATATATATATTAAAATTGAAAAAACTACTGATCTTAGACTCACGCCGACATGTTTCTGCCAGTAGTCTGGCTTCTCAAGGCGGTAAGTGATTTGAATTTATTGCTACAAAAATAATATAACAGAAATCTGACTTCATAAACAAAATATCTTGATTTTCAGGAACAATCATAGAGTTCGTATGGCGTTGAGGGGTGGTTCGTAGATGTCAATGAAGATGGCCTCCTTGTGTTCACGATCTACCCTAGTAGATCCCAAAGGCATTTTATAGAATGGAGTGATTGAAAATTCAATGTCCATGCTATCTGCGCAGTTTCTTATGTGCTTGCTTACAGTCATGGGGTTTCTTGAGATAAAAATGTTTACATTAATGAAAGATATATACCCAAAAAGTAAATGTGAAGAAATAATAAATGGATGGACACGATACTTAGATGATTGTTGGGTGATATGGAAATATACTTATGGGGATTTTGAGGTGTTTAAGCAACTACTGAGTAATTTACATGATTCTATTCAATTCACAATATCACAAAGTAATCACTCATTGAATTTTTTAGATGTTCTTGTGTACAAAAATATCTCAAAGGGGTCAATAGAAACTGACATATATAATAAACCGACGGACAGCTTCAATTATGTCCCTTTTACCTCTAGCTATCCCAGGCATATTTTAAGGAACATCCCTTTTGTGTTAGCGCATAGAATAGAACGAATAGTGTCAGATGAAAATAATAAACGCAAACGATTCCAAGAATTAGAAGATAGATTAATCAATCTGAGCTATCCTATGGAACTAATAAAGAATTCGATTCATCGAGCTAAAGAAAATACATGTACAATGAATAAAGGCCCCAAGACTGACAATAATGATGAAATAATTCCTTTCGTTCATACATACAACCCTAATAATCCAAGCATATTTCATAACATAATTCACCCAGTGGTTAATACTTTAAAGTCTTTTGGGAGTTTTGCCAATTGCCAATTCAAATCTTGTATGAGACAACCAAAGTCTTTGCTATCCATACTACGTAAAAATAAGCGAATTCAAATAAAAGGAGTAACTAAATGTAACCAAAGTCGTTGCAAATGCTGTAATCACATCGAGGTAGGAGATACGACTTCTTTCAAAAGTAAAGAGTTTTGTATTAGGTCTAACCTAACTTGTGGCTCTTCTAACCTTATTTATAAATTAACTTGTTTAGGTTGTAATGATTACTATATAGGCCAATCTGGTGATACCCTTCGCCATAGAGTTACTGTCCATCGACAACAGATTCAGGAAGCTAAATACTCTTACCTACCTGTAAGCAAGCACATAAGAAACTGCGCAGATAGCATGGACATTAAATTTTCAATCACTCCATTCTATAAAATGCCTTTGGGATCTACTAGGGTAGATCGTGAACACAAGGAGGCCATCTTCATTAACATCTACGAACCACCCCTCAACGCCATACGAACTCTATGATTTTTCCTGAAAATCAAGATATTTTGTTTATGAAGTCAGATTTCTGTTATATTATTTTTGTAGCAATAAATTCAAATCACTTACCGCCTTGAGAAGCCAGACTACTGGCAGAAACATGTCGGCGTGAGTCTAAGATCAGTAGTTTTTTCAATTTTAATATTCATTTACATTTGCTTTGATTCATTTTCTATATATATATATATATATATATATATATATATATTGAAATAATTGAAGTGAAAACACATTGAATTCACAAGCACAAGATCCCTTTTCTTGATATTCTCGTGATTAAAGAGGAAGAAACAATACACACTGACATTTACTATAAGACAACTGACACTCATCAATATCTAAACTTCTCCTGCCATCCCCGCCATGTTAAAAGAGCGATCCCCTACAATCTTGCGAGACGTATATGCATGATCTGTAGTGATGATGTCAATCGAAGGAACCGCCTGGACGAATTAAGGCAATTCTTATTACAACAGGGCTATCCTCACTCATTAATTGATAATAGCATTTCAAAATCTTTAAAGATTGACCGTTCATCACTTTTTCTTACAAGTGACAAGAAAAATAATATTTATTCTGTCATACCTTTCGTACACACATACAACCCTAGAAACATGAGCATTTTACCAGCTATTTCTCATGTGAATTCAATGACGAAAAATGACGATAAAACTAAAGAAATTTTTGGAGACTGTACTTTTATTAATAGTAAACGACAACCACGAAATTTGAAAAGAATTCTTTGTAAATCCACATTTGAAAGTGATCAAGTACATAAAGTAAATAAATGCAATGACTTGAGACGTGGTAGTTGTAACATACTACAAGAAGGATCTTCTTATACATTTGATTTACACATTTTCCATGTAAATTGTAATATGAGTTGTGATACCAGTAATGTTGTATATGTCATCACCTGCCCCGGTTGTCAAAATTACTATATCGGAGAAACTGGGACATCCTTAAGAACCAGAGTAAGGGTTCACAAACAACAAATTTTGAATGCCAATTATAGACAAATTAAATTAAGTGAACATCTGGAAACGTGTGGTAGGGGCAACATGTCAATCTTTCCTTTTTACAAGTTTTTTTCTGAAAACAAAATTGAACGTAAATGTAAAGAA
Organism: Prostheceraeus crozeri; assembly: GCA_907163375.1. Taxonomy (NCBI): domain Eukaryota; kingdom Metazoa; phylum Platyhelminthes; order Polycladida; family Euryleptidae; genus Prostheceraeus; species Prostheceraeus crozeri. Next base: position 47,303 of record CAJQUW010013044.1, read on the forward strand.
AAATATTTTATCGATCGCTTTCATTCAAAATTAAATTCATGGATCACTTTTATACGTTTCTTATGAATTCATTCACTTTTCATATGAGATGCATTTTATATTAGTTCGCATATATGTTCTTCTATACTTAAATCTATGTTTCAATCTAATACATAAATTTGATATCGTTGATGTATTTTAGCATAATAAACTATAACAAAGTTATTTTTCTATTTACTATGCATGTGCATGTCCTACTATGTAAATTACCTTACAACATCCATATCTATGATGAATGTTTATTTGAAATTATGATGATCTTGCTTTTTGTTTCACTTTGCACCTGAAGAATATAGAAAGCGCTTGTGCATTCCATGTGCTTTCACTTCAATTATTTTAATATATCAAACCAATTGCTGAGACTGAAAAAATTTTTTTACATATATATATATATAGACTCAAAAGTCTTACTCGGATTTCGGATTGAGATTTCTCAGCAAGTATTTACACTATGAACTTAATTTTTCATATATGCTGTAGAAGAAGAACCAGAATTTCCAAGAAGACTTGTATTTTATATATGCTAGACGTAAGCTCAGCTTACTTCGATAAAAAAGAATGACGCGTTTTTTGAAGTTTCCGAAAGTCTTAATCATTGTGACTTTCATCACGGACTGAACTACTTCATTGATCTTCAATTGCAGTTCTTTGTTGTTTGTTGGCCTATTCTTATACACCATTTTCTTGATGTGACCCCACAATAAGATGCGTCAGATCTCTGCTCGTTTTTGGCCAGTTGATCCAGTGGCCAGTGGCCGTTTGGAGGTTGGATGCTGAGAAATTCTGACTTTTGGACTCCAATGAGGCGGTGCGCCATCTTGTTGGAAAGACGTCGTCGAAAATCGTCGCAATTCACAGATATCTTGGCCTATGCTACAATTCAACGACAATGCATAACTAATGTGCTAATGTAGAAGTTTGATAACCATCATGGCAAGTACTAATCACACATTAATGGACATGGTTAGCTTACCTTTCTACTTTCTTATCTTTCTTCATTGCTGCTTCTTATTTACCTTCCGCTTATTGTTTCAATGGACGTTAGTACATTAAGACTTCGCTATACTTTTTAGGTCTCTAAGTGAATCAGATTTCATCAAAATTATTTGTGGCTGCAGTCAATCAGAAGAAAAGTTTTAGACGAAAGACGTTTTTCATGACATCTGATAAATCGCTTGACCTACATAATATGAATGAGCTTGGCTGGACCTACATGCATAACCTGATTTTTTCGCAAATGCGAGCTGCTACTAAAATTCTGGTTTCTCCTCTACAGCATAAATGAAAAATTCAGTTTATAGTGTTAATACTTACTGCGAAATCTTGATTTGAAACTCGATTAAGACTTTTGAGTCACCCTATATATATATATATATATATATATATATATATAAAATAGTGAAATCAAAAAATGGAAATTAATACGACAAATAGTAACCCACGCAGAAGGCAAAAAGAAAAAGCACAATTTTGTAGCCCAAACCGGTTTCACCTGTGTTCCAGGCTTCTCACGGCAACTGAATTATATTACAAAAATTCGAACTGAAGCATGCAAATGATCAACATAGCATAATAGATATATGACAGATATATGACACTAATCACGTATGATTAGTGTCATATATCTATTATGTTGTGTTGATCATTTGCATGCTTCAGTTCGAATTTTTGTAATATAATTCAGTTGCCGTGAGAAGCCTGGAACACAGGTGAAACCGGTTTGGGCTACAAAATTGTGCTTTTTCTTTTTGCCTTCTGCGTGGGTTACTATTTGTTACATATATATATATATATATATATATATATATATATATATTTGAAAGAAAAACAACTATGTTTCTATCAACCGAACATGTTTCGGAATGTAATGATCATTCCATCTTCAGCGGTACAGGAATCCGATAAAACAACAGGAGTAAGCTTATATACAGATCAGCGTAAAATGCAAGAACCGATATCCATCAAATATGACGTGTAAAACTATGATGCTATGTACAGGCGAAAAATGACGTCATGGAAATCACAAATTCAAGTGCAAGGGCACTGAGCCATTCCTTTCATTAGATAGCATATCGATATTTTCTTTCAGAAGAATTGGCTTTCAAAACCAATAAAGTTTTGAACCATTTCAATAACAAAGATCGCATTTCGTTTGGCTTGAAATCGAATGTTACATATTTGTATACTTGTGATCGCTGTCCAATGCGATACATTGGTGCAACCAAGCGCCACTTAGCCACTCGAATCAGCGAGCATTTGAAAGCCTATCCCGTAGCCACTGAAATCTCTTTACATGAGCACCATCCTAAAGCTGAAAATTTCTCTATTATCGGTGCATCAGCCTATCCTCTTATCTTGGAGTCTATTCTTCTGAAAGAAAATATCGATATGCTATCTAATGAAAGGAATGGCTCAGTGCCCTTGCACTTGAATTTGTGATTTCCATGACGTCATTTTTCGCCTGTACATAGCATCATAGTTTTACACGTCATATTTGATGGATATCGGTTCTTGCATTTTACGCTGATCTGTATATAAGCTTACTCCTGTTGTTTTATCGGATTCCTGTACCGCTGAAGATGGAATGATCATTACATTCCGAAACATGTTCGGTTGATAGAAACATAGTTGTTTTTCTTTCAAATATGTTCAAATTGGGCACGTTATGTCTGAATATATATATATATATATATATATATATATATATATATATATATATATGCTATATTTACATTATATTTATATATTATAAAAACTGAATTATAGAAACTGACCCTGTGAAATTATAGAAACTGACCCCATTTATAAAGCTGAATCTTGCGCGGCTTGCACTTCAGGAATTTCAAGTTCAGCGGAACATTTTCTCAATACGATGCAATTTCGGCTACTCGGAAGATGTTGATTATTTTTTTTTCAATTAGATGAGTAATTTTAGTGATGATTAGCTTTCTGAGCATGCGTCCAATTTAAGCTAGTGATAGCATATTCCCATCTTCATTCGCCATGCATCAATGTTTGATTCATTTCTATATAATCTTGATATCAGCACAGCTCCCCATTTAATATACAGCCATATACATGTAGAACCAAACGCGAAACTTCTGCCTATCCTTTAGAAATCCGATGATGCATAACTGAAATTCAACTTGTTTTCAGAATGCATAGATGAAGTTAACTACTGCTCAACCGAAAGATGCTTGCGCGACAAAGACAATAGAAATAGAAACTTCAACACGAGATTTTGCAGGAAAACGTGCGGAAATTGTCCATGTAAGTGCTCAACAAGAAATTGTCTTTTTGTCTTGTCATCGTTTAGTTCAGTGAGTAATTGAAGAAAACGAAATTCATCGGACACAATATAGTATAAGACAATATAAATTTTCACCCGCCACTCCCACCCCAATCTCTTTTCGAAAAAGTCATGTCAAATTGTAATGACGGCTGCTGTGCCTCAGCAAGCAATCTTAATCCAATTAAATCGCAGATGCGGATCTCAACAGCCAATCACAATGATGCGTTGCAACTTTGTCTCACTTACTTTATTTACCTTTTAAATGGCTCTCTCAAATACCAGCCATGTTTTCTGAATTATATCCTTTCTAAACGGTTTTCTCGGTCAATAGTTCAAAAACAGTGGATATAAACTGATGCAGATTCATGCAAGCAAAGCCGCAAATCTGCTAGATTTTGTTTCATTAAGCGACTGCTTTATACGACTACCGTCTTTTGAAAGCGCCTAGTTCTTGCACCACTATATAGAAAGAGCTGCGCACCCCTACATTGCAGAAAGCTTTCTCGGGTGACTGCAAAGTAAAAATTGATAAAGATTTGTGCAAGTTAAGTCACAATCTACGTGCTTATTATCATTAAGCATTTTCTACAAATGTTCTTGTGAATAATAATAATAATAATGCGTTTATCTTCCAAAAATGCCTCAATACTGAAAATCGTGAGGCAGTTGACAAAATTCAAAGCATTTCAAATAAATCACCTAAAAGAAAAGTAACAAGAAAGAAGTAACATGACATCTGACAGTGTAACAGTGAATCCTGGGAACCACTATCTGAAGCCGGCATTTATAAGTCGAATCGTCAATGGGATAAAACTGTTCTGTCTCAGGATCGACTTGCAATGTGGCACACAATATTTATTGGTATGGAGTAACCTTTGTGGCTCACGAAAATGCAAAGGATGTTCCTTATCTTGACACAAGGAGTCGAAAGGATTCAAGCCAATCATTAAACGCCTCCAATTAAGAGGGATGAAATTGCTACAAGGACGCCTGTGGTGCACACTATCTTGCATTTTTTCCATTAATGTGCTGTTTTTAGCGCTTAGTCCAACGAAAATTGGGGCCGACTACTCAAAAACACAATTTGTGTGAATTCGATTTTAATACATATAAGTCCAAAGCATTTCATAAATAATCAATAAGTATTCAACCATCAACGATTATGAATTATGTCATTTTGAAATCAAGCACGTTATCAATCCGAAATAAAAACACATTGTAATTCATTAACGCAAAAATAGTGTGGCGAGAGACGTATGAGACGGCTCTACATGCGAGAGACATATGAATGAAGACAAATTTGTATCGGGTCTCGTATATAAAGCATACCAACAACTCGCATTTCATTGTAAAACAGCCAATCACAGATAGAATAGTTCGTATCGCTACATACCAATCACATACGAGAGTGAGTGAGATTTCATATGGAAAACATACCATATCTCTGTAAGCATACGAGAATCTCGTATCAAATGTTAGTTTCAAACTGTATGTGAATTTGGTGTATGTTTGTATGCAATTTTCGTATCCAACGATTTACAGTATACGATCATCCTTGCAGTTAACAATCCGGCATCGATGAGTCAGGCAATTTTGTATGAAGTTAGCATGAAGTGCAGAGACTTTATCAAAGCGCATTTTTTCCAATGGCAATCGATGCGAAATTTTATCAAATTCCTTGGTGAAATCAACCGAAAGCAGGTGGCAGGCCGATGCATTTCTATTCTGAAGTTTATCAGAAATAAAATCTTTGCAATTTAGAATGCGCAAAGAAATTCAAGCATCTACATCAAATGCATGTTAGCGCACTGTCATCATCTAATAAACATTCTAAGTTACCTGTAGACGTTTATTAATGCAGATTTGTGTACGTTTAAGGATAAATCTAAGTGTATTTCTATCACCATAACATCCCCTTTGCAAATGCGCTCTTCTGAGAGCTCTTAGAATCTCAATGTATGTTTACACATGTCATAGACTTGTTTGCTTGCCTTAGCTATTAGGCAGAAGCCGTGATTTGACATTTAATACAACCTTTCTGCCAATGTATGCGCTTTCACAACAAATTGGTTATGAAAAGGATATTATGGTGATAGAAATACACTGAGATGTATCATTTACTTAATATAAAAAGGCATCAGTTTACATCAACATGACTTTTAAATGTCTACTACACGTAGATGACGAGAGTGCGAGAATGTGCCTTTAATGTATATATGACTGAATTGATATGCGCATTCAGAGGAGTGTTTGTAAGAAATGTGTATTGTACTCGTATACAGATTGTGAGCTACATATCCTCATCAATTTACACTTTGCAGTCACCCGAGAAAGCTTTCTGCAATGTAGGGGTGCGCAGCCCTTTCTATATAGTGGTGCAAGAACTAGGCGCTTTCAAAAGACGGTAGTCGTATAAAGCAGTCGCTTAATGAAACAAAATCTAGCAGATTTGCGGCTTTGCTTGCATGAGTCTGCATCAGTTTATATCCACTGTTTTTGAACTATTGACCGAGAAAACCGTTTAGAAAGGATATAATTCAGAAAACATGGCTGGTATTTGAGAGAGCCATTTAAAAGGTAAATAAAGTAAGTAAGACAAAGTTGCAACGCATCATTGTGATTGGCTGTTGAGATCCGCATCTGCGCTTTAATTGGATTAAGATTGCTTGCTGAGGCACAGCAGTCGTCATTACACTTCAAAAAGAAAATCAACTTCAACTGGTAATTTCAGGGTGTTACTGGTGCCACTGGCACGACGCTTCGTAGCTGTTCAACTTGATCACGTTTAACAGTGTCACTGCAAAATCGTAGATGAGGGTAGGAACAACATGCAAGCAAGTCTCATGGAAAATTCAGCATCTATTTCAGCGGGAACAAATTTTACATGACATAACTGATTAAACCTTGGCTTGCATGCTACTTCTATGCGATATCAGTGAAGTGAATGCAAACTTATCTGGAAACATGCCCGAATAAATAAATAAATAAATAAATAAGAAAAAATAAGTACAAAACAAGACTCACGCATGCAGAATCCTACGTCTCACACTACCATTCAGAAGACATTCTTAAAAATTAGAAATGCTTCGAAACGTCTAGCAAATAGAAATATTCTGTCTCCGAGGAACTTTGCTTTTTTCAATAGTAGTAACCCCGTGACAAATTCAAGTCCAAAATGACCAACGATGAGTCATCATGCTGACTCAGCCTCCCCCTCTCTGGAAGGAAGGAAGAAGGGAGGTGGCCAAGGATGTGCTGGGAGGAATGGGTCCGTGAGGAGGAAAGCGTGTCCCTATCCCCCCTCTCTAGAAGGAAGGAAGGAGGAACTGTGAGGCAAGGGGAGGAATCTCTGAAAACCGCCGGAGTTAGAAAAAGTTGGGTTTTGGATGTTTTGGGATGAGAAAGGCCGTTTTTCGGCATGAAGGAGTGCTCGGATGGGAAAACGGAGGGCAGATTCGGAGTCTACGTGAAATTTTGGGTTAGGAAGGTTGTTTCCAGCGAAATCGGAGACAAAAAATTTTGAGGACGCCCCCCCTCTGGAACGAGACTTCCAACTTTGGTTGTAGAGATCGGAGAAAGTCGTGTGATAGCTCATTTGAAAGCTAAGAGTGAGAAAAATGCAGTGGAAAGCCCCCTATGTCCAAGTTTTCCTGTTGAAAATGGCAGGAATCTCTGAAAACGGCCAGAGTTAGAAAAGGTGGGTTTTGGACGTTTGGGATGAGAGAGTCCCTATTTCGGCATGAAGGAGGCCTCGGATGGGAAAACGGAGGGCAAATTTGGACTTTTTAGCCAATTTTGTGTTAGGAAGGTTGTTTCCAGCTCAATCGGAGAGAAAGAGTTCTGACACCCCCCTCTGGACGAGACTTCCAACTTTGGTTGTAGAGATTGTAGAAAGTCGTGTGATAGCTCATTGGAAAGCTAAGAGTGAGACAAATTCAGTGGAAGAAACGGATTGTTCATATCTGCCGTCGTTTAGGTGTGAGACGTCACCGAAAATTTTGGAAATTGGCGAAAAAAATCGACAGAGTGAGAATTTTTACGAAAATGGCTCTAGCGGGTGAACGAAGCCTCGGATGGGAAAACAGAGACCAGATTTGGAATCATCGTGCCATTCTGCATCTAGAGGGTGAGTTTCAAGTAAATTGGAGAGAAAAAGTCGAAAATTTTCTTCACACTGGGTCTCTACACGGGATTTTTTCGTGAAAATGTTAAATTGTGGCCACCTTTGGTGATGAATAGCGGAGGATTGGAAGTGAATGAAGAGCTCGGGTTTCTTTTAGGGGCAAGACCGCACTTTGTTCTCTAGGATCCTATCTTTTCAGATGTGTGGAAGGTTTCGTTTCCAAATGAGAGCATGTTTAAAATCGAATGTTTGCGCATTTTCCAATATTTTGGAACTTTTGAAAAAACGACAGAGTTTTTTCAACTCGGCTTCTGGTCATCGTAGAGAGTCGAGGGATGTCTTTAATGAAAGGTGAGAGCGAGAAAACGTGACTGTCAAAATTTGTAGTCAATCTCAATTGGAGCACTAGAACCGGAGATAGACGTGTTTAAAGTTTTTGGATGACTTTTTGGATCCTTTTC
>CAJQUW010013045.1:0-50978 GCA_907163375.1 Prostheceraeus crozeri
GCGGCGGTTTCAAGCATTCTCCATACTCGCAAGACCAAATACTACTCAGACATGTGGAGAAACCCCCGTCGATCTCAATGTTTCTATAACCGATCGCTGACTTTATGACGAAAAGATAGGCAAATTTTGAGCGAATTTGACCATCACTACTGCTATTCAACTGTTATTTTCGTAGTGTTCCCCTGCGATCGGCGGCGGTTTCAAGCATTCTCCATACTCGCAAGACCAAATACTACTCAGACATGTGGAGAAACCCCCCTCTTGGGATCAATTCTAATTACCTCATGATAAACCGGTTGTAGATATATGGCACAGTTGCTGCATCTGTTCCTGTAGATACCTTGTAAAAGTTGATTGAATCTCAACGTCATGCTTTGGGGTGAAATAGTCTGGAGACGGTGAAGGAATCATGATATATATTGAAACTATTGATGTGCAAAAACTTAATTTTCATGACGTTCTCATTTTCATGCAAAAATATGACCACATGCAGCTAGACAGGTTGCTATGTTTCTTCTTCACCAAGGCCAGTTTCGTAGCATGCATATTAAGAAAATCGTGCTTGCTGTGTTAGGAATGAGCTCTTTCCATCAATCTATTGTCAGCTGCATAAATTTCCCTCAGTAAAATGTCAGTAATGTTTTCCTCAGTAAATCATGCTCTTAATGTTTTCCAATTTTTGTAAGAACCTGCTTATTTCTTTCATGAGTAAATGTACAGGTCTTCCATTCAGTTATCTAATATAGGCAGCGAAGAGTAAGCTATGACTCACTTCTGTCTACTACTACTGGGTGATCTCCACAACACTGGAGGATCATGTGTGTTCGGCTTCGAGATAGGCATATCAATGTTGCTCTGTTGACTTCCGCATTTTTCTGAATTTCCCTACACTTCATCATCCAGATCAGAAACTACAATAATTCATCTTTTAACTCATAGAAAATATCCCACAGCAACTCAAAAATCTGTGAATAGGTACAAAAGAATCACAAATGCACAATGTAGTTTGGTATCAAAATGGAAAATAATCATATCACAAGATCATTAGACAGCCGTGCATTGTCATCTGTTAAGAAAAAAATCTTTAAGAAATCGTCGTTTATTTGGGTACTTGACAAAATATTCCTTGAATTCCAGCAATTGAAGTGAAATGCAGCTTCTTGTGTTTGCATCCTATGATGACTATTCCATTTTCATGTTATGATGATAGAATCAATACAATATTAAAATATTGACTCGCTTTGATTTCATGACATGTACATATTCGTTGCTGTATGGAGATGAACGGGTGATGTTGACCAACAGATAAACGAAGCTCATATTTTACAGTCTTGACTTCTTCTCTGGAAGGAGCAATGATTTCGTATCATAATGTAATGATGGAATTGAATTAAATTCTTCATGTAATATTGAAGTGCTCTACAGTAGTAGATAACGGTAGTAGATAAGTAACGGTAGATAGATAACGGTAGTAGATAGATAACGGTAGTAGATAAGTGCTGTACAGTAGTAGATAAGTAGTAGTAAACAGTAGTAGATAACGGAATGAAATATTTGCGATTCCCATCAATTGTTTTTGAATATTTGCACACCAAATCTACGAATTCTGATCAAGATCAAATATTTTCCGCTTCTTCTTCTCTTTTCAGGATACAAGCATATGCGCATTGCTACTCTCGTGGATGAAACCTTTTCGCAATCACCCAAACATTTCATATTTATATGAACACCGCTCTTTGATTTTCTACAAAATGCGATTCACAACAATTGTATCTTTCTGAAAAATTATTTTACCCAAGCTTGAATTCAAATGCCCTGTGAACGTCCGACTCAATTTCATTTCTCCTCATACTAACCTTCTGAATTCTATTACTCATCACTTCAATCAATTCATCTGTATTCAAAATGCTTACAATGGTTTTGGAGAAGAGGGTTCGAATCCCTCCCTAGGCATCCTAAATCTTACTCTTGGCAATATTGATGCATTCCCCCAGCGGCATCACTCCAAGACCATTGTTTTCTCTTAATGTCTATTTATAAATTTTCCATAGCCAGTGAAAGTCTCAGAGCGGTTTGTGTAATAGCCTTAACTCAAGCGGCTCGTACGTCGTAGCCAACATAGAGACTTCTGACATCAGGTACACCGCTAAGGAATTAAATTAGGGTATGAGTAGAACTTGCTTGCGACTGATCGACTTCGTCATTTTAGTTTCAGAAGATCGCGTACGCTAATTTGCAACACCAAAAATGCTTCCTCTCAAAACGACAAGTTATAAATGAGTATGTTAACCACCTTTCAGAAAATAAGTCTAATTCTTTTTCAACAACATTCTAACAAGGTTGCCTCTGCGTGTCATGCGTAACAAAAAGTGATTGTTCTTTCTAATATCAATGTTCGCTGCATGCATTTACACGTGCTCTGTTTTCATCAACATCTGCAGGACAAAACTGAATACAATCACGCTTCATCATTTTCAACCAGCACGTGTGGCAGATGATACTTAACCGAGTTCTGATGAATCTGACGAATAAGTTCTTTTTTAGGACTTCAAGCTTTGATTCATTCAGAGCCCTATCAGACAAGTTCATCACCCATCTAGACTTGTCAACAACTGAGGAAATGAATGATGGGAAGTAATTTCACGCATGTTTATTCTCATCTGGTGAAATCTGTGATCTTTCAGTTGATTTCCTACTGAGTTCAACTACAAAACAACAACTCTACAAAAATTTAAAGCAATGAGGCTACAATGATCTCCGAAATAGCCTATGACTTTTTTTTACGAAAGACTTATGATGCTTTTTATGGATGGACATGAGGAACTATGCATGACCTCTAAAAGTCATCTTCGGGATCTAATTTTTTTCGATGAAGTTCACACGCTGACTGCAAGAAAATATGAGGGTGGTCCGGCAGATCTGAGATGATTGGAATAAAAACTGACTCTAAGATCGTAAATCGTTAATACGTATCACATTTATATATGTTTCAAATTGTAGACATTGAAATCTGAAATGAAGTTCCACATAATTACGCCTGTCTCATTAAAGCGTGTTTTCTCAGGTAGATGTACATTTTCTACCTTAGTATTTCCATTTATAAACGTGTTTGCTGAATGGTTGGCTGTATTAACTACGGTTAGTCTACGCACAAAATGCTGATTATTAAACATACCAGAAGACTTCGTTAGAAGTGGTGACTTTGCATTGGTACTTTTGAAATATTGCGTAATTCAATTAAAACCAAATCGATGCTCTTTTGCTCCTATTGGAAGTCAGTCTATTTGTATCGGAGTTGAAAAACTCCGCTCCGGTGCTACAGGAGTTCGAATACAATCACTGACTCTAGAGCTGCACAACAGCCTCTGTTGAGTAGCCAAGGGAGGTTTGGTCTAACGAAATGATAGTCCTAATTACACAGTTTGGATCTGTAGGCTAAATATGTCAGTGATTAAAAAAATCAGATTTTTTGAAATATTCTGCTAGACTTATAGTTTTCATGTACGTTGAGATCTGCGTAGCATGCTGCAATTGAGAAATACCGTTTTAAGTGCCTATGAAAGTGCGTTTTCAAGGATAGGCCTATAAATGAAAGGTTACTTACTTATGAATTATATCTTACGTAACAAAGTTAAGCTTTCATTCATTACAGGATCGACCCAAAGGCATTGCTTGTAAATATTTGCGATGATTCCCCAAGATGTTATGTTTTTCGAGACAATGTTTTCGAGTCGGAGTCCTATCATGTATTGGCATTAAAATAGCATCTGTTAGCTATAGAAAATAGCACCTATTTTATCGAAAAGGCATTTGATTTTGAGATAGAGCTAGTTCTTCCTAGCCAAATATTAAAGAAACCACATATTGCCATCCTTAGGCTATGGATAACAAGTATAATAACTGAGTTTACCTATTTCGAATTTGGTTTCATCCCCCAAGACAACATAGAATTAGGCTAGGCATCAAGCCGCGCTACTGACACCAAAATATCAGTAATTCTATGCCAGCATCATTAACGGAGCTGTTGAAAACAATTATGATAATTATGCAGAATGTGAGACATCACGAACTCGTCGAACAACACAGTCCCAAATGTGACTGAAAGGTTGTTTTGTGCACCAATCATGGGTAAAATCGTCATTGGAAAATCTTGACAAACTATCAGAAATCATTGAATCAAGTGCTGATAAATGGCTGTCATCACTGCACAAGAGTGTAGAACTTGTGCAGTTTGGGCTATGCAAAGACATTCCTCATCAACCCGGAAGCTGTATGAAAATCGAGATGATTGCGTTTCTCCAATAAGCGGGTCAACAGCAATTGCTTTTCATTGGTTCATCATAGACAATACAGCTCAGATCAATGAATCTTGGCGGTAGAATGGATCAAAGGAAAATAATGCAGGACTGGAAGGATCTCCCTGCTGAATTCCGAATTGCATATCTAGTGCGCCGTAGTCATAACTTGCACTCTGAAGACTAACACGTGTCGACCTACCATTTTTCAAAAATGGTACTTTTAAAAACGACATAAATTCATGAATTTAGGTCTTAAAAACCTGAAAAAGGGACTAAATTCATGAATTTATGTCGTTTTTAAAAGTACCCAATTTTTCAAAATCTCAAATTTGAGAATTACAATTTTCACCCTCAAAATCATGACCGTTCTAGGACACCAAAAATTATAAAAGTTGAGTAACTCAAATTTGAGAATTACAATCGGGCGAAGCCCTAGAACCTTCGGTTCGATTTTCACCCTCAAAATCATGACCGTTCTAGGACACTAAAAATTATAAAAGTTGAGTATCTCAAATTTGAGAATTACAATCGGGCGAAGCCCTAGAACCTTCGGTTCGATTTTCATTGCTTAAATCATGACCGTTCTAGGACACCGAAAATTAGTATTTTTAAAAACGTCTTTTAAATCCATCTTTCAGGTTTTTAAAATATATCATGTGACTAAAAATATTTCTTTAAAAATGGAAGAAACAAAAGTGGAAGGAACTTCAGAAATGGAAGGAACCTCAAGAATATATCCTTCGTTATCTCAATTAAAAATAAGTGAATTAAATATAGAAAAACACAAAGATAGAGTTAGGTATATGAAAGATAAGGAAACTCAATTATTATCAAGATTAGAGCATTATAAAAAATTAAGAAAGAGATGGACTAAAGTTAAGAATGTAACACAAGGAATTGGCATATTCTTAACAATAAGTTTAGGTGCTTTAACAATTGTTATATCTTCTGGTGTTTTAGTAATTCCAGTAGTTGCTACAGCTTTAACAGGTACGGGCGTTTTTGCAACTTCACTTGTTACAATGTTAGATAAATCTTTAATAACTAAGAAACGAAAATCATTAAAAACTAAGCATTTACATATTAAAGAAGTCTATGATAAACTACACTACTACTTTCAAAGAGTATGTGATGATAATGTTATTACGTTAGATGAGATTGAAAAATTTGATCAAATAGCTAATGAAGTAAATCAAATATCATTTCAATCACAGACAGAAAAAGTTAATGATAAAAATAAAAAGGATGGTAAAATTTCTAGTGATGGTAAAACTTTTATTGATGATAAAATTTTAATGAAGAAAATGATAAAATATTTTTAGAAGAGCTAAAAACTTTATTAGACAAAACTTTATTAAACAAAACTTAATACGAGAAAATTTTAAACGAGAAAATTTTAAACGTGAAAACTTTAAGCGTGAAAACTTTAAACGAAAAGATTACAAACAACAAAGCAATAAAAAAATAATTTGTTCAGTAAAATGTTTTGGCTGTATACCAATGTTACCACAAAATTCAAATATTATATTTTAAAAAAATAGACAAAATTAAAGCTGATAATAAAAAATAAAATATTAAAACATTATATTTGTATATTTTTATTACTCGGTAAACAATTGTTCGATAACTCTTTCATGAATTTTTTTATCAATATTAATTGTGATAAATCCATAATCTTTTGACCAAGCATTATTACACGATTGTTTAAATTCATCTCTATCTCTTATACATAAATCTCTTAACAAATCACTTAAGTTTCTTGCATTTATTTCAAATAGTATAAATATATTTGCATTCTTTCTAATAACACTTCCGTCTAATGAATACATACTTTGTGTTAAATAAAAAACACTACAGTTATTATGTCTACCTCGTGTAAAATAATTTCTCTGAACTGACTGATTTCTGTCATTAACACAATCATCAAAAATTACACAATGTTTCATTGTTTTATCTAGTTTACTAGGATCTTGCATATTACCACTATCATCTATTAATTGTATTTTTATATGCTTATTTTTATTGGATTCAACTAATTGTTTATTTTTTGCTGCTTCTTCACACCACAAATTTATTTCTTCTTCATATTCAGATTTTTCGTATTCTTCGAATAGAGAAGCAATTGCTGTTTTTGTAAGATTATTTTCAAATCCATATTTTAAAAATTGATAGACGGGTTGTTCTGCCGTTGTTGTATAAATTATAAGATTGTTATAATCCAAAAAATTTGGAGTCGTTAAAATTTTAAATAATAGATATGTTTTTCCACATCCTGATCTTCCGCAAATAACTGCTAAAACTTTATTAGATAAATTTGGATGATGATTAAATTTAAGTTTTTTTTTATTTAAAGACATTTCATTCATTTTTAAAGTAATAAATTCATCCATTATTGAATTAGTGTTTTTAGAAACAAAAAAATAAAAATAAAATTTTAATTTAAGTTTATTTTTTGTTTCTAATAATAAGATTAATAAGATTAATAAGATTAATAAGATTAATAATGAAAATGATAAAAAAAATTAAACTTCTCTATTGTAGCGTAAAAGTTTATACCTCCCGAACCAAAAGATCTATCATAATCTCTTCACCTCCAAAATTTATTTCTTGTCCTTTCTCATCAGTGATTCTAATGCCAATGTTGTTAATAGTTTTTCTTGTAATAGGAAAATATATTAATGTTTGTGGAATTACATTTAATCTATAACCAATGGGTACAGTAAAAGCTGGAAAACTGAATATTAAATTTGATAATTTACCATTTATATATCCTCCTTCAATAATGTCACAATGTACAACAATTGAATTTATTTCAGTTATTTTTGGAATCTTCTCACCTAAATGATAACCTTGACTATAGGTTTGTTTATTAAATCCTAATAGCTTTGACAATGATCTATCATGATTAAAATCAACTTGATGATTTTCGTCTAAAATAAGAGAAAATTTATTAACTGCCGGTTCAACTGCAAAATGTAATTGTTTCTTATCTTTAAATGATATACCTAAATGTCTCTTAATTTCATTTGATATTGTTTCAACTTCGTAAGAACCAGGAAGAAAAGTTAATATTTTCCATGTTTTACCTTTATCAGTAGAATATCTAAATTGATCATTCGCATCTTTGATAACGTTTTGTATAGTGTTAAATGTAGAGAAACTAGTCAATGCAATTTGATAATTTTTATTTTGTTCCAAATGTAGAATGGGTTCTAAATTACAAGTGTGTGATGAAGTAGTTGTTATAATTTTTAACGTCGTACTAAATTTTGATGAACCCAAAATCTCTGTTAGATTTTCTAAATGATTATTAATTTTGTCTAAATCTGCTGAACACATTTTTTAGTTAAATTTTTGAATAAATATTATAGATAAAAATCGTAGATAAAAATCATAGATAAAAATCATAGATAAAAATCATAAATAAAAAGCATAGATAAAAATCATAGATAAAAATTAGAAACAACATATTTCAGCTACACTTTTATAATCCTCTTCATTTAGTATCTTCTTTTCTAACAGTCTTTTCAATATAGCATGAATTTCATTAAAACTAGAATTATGTCCTTCTTTTATTGCCGATATTAAAATATTTAATCTATTTAGTAATTCTTGTGGATCATCTGGTAAAAATACAGTTGTTTCTGTTTTCTGTTTTTCAGATAAACCTTTCCCTACTTTAACTCCCGTTGATAATAAATTTTCTAATTGTTTATAACGTCTTAGAGATTTTACTACACCAACTCTGTCTAACATAGCTTTATATTTTATGAGATCTTCTACAGTATAATTTTTTAAATCTGCTCCTCTTAAAAGATCAACAAAATTTCTATCTAAACTAATAGGTTTTTTATCTGGCGAAAAAATTAATCCTCGTAAAGGTTGTGGAAATATTTCTTTACCACCAAGATAAAATCTTGCAAATAATTTTTTATCTAAAAAGAAAGTAGAATGTTCGAATAACATAGATTTTGGTAATTTTTTATCTATGTTTGCCTCTAATAAACCATAGTCATCTAATAGTGTTTTAAGTACAGGATCCGCTATATCAACACGTTTTTCATTAAGTTCCTTTTCAAGAGTTTTAAATGGTTCGACAGTTTTTTCATAATCAGTTTTTACTTCTTCAGTTAATTTTAATTTATCAAACATATCAGATTGAATACCAGCTTTTGTCATTCTATGTTGAAGATGATTTTCTTTCATAATATTTCTTTGTTTTACTAATTCGTCTAATTGTTTTATTCTTTTAAAATTATCAGCTCTAACTTTATCCATTTTTATATGATAATTTTATATTATTATTTTATTTTATTTTATAATATTTTATATTTTTATATTGTTATATTGTTATATTGTTATATTTAGAAAATAGAAATTAGAAAATTAAAAAGGTAAAGTAGTTATTCCATCAGGTAAAATTTTTCTTTTATCATCAAATGGATCTAATGCTAATTTATGTTCTTCTTTTAAATACATTTTATGTTTTTTTGAATTAAGTCTATAATTACATGCTGTTTTTATTTCATTATTAAATAATGCATTTTTATAATCTTGAAATGTTATTTGATTAGCCACTGATGCCTTTGAAATTCCTTTTAATGTTTTATGTGTTTTAATATTATTAGTTGTATTATAACAGTAACATTTAGATTTTAAAAATATAGCTTCTGTTATGAAATCTTCATTTCCTTCTAATTCATCTTTTACTTTACATAAATCAGAAGGATGAATGATATCTTTTATTTTATTAATTTCTTCATCAAGTGTAGAATTATACGGTATTGTTAATTCTAAGAAAACAGAATCGGTATCTGTAAAGTGTAATTTATAGTTTTTGCCATAAGCAGGCGCTAAATAATCATATATAAATCTATACATAAATAGTTTAGCTAATTCTAATATAATGAAACCTATAAAATTAAACTTATCATGTTTTACGCTGTTTCGACGTAAATGTACAGCACATAGTTCATCACTAAATCTAGTAGTTCTTTTATATGTAGGTTTCCTTGTTAAATTTTGAAACCTATCTTTATCATAAAACTATTTCAATATTTTGTCTATTACGCACATTTTCTAAAGTCTTACCATAAAATGCATTATTCATTAATTTGAAGAACACGTTTCCAAAATCATCTTTATTTCTTTTAGATATTTTGCGTTTTTCAATATTGAACTCAATATAATCTTTTAACCATTTAGATTTTTTATACACTAGTTTCCGGTGAATTTTTGTGAGAATCATTCCATGATCTAAATACCAATCTAGCATTCTTCCTTCAACAACATACTTTCCTTTATTGCTTTGTGTTAACATAAGTTTTTTTGTTGGCCTATATTTCTTAGGAATTAAAGATTTTTGATAATCTGAAAAATCTTTTATAATGGGAATTTTGTTTTCTGGGCAGAAAGGATAATATTTTGTTGCATCTTTTATATAATCAGGGTATACTAAATCAACTTCATATATATAACCAGAATTACGATTTCCATCATATGTTTTTTGATAATCAAGATTATTACACCATGTCATTTCACCTGTTGGTAATTCTTGTATCATGCAAGAAGAATATAAGCTATTAAAATCATAATATAACAAATAGTTTTCTCTCATGAATTCATCAATTGCTTTTTCACGTTCTACTCCTTCTCGTTTCGTTCGAAAAATTTCTAATATTTTTTCTTTTTCTTCTGGAGATAAAGGTTTCATTATTCCATATTCTTGTGGATTTACTTTCTTATTATAACATTTAACATATCTATTACCTAAAACTGATGAAACTCCACCTCTAATTCAAGATTCAAAAAATAATAATTTATCATATGTATTTTCTTTATAATGTTTAAGTTTAACATTTGTATGTTTTAATCCTGCTAACCATGTTAAACCTGGTGTAGAATAACAATAACATGGATCTATTCCGTAATATTCTAAACACATATCACGAAAGTTTTCAAAAAGATCAGCTAGTATTAATACATCTATCTGTAGATATTTCATTGTATAATCATACATTGTTTTACAATTTAACTCTCTCCAATTTTTTTCAGCTTCTGCATAATCTTCTTCAGATAATTTTGATTGTTTTAATGTTGATTTAAATTTATTTATTGGAGGAAGTTGTTTTTCTTCCATAATTTTATTCACAGAATTAAAATCAGTCTCCGACTGTGAGCCACAGGCTATAAACTCACACGGAAATATTCCTTTTAAAGGTTTTAAATTATATTTATTTAATATTTTACATTGTTCAGGTTTCAAAGTTTTTCCCATAACATCTAATGAATAAGGAGTAAAAAATCTAAATGCATCTAAAATTCTAATACAACCTAATTGCATTGAAAAATATTCTTCTTCTTGTTTACATAGTACATTTATTTTTTGTTGTTGCAATTTTTCAGATGAAAATAAATCTTTCATTACTAGATGGAAATCATATTTAGAACCATTATAGAAATATAAAGGAACAAAGTTATATTTAAATTTGTTAGCATTAAGATTACAAGAATTATGTGCTGCACCTCTATATAATCCATTTAGATGATCATGATCTTTTACTTTATCAATATATCTACCTCTGCCAGTTTTATATTTATTTATAAAAAACATTTTCCACAGTAATAACAATTTATTTCATCATAAAATTCTTTTCTTTCTTCATCCGTTAATGGTATCATTGGTATATTTGTTTCAAGCAATTGTGAAAAACGTCCTTGTAATTCTTCTACTTTCTTTGTAAACATTTCTGAACTATCTTCACCATAGTATTGTAAATATTCTGATTTAAATAATTCAGGATAATTTGAATGAATGTACATTCCCAACATAATGGTTTTTGTTCAAATAAATATTTTTCTTTACTTTGTTCAGCTGAACTTTTTCCAGGTGCACTTTTTTCAGAATTAAAAACCGAAGGTTCTAGGGCTTGGCCCGTACAATTTTCAGAATTATAATTTTCAGAATCGGGTGAAGCCCTGGAACTTTCCGTTTGATTTTGTGTCATATTAACATTATAAGCTTCAAAATCACAATAAATAGTAAAGGGTACTTTATTTTTAAAATACCATTTATTATATTCTAAATAATCATCTTTAGGAAAAGTATTTTGAACTGCTTCATTTTGTTGGCAATTCTCCAAATGTCTATTCATTTCTTCTAAAGTTCTAAAACTTGTCATACATTGAAGACAAGGAAAATTTTTATTATCTGAAGTTTTTGTAAATATAGAAACATCTTTACACAATATAAAATGACCCTGATAATATAATATATTCGCTTGTGCTGGTTGTTTTGACTGTTCTAGTTTTTCAAATTTATCTTGATATATTTCATGTGTTTCATTAATTTCTTTTGTAATATTAAATGTATTTTGATGATAATTTTGATTTAATATTTGTAGCTGATAAATATATTCTTTATCATATTGTTCTTTATATTGTTGTAGACATTTTTTTAAACATTCATTTATTTTTTGATTTTCTTTATTATTTAATCGGAGCGAAGCTCCTCTGGCTTTAGCCGATTCTTTATTATTGTCATCATTTAATTTTTGAATTGTTTCTATCTTATTTTGATATTTATGGTGATATTCTTGTAGTAACATTTTTAATTGTTGTTGATAATCTATTTTACATTTTTGTAAAATTTCATTTAAATTTTCTAATTTTTGTTGATATTCTGAAGATAAAGATGAATATTTGTAATTATAATCATCAGTACGTCCTTTATAATTATTGTGATTAATCATTATTGGTGATAGTGTTTTAACAAGTTCAAATTTTTCAGTACATATTATATTTCCTTGGTAAAAAATATTATGATGCATGTAATTTCCTCTATCATTATATACTATTTCTGATTGACATAAATTTTTATTATTCAAATAAAATTTTTTTGAATCTGAGTAAAGTGGAATAATTTTACCAATAGAAACATAATTCACATTTAATTCAAAAAACATTTACTTCTATTAAATTTTTATTCTTTTTATGAAACTTTTTTAACCTATTATAATCATATGGAAATTCATCTAAGCCATCAGAAAGATCAAATTCATTTATGTATTCTTCTTTATTGTAATGACTTAGTCTTTCTTTATGATATTCTGCAGGATGTAAATGTGCTATAATACTCCACAGAAAACAATAATCATCTTCATTTTTTATGTTGATTATTTGTGGTGAACTGAAAGGCAAAGGAACATAACTACCACCAGTATTATTTTTATATTTATCAATTACTATTTTCTTAGATAGTATTTTAACAAATCTCCAACCAGATTCACGTAACTGGGCTTCAATTATACAATTTTCTAATTTAAGTATCATCGATTCAAATATGGGTTGTATATCATTTACATTATGAATTTCTTGTGAATTTCTAAAATGTCCTTGTATTATTTCTTCAGGAATTCCATCAGGTCCATTTTTTGTATAAAGTACTTCTACATTCATATAACATTTGAAAGATTTCTTAAATATATTATAAAAGTTGGTTAGAATATCAGAAAAAGTTTTATCGGTTTCATTATATTCAAAAGACTGATTAAATAAATATTTTATATCTGTTACGGGCGAAGCCCTAGAACCTTCTGTTTGTAAGGCTTCATCGGTTCGTTCAGCTTCATCAAATTCATCTATTTCGTTAAATTCATCAGTATCGCTAAATAAATATCTTTCATCTGGCACATGTTCATCTTCACTATTAAAAACTTTTTTATATTCCGAATGTGAATAATCATAAAATATTTTTTTAACTTTTATATCAGTAGGTAATGTTTCTATATAGTTTTTATAACTATTTAATTTTAATATATTTCCTTCATCAACTCGTTCTACATTTTGTAAATGCATTTTACTTTGTAGATGAGATTGATAACTTCTTTTTGTTTGCAACTTTTTTTTACATAAGTTGCAATAAAATTTTTCCATTTTTTTATTTTTTTAGAGAAAATTTTAAAAAAAATTATATTTAATTACAAAACAAAATATTTAAAAAGTATAATAAATAATTATATTTAATATCTTTTTTTGTATAAAAAATAAAATGTTTGAAGAGTATAAAATAGAACATGTACCAGTTTTAAAAAATTATAGACATCCTACAAATCCACTTACACCTAAACAAGAAGTTAAATTCTATTATCACCACAAATATATGCAATTTGTAAAAGACTATAAAATAAAACATGGTATACCTAAATATGCTAAAACAAATGATTTTCCATTATGTCTTAGAAGTTTTAGAGTATTCTTGGCTTTTAATAATTTATGGTGGTTAATCAATAAAGATAACTTAACTGTATATGATTTGAAAACATTACAGAAATTAAACATTCCTCCATATATTTAAAATATTTGGATAGTTTAAGAAAAAAATATTAATAATTAAAAAAAATGTATAATTAAAAAAAACTTGTATAATTTGTTTAATTATTAAGTATTTCACTTACACCATTTATTAATGGTTTTATATCATTATATGTTTTTTTGGCTTCATCAAATGTAGATTTAGCATCAGAAAATGTAGATTTAACATCAGTTATTATTGGTGTTGCTTTTCTTAAACCGTTTCTAACATCATTTATTGCAATTTTTAAATAGTTTAATGTTTCATTATCTTGTAATCTGTTAGGCATTGGTATACCAAATTTTGCATTTAAATAATGATCAAAATAAAAATAAAATGTATCAGGAATAATTTTTAGTGGTACTTTTGCTTCAGACTCTAAAAAGATAATTATTTGTTCTATAACTTGATTTGATAAATGTTTTGTATTTGCATATATTCTAATATCAAAATCTTGAGAGTTATTATAGATTTCATGTTCGGTATCTACTAATATATTTAAATCTTTATCATATACTTGCATATGTCCTCTTATGGTGTCAACACGTATTATTCCATATTTATGATGTGTATAATATGATAAAGGCATATTCATTTTATAATTTTTATTAATATCATTAAAGAATGCTGCATTATTTTGTGTAGTTGTAAAAAATGTTTGAATGTTTTCTCTAATCTTATTATCTACATCACAAGCTTTATGAGCTAATACAACTATTTGAATATTTTGATGTCTTCCTTTTGTAAATATTTCTGACATATTTTTTTGTTTTGATGAACTTGCAACATCATCTAAAATTAATAAAGATTTATTTTCAGGTGTACCAGCAAAACTTTCCATATCTTGTAACTCATCTAATTGTTTATCATTATAGACGTTTGTAAAAGTCGGCCATTCAGAAGTATGCATACAAAAAATATGTACTTTTGTTTCGTCCTTATAATATTGGTTTATATATTTTTTAATAAACGTAGTCTTACCACTTCCAGTTTTACCGTAAACAATGAAATGTAAATTTTCTTGATACATTTTACCTTGTTTAATATTTTTATTATTAGTTTTATCCTTAATCTTATCCTCCTCAGTCTTCCATCCTTTAAAAGTTTTTATTTCTTGTTTATAAAAATTTATTCTCTTTTGTTCCTCTGTTAGAAAGTAACCCCATTGATTTCCAATACATATAACAAGATGATAAATAAAAAATATTAAAATACATGCTAACAATATTTTTATACAATGAAATTTTAAAAAATTCCAAAGACGTGTAAGATCTGATTGTGGTATTTTTTTATTAAGAGATGAATTAGGGGGTAGTGTCTCTAAATATTTTTTATCTATATTATTATATATATTTTTATCTATATTATTATATATATTTTTATCTATATTATTATTATATTTAGTATTATATATAGGATTTTCTACAATATTATTAATATCTTTGAGATTCGGATCTTGAGGGGTTAGTGTATCTTGAAACTCAGTGTTATTCATATAATTATTTATTATTTCGTTTATTGCATTAAGAGATTTATGACGACTTAGATTACTTTTATTACTTTTATTACTTTTAATTATAACCGGTGAATATAAATCTTCCAAATTTTCGTTTTTATTCATTTAATATTTTTAAAATAAAAATTTAGGAATTATTATTTTTTAATTCCGGACTCGCATTCTTACACTCTATGAGTGTTTTTAACCTCTGTAGAACCTCCGGAATGTGTCGGACTTTTTGTTCCTATACTCAAAAGAAGTATGTTCCGAACCTCTCCTCTCTTCCGGAATGCTTAAGAATATTTTAATAAAATAATATTTTATTCTTTATAAAAAAATAATATTTTAATTTATATAAGATTATTTTAGTAGAAATACAAATATTTTAATATATATAAGATTATTTTAGTTGAAATACAACTATTTTAGTTGAAATACAACTATTTAAATATATAAGTCTATTTTAATAGAAATATTAATATAAATTATTATTTTGATATAAATTATTATTATGTTGATTATTATGTTGATTAAGTTTTGGACATAGTGTTACATGTCGCTGAAAATTTTTCTTTAATATAATTTTTTGACAACCTCTACATTTAACCTTTTCTTTTAAACAATCCTTACACTGATATTTACTATCATAAAACTCTGTCTTAGGTTTAGTAATTTGACAACTTGTACATTGTCTTGTAGAACTTATACAAGAATTATAATGATTAGTAATTCCTTGAATTGTAAAATATTTATTACAATTACGACATAACTGATCTTTTAATTTATCTTTTTTATTTTTTTTAACCTCTTCTGGTTGTTCGCATAATTTTAAATGACGTGCAAAATTTTTTGATGTTATATTTTTATTACATCCGGTACATATTTTTTTGTTATTACTTTCAACAAATTGATTTTTATCAATATAATTATTTTGAGCTACATTATTATTTTGAGCTACATTATTATTTTGAACAAAAGGATTATTTTGTGCTACATTATTATTTTGAACAAAAGGATTATTTTGAACAAAAGGATTATTATTATTTTGCCTAGGTGTATTTTGCCTAGGTGTATTTATTCTAGCAGTATAAAGATTTTGTTCTTTATCTGAAATAAATAAATGCTTTAATCTTTGTAATGGTTGCTCTGATTGAATATTATTATACTGAATACTATTATTAGGTTGAATATTATTCTGAATACTATTATTAGGTTGAATACTATTATTAGGTTGTAATTGATTCATATGCATACCACATGGTGTGTTTTTCATATGAGAATATAATAGTGTTTGATTTAAAAAACGCATATTGCAAACTTGACAAATTTGAGTCATTTCCATTTTTTTATTTTTATTAGGAAAAATTTTATTTTTATAATTTATGTATTTTTATAATCAGAAAAAATTTTATTTTTATTGTTTAAAAATGATGTTATCAAATGTTGGTGGAGGTGCATATATCCCGAATAATCGTGAATCAGAAATAGAACTAGAAAATTATATAATGAAAACTGGAGACGTTTTATCTGGTCCATTACATCTTTCTATTCTTCCACAACAAAATACAGAGTTGACAAATAAACAATATGTTGATACACAAATCAATGACTTAAAAGAAAAATATATAAACGATGTTATGGTTCCGCTGATGAACGAATTAAAGTTGCTAAAACTTAATGACAAATCATTAAACGAAAAATTATTAAAACTTGATAAAAAGGATAGAGAGCTAGAAGCAGATATAGCAAAACTTTTTAAAAAGATTTCTGAACAATCAAAAATTTTAATATTACTTTCTATAAATTTAAAATCTGCTGTAATTAAAAATAAACATCAGATAAAAATGTTAAAAGAACAATTAGAAGATGAAATAGAAAAACTACCTGAAAGAATTAAAAAAAATTTAAAGCAGTTACAAACTACATTCCAAAAAAGTGTTGATGAATTAAGTTCTAAAATTACTCAACAAATTAAAAAATAAAACATTTGAAAATTGAAGTAAAGTCACTTAATGAAAAAGTTGATAAAATGAAAACTCTGAAAATCAATTTAGAAAATGAATTAAAGAAAAATTTACAAAAAAACTCTAAAGAAAATAAAGAACAGTTAGATTCCGTTAAAAGAAAAGTAGATGGTCTTAAAGTTCAATTAAATGCTTTAAAAACAGAATTAAAGAAAAGTGAGAAAAAATTAAAAATGACTGAAAAAGAAATTAAAGTACATCACACGCTTCTTGATGCAATAGATAAAGTGCAACAAGCAATTAATAAAGTTATCTCGAAGTTGTTAGATATTCATAAACGTAAATCTTAAACGAGTATTGTAAATATTAACTTAAATATTTTTTTAACTACAAAAAATAAAAATCATAAAAAATAAAAATCATAAAAAGTATAAATATAATTTAAAAATATAAATATAATTTAAAAAAATATAAATATAATTTTTTAAAAAAATTTAAAAATATAAAAGTATATAATTTTAAAAATGGATAAAATTAGAGCTGATAATTTTAAAAGAATAAAACAATTAGAAGAGTTAATAAAACAAAGAAATATTATGAAAGAAAATCATAGAATAAAAAGAATGATTGATGCAGGTTTGGTTCCTGATAAAGTTAAACCAAAACCCAATCTGTAAAAGTTAAGAACAAAAAATAAACATTTTTTATAATGGACATCGGAGATGTCTTCCAGGGCTTCGCCCGTATTTATATTTTTCCCAAAAGTCAAATTTATTACTAAAAAATGCCTATAATTTATAAACACAATCTTAAACAATTTGCTTCAAATCAAAAAATTGCTCATGAACCACGTATGAATCCGGTTTACCATTATGATAATAGAGAAACCGTTCAAAAAGAAGGGGATGGCATCTTTTCTGGTATTGGTAGTATCGTTAACTTAATTAAAAATAATAAAGATTTGATTACATCTGCTGCAAAAGGAGCAGCTGCTATAGGTAGTACAGCTAGTGCAATATCAAATGCTGTTAAATCACAAAACGAATTAAAACAACTAGAAGCTATTCGTAAACTCAAGAATGATTCTGAAGAACTAAAAAAATTAAAAAAACTTTCAGATGAAACAAAAAACAAAATTGCTAACATAGCTGTAGAGGGTGATAGTAAGCATAATGAAAAAACAATTGAAGAAATAAGAGGTAATGGCATTCATAGCGGAGCTGGTCTAGCAAAATTCTAAAATTATATTTTAGTAAAAATTTTTTTTTCTGTCTGTGAGAAAAACAAAAAGTCAAATTATTTTTTATAAAAATGTCTTCGCTTATCGAAAATAAATTTAAATTAGACGATCCTCCGTTCGTCAGTTATAATCAAAAAAAGAATGACTATATAAGAATTGCTATGAATCCCGGATCTTCCAGTAGAGTAAACACTGGAGGTGATTTAATTTTTGAAGTTGATAATCAGCAGAGTTATTTATATTTACCTGATTCATTTTTACACTGTGAATATTCTTTATATAGTGATGCTAATTTTACAACACCATTACCAGATACCGATAATATTACACTAGAGAATAATTTTTTCCCAAGTTTATTTACACAAATGCGTTTAGATGTTGAAACTCAAAATATAGAAACAATAAGTGATTCTCCAGGTGTAATTGATACAATGCTTAGATTTGTAACAATTGGTGAAAATAATAAAAAGCATGAAATCGAAGGTTGGTTTCCTGATACTAATGATGGTATAATTATTGATGATTTAACTCACGCTGGAACAGATGCAGCAGGAATTGCGAAAGATGTAGAAAATATTGCAAAACATTTAAATAAAACAAACAATACTGCATATAAAGAAAGACGTGAATTTAACAAGAAAAGTAAGCAAACAGTAAATTGGTCATTGTCTCCATTATTCGGATATTTAGATTATGATAAAATATCATATCAATTAAAATTTAAATTAATAATTCATCGTACAGCAAATAATGAATTAATCTTTTTTGGTAAGACTGGAAAAAAAGCATATTTAAAAATTGATAGACTTGAATGGTGGATTAAGCATATTACTCCTAGTTTAGAGATTGAAACAGCTATTGCAAAAAGATTAAATACTAACAAACCAATTCCAGTAAATTTTCTAAAGCGTACTGCTAGTTCAGTAACTTTTTCCGAACAAAGATTTAACTGGCATTTTACTAGAACTGCGAATACTCCAAGATATTTATTACTAACATTTCAAAGAAATAATTCTCCAAGTTTTGATAAGAACAATAATATTTTTCATATTAATACAATTCGAAGTTTACAAGTTTCATTAAATCAAACTCGATATCCAATTGATCCATTAAGATTCGATGATACCAATAATCAATTTATGGAAGGATATGATTCTTATAGAAATCTTTGTATAGAATTTGGAGTTGAACCACAATTAACTCCTGGAGATTGGAGACATTTATATCCAATTTTCTGTTTCGATTTAAGTGCACAATCTGAAGATATTATTAAAAATGGTTGTGATGTAACGATTAATATTGAAAAGAAAGATTCCACAACTTCATTGATGGCTTATGGTTTATTGCTAGAAGATGCAAAATATTCTATTGAAATTCTTAATGGAAAGATGGTTAGGATCGGCTAAAGCCAGAGGAGCTTCGCTCCGATCGGTTAAAGCCCAAGACTTAGTCGATTAATTAATTTTTTTTCATAACTAGAATAGATTAAAATTTTTGTTAACTTAAAAATTCTTAACTTAAAAAATTTTTTCATAACTAGAATAAATTAAAATTTTTTGGTAACTTGAAATTTTTTCATAACTAGAATAGATTTAAATTTTTGATAACTTAAAATTTTTTTATTAAAAATGTCGCAAGCGAAAAGTAATATTAATAATAAAACTGTTGAATTAAAATTACGTAATATTGTTGACAAAAATACCCCTAAAACTATTACGATTAACAAAAAAAAGTATTACATAAGTAAACCAATGATAGAGAATATTCAATTACAAGAAGAAAAGAATGGCGGTATTCTCCCATTAATTCCACTAATAATAGGAGGCATAGCTGCAGCAGGAAGTGTTGCAGGTGGGACAGCTGGTATTGTCCAAGCAGTAAATAAAAATAAATCAGAGAAGGCAGCATTAGAAGAACAAAAACGTCATAACAGAGAGTTAGAGAAAGTTGCTAGGGGTGAAGGGACATCGGAGATGTCTTCCAGGGCTTCGCCCGAAGGAAAAGGAGTAGTAGATAATTTTATTAGTAAATTAAAATTAGTTGATGAAGGAAAACGAGTTCTTAAAAATATTCTCCACAATGTTGATGATTTAATTGAAATTAAAGAAACTAAAGATGGTTCTGGAATATATCTAAGTCCTAGTATGATAAGGTAATAACCTCAGGACCTTTGGTCCATAAGGTAAAACATTTATTTTATCTTTAAAAATGGATTCCGCAAATTCTACAAATTCCGAAAATTTAACTAAATTAAAAATTTCTAATTTAGATTTATTGAATTATCTATTAAACAAAAATAAAAACTTAAATTGTAAAATTTATGAAGGTAACGACAACAAACAAAGTTTGGCTACTACCTACGGTGGTGATATACAAAAAACATTAGAAAACTTTCCTGGATTTATTTGGAGTAAATATTCGAAAGAAAAACATCTTCCTGGTCATTCATATACTGGGCCAGGAACTCGATTAGATATAAGACTAGATGAGAATAATAATCCAAAGCCAGGTGAAGAACCAATAAATAGAGTAGATGCCGCCGCTTACAGGCATGATTTAGCTTATCGAAATCATGATCTAAGTTCTCGTCATGCAGCTGATAAGAAGATGATTCAAGAATTAGATAGTATTCAAAATCCTACATTTAGAGAAAAAATTGAAAGAATGTTTGTTAAGAAAGCTTTACAAGCTAAAATGTTATTCGGCCAGGGTTTAAATGAAACGTCAGCAAATGAAACGTCAGCAAAGCTGTCTGAGAGCAACGCTCGAACCTACGCGTCTGAAATTCATAAAGAATACAGAAGGCCTAAATATTTATTGAAAGTAAAAGTATTTAATAAAGATGATATTTGGAGTGCTGATCTTATTCATATGCCGAATGAAAGGGACTACAAATACGCATTGACCGTTATAGATTTATATACACGATACGCTTGGGTAAAGCCTTTAAAAAATAAAAGTGGTCTATCAGTTAAATATGCGTTTGAAGAAATCTTTAAAGAAAGTAAGAGAAAGCCAAAAAAATTGTTTGTTGATAAAGGGTCGGAATTTTATAACCGAAACGTTCAGCCACTATTTGAAATTGTTTATTCAACTGAAAACGCTGGAAAAGCTGTAGTGATAGAAAGATTCAATCGGACGTTAAAAAATAAATTATTCAAGAAATTTACTGAGCAAAGAAATCAGAAATGGTTGAAGATATTACCAGGAGTTGTAGAAGAGTACAATAATAAAGTTCATTCTGGTATTGAAGAAACTCCAAAGAATGCTTCTGACGACCCTGATTTGATACGAAAGAAAATATTCGAGAATAATAATTCGAATGAGAGTAATCCGAATTTGCAGAAACTTAAGCCGAAATTTAAAATTGGAGATAGAGTTAGAATATTTAAATATAAGAACAAATTTGAAAAAGGCTTTGTTGGCTATTGGACTAAAGAAATATTTGAAATTTGTAAAATAAATCAAACTTATCCGTTTACTTATGAAATTAAAGATTTAGATAATGAGGATATCAGAGGCCGTTTTTATCAAAATGAATTACAGAAAACAGAGCTTTAACCTCTAGGTGGCGCTTTAGCTAGCTTCGCTTGAGTTATAGATTGTTTAACTCTAACATAATATCAAGAAATGATACTCCTTTTTGTAATTTAAATAAAACATAAAGACATAATTGACCACAGTAAGTAGTTCCCGGTTTTTGAATTTGAAATGTATTATAAGTTCCATTTTCAAGTAATTTTTTAACTTCGTTTGTAGGTGGAAGACCGTATGAGTCAAAATAGTAATTATCTCCATTTTTATTAGACATACCTGCTGACCAATGTACGCCGTTTTGGTCTGAAGTGTGAAGATTCGTTATGAAATTTACAGTTATTGATGGCCTATTTTTTAGGAATTGTAATTCGTTTCTCATTAGAACATGAAAATTCTTTATTCCTAATTCATTTGCGATTTTCTTTAGGTCGAAATTTGTCGTAGTTTGCGTTCCATATAATTTAAAAAACTCATTTATGTTGTTCATTTTATAATAAAAAAATTTCTTAAGGGACCCCTAGAAGTCAGAAGGGACCCCTAGAAGTTAGAAGGGAGGGGTAGTAGAACTACGTTCATATGATATTGAAGGATATATTCTTGCGGCTTCTTCCACTTTTGTTTCTTCCACTTTTAAAGAAATATTATTAGTCACATGATATATTTTAAAAACCTGAAAGATGGATAAAATTCATGAATTTGAAATTCTCAACTTTTATGATTTTTGGTGTCCGGTTTTAGATGACCTTGAACGGTCATGATTTAAGCAATGAAAATCGAACCGAAGGTTCTAGGGCTTCGCCCGATTGTAATTCTCAAATTTGAGATACTCAACTTTTATAATTTTTAGTGTCCTAGAACGGTCATGATTTTGAGGGTGAAAATTGTAATTCTCAAATTTGAGTTACTCAACTTTTATAATTTTTGGTGTCCTAGAACGGTCATGATTTTGAGGGTGAAAATTGTAATTCTCAAATTTGAGATTTTGAAAAATCCAAAAAAATAGTACTTTTAAAAACGACATAAATTCATGAATTTAGTCCCTTTTTCAGGTTTTTAAGACCTAAATTCATGAATTTATGTCGTTTTTAAAAGTACCATTTTTGAAAAAAATGGTACTTTTTGAATGAACCAAATTCATGAATTTAGGTCTTAAAAACCTGAAAAAGGGACTAAATTCATGAATTTATGTCGTTTTTAAAAGTACTATTTTTTTTGATTTTATGGTGTCCTGGACCGGTCTTCTTCCCATTACTTTCCCGAGGTCCAAAAAATTATTTGAGCACTTTTGAAAAAAGTCAAAATTTATATACTACCGACTACCGAGAAAGGTAACTTAAAATAAATTACCTTTAATTTTTAAACACTAGCCCAGATTAGTGATGAAAATTTTCCGGAAAATTATGGAAAATATTGGAAAATATTGGAAAATTATGGAAAATTTTGAAAGTTTTGATTTTTTGATAGGCATATAATTTTATTGCTTACATTGCTCATCTGAGATATTACTCATCACAGATAAACTGAAGATATCTGTGATGAGTAAAAGAATATCTATGATAGCTTCAAACTTCTGGCGCATTTTCCGATCGTTGAGGATACATATCCTCCATTTCTAGTTCAGATGGTTCAGATAGTTCCAAACGATTTCAGATCTGCACAAATGAATTTCAGATATGATCCAGATGAATTGGAGATCTCCAGTTGAATTAAAGATCTTTTCAAAGTTGAGCTTGTGACAGATATCTGAAATTCAACTAGAGAAATCTGAAATCCATCCTATGTCTGAAATTCATTTGGAAAGATCTCTGATAGACATGGAAAAGGTGTAGTTGGTACCAAAAGTTAACATACAGGGATGATAAAAAAGTTTTCGGACTTTAAATGCTACATAGTCTTTTCAAACGACTATAATACGTCTCTAAAGCAAAGGAAAAAACGTCAAACACCGAAAAATAAATTAAAAATTTTCCGACGGAAAATTTTCCAGAAAATTTTGAAAAATTGGAAAATTTTCCGGAAAATTTTCTATTTGCATCACTAGCCCAGAGTACGTATGGTAGTAACTCAGCATTTATTAAATCCCTAATGTGTATATACTTTCGATTTTATTAAATGAACTCAAGGGAGATACAGGTGTTATCAAAGACAATGGATAATATTATCTTTGGGTGTTATTGTCACCATATGTGAGATATGCACATTTTTGCAGTGGCACGGAATTCAGTGATCATGATTGTAATGCAGAAGGAATGATGGTATTTCACAGATTCACATGACAGCCTTGGACATTTAATGTTTGCTAATTTAGCAATTCGATGGGCTCATATTATTTTCATGCTGAACCTCAAGAGTATTTTCTTAAGAGTGATCATATCACAGGCAACCTATGGCACAGAAAAATCACAGTCAAAGACATCAACGACTTCATTTATCTTTGAAAGATGCAAATGGGTCCACATCACTATTCAGATTCAAGAAATGAAGCATGAATTTAGAGAATCATAAAATCATGCCTGTGAAAATTGAATTAAAAACTTGAAATTTCAGGCAATAAAGCACGAATAATGTCGCGAATTTTTCATGAAGACTTTCATTATAATACAATTCATGAAATTCCCTTGATAATCAGCTGAATTTCGCTTAGTTAGGATGCTTATTAGCAAATATTCATTCCTTCTGATATCCAACTTCTTTCACACTACTTATATAGGAGAGTCATCTCGGTAGTGACTGGAAAATTTTGAAATTTATTTTTCGGTGTTTGACGTTTTTTCCTTAGTTTAGGAGACATATTTTAGTCGTTTGAAAAGACTATGTAATATTCAAAGACCGAAAACTTCTCTATCATCCCTGTATGTCAACTTTTGTAACCAACTGCACCTTTTCCATGTATATTTCAGATCTTTCCAAATGAATTCCAGACATGGGATGGATTTCAGATTTCTCTAGCTGAATTTCAGATATCCGTTAGAAGCATAGATGAAAAGATCTTAAATTCAATTGGAGATTCGACATGTGGATCATATCTGAAATTCATTTGGGCAGATCTGAAATCGATTTGGAACTATCTGAACCATCTGAACTAGAAATGGAAAATGTGTATCCTCAGCGAAGATATCGGACAATAGACCAGAAGTCAAAGGCTATCATAGATATTCTTTTACTCATCACAGATATCTTTAGTGACCAAATATCTAACGAGTTTACAGTCTTTATGTCTTCCAAAATGGTCGCTCTTGAATGCTGCGTGGACTTGCTTATACTTCACTTGTTCATCAACACATGAAGAATTTCTTTCACTGATCCACGCTGCATAATAAAGCTTAACTTTCAAGCTAATGAGTAAACTCCAAAACTAAGTACATTATTTTTGCTCCAGATCTTTCACATTGCATGAAATTGTACCCCTATTGTAAAGCAAGATTCAGGTTATCCAAAACGGTGTCTGTGTGATAATTAAAAATGCTAACAAAATTGCACAAATAGCCACTGTGGCAAAGGAATGTTCAAAAATCCGCGGACGGAACTCGCATTGCTACGATCGCTTTAATCGAAATAATGATGAAATCAAGAGTTTTAGACCCAATTTATTGGTACGCAGCTGCCTCGGCAGTGGAAGCGCTCAAATTATAAGGCAGCTATCAAAAAAATCAAAACTTTCAAAATTTTCCAATTTTTCCAAAATTTTCCAATTTTTTCCATAATTTTCCACGGAAAATTTTCATCACTAGTAGTGATGCAAATGGAAAATTTTCCAGAAAATTTTCCGGAAAATTTTCCAATTTTTTCAAAATTTTCTGGAAAATTTTCCATTGGAAAATTTTGAAATTTATTTTTCGGGGATTGACTTTTTTTCCTTTCTTTTGGAGACTTATTATAGTCGTTTGAAAAGACTGTAGTATTCAAAGTCCGAAAACTTCTCTATCATCCCTGTATGTTAACTTTTGGTACCAACTGCACCTTTTCCATGTCTATTTCACATCTTTCCAAATGAATTTCAGACATTTAGATGGATTTCAGATTTCTCTAGCTGAATTTCAGATATCTGTCACAAGCTCAACTTTGAAAAATCTTTAATTCAACTTGAGATCTGCAACTCATCTAGATCACATCTGAAGTTCATTTGGGCAGATCTGAAATCGATTTGGAACTATCTGATACATCTGAACTAGAAATGGAGGCCCAGTAAACATGTGACGTCAGCGGGATGTCATGACGACGTCATTCCAGGATGGCCCACGTACGTCTTATTTGACAGTAAAAAAGACGTCACAGCGGAAGCATCACAGGACGTCAGTATGACATCCCGCCGGGACATCCCACGTACGTCACAGCGGAACTCTCACAGGACGTCAGTCTGACATCCCGCCGGGACATCCAACGTACGTCTTCAAAGTGCTCCTACGAGACGTCCTAATGAGTCACTTGACATCGTGACAGACATCCCATTATACTTAAAACTAGTTTCAATCATTTACCCAATTATGAAGATAACGAAAACATTGGAATCATCTGTGGATAATTATATTTTCGCAAATTATCTAAGTATTTCGGTTTGCATACACGTTCCACTTGAGACAAAAGCAGACGCTGATAAATCACGGATCCTTCTTCGATATTCCATTGACCTTTTGTAAGCACGACGTACCTGAAGTAAGAAACAGCAAAATTTTAATTAGATCACAAAAATTACATACACGTAAAGGCATACATATACAACGCTCAAAAGAGAAATCACTATATTAGAATATCAATATCTAATATGATGAAATTGCTCATCAGAGGTATCGAAATGCATGCCTATTGAATTTGAGTCACCGTAGAGAAGATGCTTCGACATGTAGGCATATAGGGCCTACATTGAATATGAACAATATATAATTCTGTATAGTTCGTAAAATATAAAATTTCTTTCATTGACATGAGGCACAACTAATCCAAAATAAAAGTTTCTTCATGCTTGTTGCCTAAAATCTAGAGGCTATCGAAGCTAAATTATAAATTGAAGACATAATTAGAAACTAAAATTAGACTAAAATTTAAAAAAACATCATACATTTTAAAATTCACATTGTCACTATATTTTGAATGCATGCAATGCTCTGCATCTGGACAGGGACACAGTTTTTGATATATTTTTGATTTTTGACCATCTTCGGATATTTATCGCTTGTAAAATTAGATCATGAATTTTAACATGATTTTGCATTCATACTGTACAACCCAATAAAATTTGACATTCATATGATGAGAGAATTCCTTGTTTAGATAGTACTTCCTCTGTTTTTCAAGCAAATGCGGGACAAGCGACCATCATCTTCCGGCTATAATTTATTTACACACAATTAATTGCACAATCATGATAAAATTAATCATCATAATTATCAATAAATAAAAAAAGCCACTAGATTTATTTTGATAAAATTAAAAACTAATTCTTGCACAATGTCTTTCGCCCACTCTTATTCAAGTGCAAACGTGGACTGAATATAAAATACAAAATCTAAAATCATATAAGCTTACTTCTGCAGTAATATATCTATGAACAATCCTTTTGTTCATAGATTCATTGCTGTAGAAGTATGATTTCAGATTTTGTATTTTATATTCAATCCTGCATGTTTGCACTTGAATAAGAATGGACGAAATGCATTGTGCAAGAATTAGTTTTTAATTTTATCAAGATGAATTTAGTGGCTTTATTTATAAACTGAGTAAAGGGGAATCATTTTTTAGACATCATACTTATCATCAAATAATAAACGTTTTGTTCTATTTACAACACAATACGAAACACAATTTTTTATTATAATTAAATCGAATATAGGCCTATTTTATGTAGCCCAGAATGTGTTGCTAACCTTACAAATATGCAAATTATAATATTGTCATGTTTGCAACCATTTCATAAAAATCCAGGCTAGCAAAAAATACATTGCATCCGATACATTCATGAGCAAGAGCAAATTATTTATTCATTCATTTTCTCAATAATTGATAACATTCAACAAAATAAGCTTATTTGAATATCATTCAACAAAACTTATGTATGTGCATGCATTACGATATTGCAAACTGATATGTGTGACGTACAATCGTCCAATTATTCAAATATACAGTAGAATCATAATCATTATCTAGATTTGCTTAATAAGCTTAGTTACCTGTACCTTACATTATTACATTGTTACAGTACATTTAAATTATTCACTTACGTAAAAAAAATCAATGCACAATTATAACATTTTGATCGTCAAAATGGTTGCCTATGCATTGTCATTTATAATCGTATGGTACAAACTTCAGTATTTTGCAGAAAACTTTAAGTATTATATTGATGATCACACAACAGTTCAATAACAGGAAGATGAAAATGTTCGAATAGCAACGTTCCTTTTTAAGCATGGCAAAATGTATGTAAAGCCTCTAATTATGGTAAATTATCTTCGGCGGGAGGAATTAATCTGATTCCAATTCGAGAGCCACGAAATTTGAAACAAATTAATTGATATCAACAATTAAAATAATTTTTCTTTTATTTTTGCGATTTCATGAATTAGCTTCAACATTTATAATAACTTCGTGAAAATATGCTTATAACTAATCCAGTGTGTATAGTTAATTCACTTAAACTTAATAAGAAATCAAAAGAGTAGACATCTCACCTGTAAACTCCGGCAATTGATGATATCAATCATCGAAAAACATTTTGTTGTACTGCATTAGACTATTTTCTTGTCAGAGATCACGAGATGACATTCGAAGCCCTGGTTTTCAGCGACTAATGTAGAAGATAAAGTCAAGTCACTAAATATGAGGTGAACCAAATCACAAGAAGTTTTGTAAGATGATAAAGGCAAAAGCTTAGTCGTCAACTGCTGATCTGCAACTTGAAAATAGAAATAAATGATCTGTGAATTGATTGTGGAGGTCGAATATGGGTGGTGGATTTAAGTTCCTCCAAATGTCCAAAGGAAAGGTGCTCGAGGCGTCGTTTAAGAAAGTTTGGTCTAAGTCGTAGACTTATCACTAAAACAGTATCGCAAAACATGAATCACGTTCGATGCGCAGTGCGAGTAACATGAATGAAATGAAGGACTGCTTGCACGTTTCCTCTCGCTGTCATGTGATTATCGATAGTGACGCGTTGATTGAAGGTCATTCGCCCAGGCGGCTGTAGGGAAATAATCTGTGCGCAGTTCTCCTCTATTCAGAAATGAAATACGAGGGCTGCATTTAATGACGTGAGCGCCAACGCTGGGATGCTTGTAAATCATCGAAAGACAGACTCATTCCATGCAACGAGTACGGGCACGAATGAATCCGAAAAAAAGATCCGTTGAATTATGATATTGAACTATTGCAATTACAAGTATTCTATTCCAACTGCAATCGCAAAATTGGGATTCATCAAATGCCCTGCGATAAACATGAATCCCATTAATAAGAAATGCATGGGTAGAAATTAATGATAAATTTTTACATTATGTTATTTTCGAAGATACATCGATTTTAGATAAAAACAAAGCAGAAAACATATGATGGGAGAATAAGAAATAGGCCTAGAAGAAGAAAAAGAAGAGCTGATAAGGAAACAGAAGAATAAAAGGAAGAGAAATGAGAGAAATGAGGAGACAGAGTAGAGGAGGAAGAATGAGAAATCAAGAGAAAGGAGAGGAGGAAAAAGAGAAGTGAGAAGAGATATGAAAGAAGAAGAGAAATGATGAATTGGAACAAGAGAAGAAAATGAAGAGAAGTGGGGAGAAATAGAAGAGGAGGAAGAAAAGAATTGAGTTGAGAGATTAATAGAAATAGGGAGAAAGAGAAGAGGAAAGAAGAAGAGAAATTAGGCTATGACAGAGAATCATTATCAGAAGAAAAGTATCAAGTAAAAGCGAGGAGATAGATAAAGTGAGTGAGAGAGCGAGAGTTCTTGAATGGAAATTAAAAAAGATAGTCCCAAAACTTAGTGCAATTAAGTGGAAATCATTCATCATAGCGTAAACGTCATAATTTCATGAATCATCGTGGTTGTGGCTCATTGATCATGTTTGTGGTCATACTTTGGATGTCACAGTGACGTCATATACAGGCGGTCATTCTGACGTCTTTGATGGGAGGTCACTGTGACATCCCGTTCTGGTCATAGACGTCTCAGACGCATGATGACATCAATGGGACGTCGCAATGACGTCACAATGTTTACTTGTTACTTTTCTATGATGACTTTGTTACTTTACCTGTATGTTAACTTTTGGTACCAATTGCACCTTTTCCATGTCTATTTCACATCTTTCCAAATGAATTTCAGACATTTAGATGGATTTCAGATTTCTCTAGCTGAATTTCAGATATCTGTCACAAGCTCAACTTTGAAAAATCTTTAATTCAACTTGAGATCTGCAACTCATCTAGATCACATCTGAAATTCATTTGGGCAGATCTGAAATCGATTTGGAACTATCTGATACATCTGAACTAGAAATGGAGGATGTGTATCCTCAACGAGGATATCGGACAATGCGCCAGAAGTTTGAAGCTATCATAGATATTATTTTACTCATCACAGATATCTTTAGTTTCCAAATATCTCATGAGTTTGCAGTCTTTATATCTTCCAATATGGTCGCTCATGAATGCTGCGTGGACTATGTGCTTATACTTACACATGTTCATCAACACATGGAGAGTTTGCATCACTATGAGCAACGCTGCATAATAAAGCTCAACTTTGAAGCTAACAATTAGCAAACTCCCAAATGAAGTACATTATTTTTGCTCCAGATCTTTCACATTGAATGAAGTTATACCCCTATTGTAAAGCAAGATTCACGTGATCCCAAACGGTGTCTGTGTGATAATTAATAATGCTAACAAATTATCACAATTAGCCTTTGGTGGCAAAGGAATGTTCAAAAATCTGCTCACGGAAATCGTATTTCTACGATCAAATAATGATGAAATCAAGAGTTTTAGACCCAATTTATTGGTACGCAGCTGCCTGGGCAGTTGAAGCGCTCAAATTGTAGGGTCTATCAAAAAATCAAAATTTTCCAAAATTTTCCAAAATTTTCCAATTTTTTCCATAATTTTCCACGGAAAATTTTGATTCAAAACTTTCCGGAAAATTTTCATCACTATATGATGGCAACGAAGAAGTAAAATGTATCTAATAAGACCACGTCTACGGCACTCAAAGCACATAAGCGAATTGTCATAGGGTAGAGTTAGGAAAGGACTAGTAATTCTCCTTCTTTGATTTGCGTTTTGAGGCAGCATTCTTCTCCGACTTGCGCTTCGTACCACTGCTGTTAA
The DNA here is from genome assembly GCA_907163375.1 of Prostheceraeus crozeri. Classification (NCBI taxonomy): domain Eukaryota; kingdom Metazoa; phylum Platyhelminthes; order Polycladida; family Euryleptidae; genus Prostheceraeus; species Prostheceraeus crozeri. The sequence continues at coordinate 31,205 of CAJQUW010013045.1, forward strand.
GGATTTGATCAATTATGTCGTCCACGGTGGGTGGTTTTAAGAATATATAGGATGGATTCCATATGCATGGAGAGAGAGGCTATTTTATTATCCTTTTGTCAACCATAATATAGCCCACTCACTTTGAAAAGGATATCCCAAGTACCTTCTTCGAGCTCATCACATCTGATGGGTATTGATTGATCTCCCTCCTTCTTATAGTAAGTACACCAATGTGATACCGGTAGGCAAATGTGATTACCATCCCAAATCTTTCTATAGGGAGTATCCTTGTCATCTCTCGCCTTCCACTCTTGAGCAAGAGGAGTAGGAATGTCCATATTTAATGTCACGTACTCCTCAATAATATCAAGTTGGTGGCGAATGTACGGACTCACGGGGATCAGTATGTAGTCCCCATACTGATTGCGCATTATCTTGACATCCGTGGAAGGGAGCATTCCCGTTTGGAGTACTACGCTATGATCGTCATAACGCAAGACTTGTTTAAATTTACGCTGTAGCGGTGTAGGGTTATGTACCTTGGTTGTTTCTTCCACTGGCCTCAGTTGTAGATGATCTGATCGTAGCGAACCATGTAACGTTTGACCGCCATTTTGTCCTACTAGTGCAGCAGATGGAGTAGATGCCTGAAAATGAAAAAGATTGTATTAAGTTTACGTTCAAGGGAGGAGAGGGAGGGAAGTAGCGACTTACCATTTTAGTTGGATAATAGAATAGAGAGAGAGAAAATGTGCGTCCGTCACTCGTGTGATTCAACGATGGAATGATTCTCACTGTGGAAGGCTCGCTATTTATATAGAAATGCTTGATTCTCATTGGATGATGATCCTCATTGGACAATAACATCAAGATGATTCCAAATCTGAAATCCGTTTTCCCATCCGATGCTTCGTTTTGGCTCTACAGCCCACAGCCATCGCAAAAATTCTAACTCTGTCGTTTTTTCGAAAACATTTTGTGAAGAAAAATTTTTTCTCTCCGATTGACTTGAAACTCACCATGTTGATAGAGAATTTCATGCTGATTCCAAATCTGAAATCCGTTTTCCCATCCGATGCTTCGTTTTGGCGCTACAGCACAAAACGTCCAAAATTCTAACTCTGTCGTTTTTCGCCAATCTCCCAAAATCTTAAATGGCGTCTCACATCTAAACGAAGACAGATCTGAACAAGCCGTTTCTTTCAGTGAATTTGTCTCACTCTTAGCTTTCAAACGAGCTATTGCACGACAAAATCCGTCCACTAGAAGCAAAGTTGGAAGGTCGGTGCCGGGGGCGGACGTCAGCGAATTTTTTTCTCTCCGACTGCTTTCAAATTCACCATACAGATGCAGAATTTCACGCTGAATCTGAATCTGGCCTCCGTTTTCCCATCCGATGCTTCGTTTTGAAGCTACAGCCCAAAACGTCCAAAATTCTAACTCTGTCGTTTTTTCGAAAAATGTTGAAAATTTTTTCTCTCCGATTGACTTGAAACTCACCATGTTGATAGAGAATTTCATGCTGATTCCAAATCTGAAATCCGTTTTCCCATCCGATGCTTCGTTTTGGCTCTACAGCCCACAGCCATCGCAAAAATTCTAACTCGGTCGTTTTTCGCCAATCTCCCAAAATCTTAAATGGCGTCTCACATCTAAACGAAGACAGATCTTAACAAGCCGATTCTTTCTGTGAATTTGTCTCGCTCTTAGCTTTCAAACGAGCTATTGCACGACAAAATCCTTCCACTAGAAGCAAAATTGGAAGTTCGGTGCCGGGGGGGAGGGGGGGGGACGTCAGCGAAAATGTTTCTCTCCGATTGCTTTCAAATTCACCATACAGATGCAGAATTTCACGCTGAATCCGAATCTGACCTCCGTTTTCACATCCGAGCACTGCTTCCACTCGAAACATCCCATTTTCAACCCAACATTCATCAGATTTCACGAAAATCATCACACACTATAGCCTCAAGTCAAAACCTGGCGGTCGCCCAAGTCCACCACGACACTCTGTCGTTTTTTCGAGGGGGGGGACGTCAGCGAACCTGGACCAACCTGGCCGGCACACCACGACAGACCTCTGTCGTTCCAGAGGGGGGGGCGCGCCGGTCGGGTGTTCGCCGTTTACTTACTACTATTCAGTTTTTTAAGGAGATCACGTTCCTTCGGGCCAAAAGAATTTTTTGAGTAGTCTTGAAAATGCTAAATTTTTGCAAATATCACAGACATCGAACACCAAACACCTAGACCTAGTTGTTGATGTTCGATATCTATTATACAAACGCTGTAATGTGAAAATGTAAACCAATGTAAATGTCTCTGACGCTTCATACTAATAAAGATGTCAAAATCGTCAAATTATGGGTCGGGGTTCGACCTTTGGACGTTCACCTCAAACTCTAAAGTAGCATGGTTGCCTTAGTGATGTGTGATGAAAATGAATGATATAAACTTGCGTCTACTAAATAATTTCAATTTTCACTGAATATTTCATATTTAGACATTTATTTTACAAATTATGATAGATGAAGACGATTGAATGATAGCTAGAGAAGCGACCGACTGAGTAGAAGATTGCTTTTTACCAGTGGAGTCGTGTGCTCCCTGACCATAGGCCTTCACTCGGCATTGGAATACTATTTCCATGCCAAACACTTTTTTGCTACAACATTAATTTTCATTAAAGCTGAATTTTTAATAACAATTTCCAGAACATTTTTTTAAGGTCAAGTGAAAGTGCACATGAGAAGTGATTGCTCATGTCGCTTAACCGCCTTACTGAAGGAGCTGAGATCACTATATCCCCTTTCTGTGCAGACCACATTTTCTCGAGAAAAAAGGAGGCAAGGCCAACAGTTTCTTGTGTTTCTCACGGCCGGTCAGCCACTCACATGTTTAAAATTTTGATGCGTTAAAATGTCTTATGTATTTCTTATTTCTTTCTCTATGAGTACTTTCAACTTTATATCAGGTGTTGGCCTACCTTGCTTGACGACTGTCATCTTTTCAGTATATTCCCTTGGGACGAAAGGCGTGGTTGTGATCTCATCTGCAGTACTAGACATAGCGTCATATCAATCACGTAAAAACAAATTATGGAATTCTATCGAATCTGGGTGTTCGAGTCAGATGCATTACTCTGCATTCATTGGAGAGCGCTCATCATCTGATCGCAGTCTTGTCTGAACGTCAGCCATCTGCTAGTTGACGTACTGGCCTCTCTCTCATTAAGCGAAGCTAGGAACAATTGGGTTGCGCTTCCCTTATTATATTTAGGCACCACGCCTCGATCAAGAATTGCGTAGAATTTCATTGCAAAAATTGGAGAAGGCAGAGCATTATGTCTATCGGCAAAGCCATTATTGGCGCGGGCGTGTGCGCTTACTGCCTCACACGCACACAACTCTCTTTCGCTGTCTGAACATCAGTGCTCCGTCTGAACTGAACACACGACTAGCTTGTCTAATTGTTCGTTGTGAACAGCTGTGATTCAAGCACGTGCTGCAAAACTGTTCACTCTTGAGGTTGAGCGTCTGATTTTGAGACGGTAAGCTGTGCACAGCTATCACGAAAAGCTATCGAATTTGAATGAATGATGACACTTTTCATTTTTATAAATGTTGGTAAATAATTTTTCAGGATGCGCCGAAGGCCTCGCAGGTACGGAGAAGACGCCACTGGGCCTGATGCTTACGAATAATACATGAATGATTTAGGCTTTGTTATTGAATTTGGCAAGCTTTCATAATCTACTATATCATAATCTGATAATTCAACGTCAATTATATCGTTTCAATTTTATATCTTAAATCATGTGAAATATCGTAATAGCAGGTCCTCTCATCATAGTAAAAAGCAGTGGCGTTTTCTACGTATCTGCGAGGCCTTCGGCGCATCCTAAAAATTATTTACCAACATTTATAAAAATGAAAAGTGTCATCATTCATTCAAATTCGATAGCTTTTCGTGATAGCTGTGCACAGCTTACCGTCTCAAAATCAGACGCTCAACCTCAAGAGTTAACAGTTTTGCAGCACGTGCTTGAATCACAGCTGTTTTCTTCGAACAATTAGACAAGCTAGTCGTGTGTTCAGTTTATGAAAATTTATGCTATAACATAAAAGTGCTTTGTATAGAAATAGTATTCCAATGCCGAGTGAAGGCCTATAGTCAGGGAGCACGCGACGCCACTGATCAGGAGTAGTAAGGAATCCTCCCAACTGCGCACAGTGCCGCCCCCTCTGGAGCGCGAGTTGGGTTGGTGTGGTTCTGGGTCGACCGGCCGGGTGTGTCTTGAAGGACGGTCTTTGTTTTTGGTGTGTAGGGATGGTGGTAGGTATTTTTTATGTTTAGATTTGGTTTCCTGATGAAATTCTTGGTCGACATGTTGTGTTTCTTGGGTGTAGGTGTGGTTTAAGTGTGTTTTTGTGTGTTTTTGAGTGAGAAAGTGGCTGTAGCGGCTAAACGAAGCCTCGTACGTGAAAATGGACAGTGGATTTGGACTTTTTGGCCAATTTTGGGTGTAGGGGACTTGTTTCCAAAGTCGTAGGCCAAACAACGAAGAACTTCGACCCTCCCTCGGCAGCGTTTCTTCCAATTTTGGCTCTAGAGATCGTAGAAAGTCGTGCAATAGCTCGCTTGAAAGCTAAGAGTGCTACCAATTGATTGGAAAGCACAGTTTGGCCCTACCTTCCTTTGCTGAGGCTTGGGAGTGACATTGAGACTTTTGGTCATGTTAGAGCGCCGTCAGAGGGCTTTTTTGAGTGAGAAATTGGCTTGTAGCGGCTAAACGAAGCCTCGTACGTGAAAATGGACAGTGGATTTGGACTTTTTGGCCAATTTTGGGTGTAGGGGACTTGTTTCCAAAGTCGTAGGCCAAACAACGAAGAACTTCGACCCTTCCTCGGCAGCGTTTCTTCCAATTTTGGCTCTAGAGATCGTAGAAAGTCGTGCAATAGCTCGATTGAAAGCTAAGAGTGCTACCAATTGATTGGAAAGCACAGTTTGACCCTACCTTCCTTTGCTGAGGCTTGGGATTGACATTGAGACTTTTGGTCATGTTAGAGCGCCGTCAGAGGGCTTTTGAGTGAGAAAGTGGCTGTAGCGGCTAAACGAAGCCTCGTACGTGAAAATGGACAGTGGATTTGGACTTTTTGGCCAATTTTGGGTGTAGGGGACTTGTTTCCAAAGTCGTAGGCCAAACAACGAAGAACTTCGACCCTCCCTCGGCAGCGTTTCTTCCAATTTTGGCTCTAGAGATCGTAGAAAGTCGTGCAATAGCTCGCTTGAAAGCTAAGAGTGCTACCAATTGATTGGAAAGCACAGTTTGACCCTACCTTCCTTTGCTGAGGCTTGGGATTGACATTGAGACTTTTGGTCATGTTAGAGCGCCGTCAGAGGGCTTTTGAGTGAGAAAGTGGCTTGTTTGTAGTTGCTCCGGCTAAACGAAGCCTCGTACGTGAAAATGGACAGTGGATTTGGACTTTTTGGCCAATTTTGGGTCTGTAGGACTTGTTTCCAAAGTCGTAGGCCAAACAACGAAGAACTTCGACCCTCCCTCGCAGCGTTTCTTCCAATTTTTCTTTTAATGGCTCTAGTGAACGTAGAAAGTCGTGCAATAGCTCGATTGAAAGCTAAGAGTGGCTACCAATTGATTGGAAAGCACAGTTTGGCCCTACCTTCCTTGCTGAGGCTTGGGAGTGACATTGAGACTTTGGTCATGTTAGATCGCCGTCAGAGGGCTTTTTGAGTGAGAAAGTGGCTGTAGCGGCTAAACGAAGCCTCGTACGTGAAAATGGACAGTGGATTTGGACTTTTGGCAAATTTTGGGTGTAGGGGACTTGTTTCCAAAGTCGTAGGCCAAACAACGAAGAACTTCGACCCTCCCTCGGCAGCGTTTCTTCCAATTTTGGCTCTAGAGATCGTAGAAAGTCGTGCAATAGCTCGATTGAAAGCTAAGAGTGCTACCAATTGATTGGAAAGCACAGTTTGGCCCTACCTTCCTTTGCTGAGGCTTGGGAGTGACATTGAGACTTTTGGTCATGTTAGATCGCCGACAGAGGGCTATTGAGTGAGAAAGTGGCTGTAGCGGCTAAACGAAGCCTCGACGTGAAAATGGACAGTGGATTTGGACTTTTTGGCCAATTTTGGGTGTAGGGGACTTGTTTCTAAAGTCGTAGGCCAAACAACGAAGAACTTCGACCCTCCCTCGGCAGCGTTTCTTCCAATTTTGGCTCTAGAGATCGTAGAAAGTCATGCAATAGCTCGCTTGAAAGCTAAGAGTGCTACCAATTGATTGGAAAGCACAGTTTGGCCCTACCTTCCTTTGCTGAGGCTTGGGATTGACATTGAGACTTTTGGTCATGTTAGAGCGCCGTCAGAGGGCTTTTGGGTGAGAAATTGGCTGTAGCGGCTAAACGAAGCCTCGTACGTGAAAATGGACAGTGGATTTGGACTTTTTGGCCAATTTTGGGTGTAGGGGACTTGTTTCCAAAGTCGTAGGCCAAACAACGAAGAACTTCGACCCTTCCTCGGCAGCGTTTCTTCCAATTTTGGCTCTAGAGATCGTAGAAAGTCGTGCAATAGCTCGCTTGAAAGCTAAGAGTGCTACCAATTGATTGGAAAGCACAGTTTGACCCTACCTTCCTTTGCTGAGGCTTGGGATTGACATTGAGACTTTTGGTCATGTTAGAGCGCCGTCAGAGGGCTTTTGACTGAGAAAGTGTCTGTAGCGGCTAAACGAAGCCCTCGTTCGTGAAAATGGACAGTGGATTTGGACTTTTTGGCCAATTTTGGGTGTAGGGGACTTGTTTCCAAAGTCGTAGGCCAAACAACGAAGAACTTCGACCCTCCCTCGGGCAGCGTTTCTTCCAATTTTGGCTCTAGAGATCGTAGAAAGTCGTGCAATAGCTCGATTGAAAGCTAAGAGTGCTACCAATTGATTGGAAAGCACAGTTTGGCCCTACCTTCCTTTGCTGAGGCTTGGGAGTGACATTGAGACTTTTGGTCATGTTAGATCGCCGTCAGAGGGCTTTTGAGTGAGAAAGTGGCTGTAGCGGCTAAACGAAGCCTCGTACGTGAAAATGGACAGTGGATTTGGACTTTTTGGCCAATTTTGGGTGTAGGGGACTTGTTTCCAAAGTCGTAGGCCAAACAACGAAGAACTTCGACCCTCCCTCGGCAGCGTTTCTTCCAATTTTGGCTCTAGAGATCGTAGAAAGTCGTGCAATAGCTCGATTGAAAGCTAAGAGTGCTACCAATTGATTGGAAAGCACAGTTTGGCCCTACCTTCCTTTGCTGAGGCTTGGGAGTGACATTGAGACTTTTGGTCATGTTAGAATCGCCGTCAGAGGGCTTTTGAGTGAGAAAGTGGCTGTAGCGGCTAAACGAAGCCTCGTACGTGAAAATGGACAGTGGATTTGGACTTTTTGGCCAATTTTGGGTGTAGGGGACTTGTTTCCAAAGTCGTAGGCCAAACAACGAAGAACTTCGACCCTCCCTCGGCAGCGTTTCTTCCAATTTTGGCTCTAGAGATCGTAGAAAGTCGTGCAATAGCTCGATTGAAAGCTAAGAGTGCTACCAATTGATTGGAAAGCACAGTTTGGCCCTACCTTCCTTTGCTGAGGCTTGGGAGTGACATTGAGACTTTTGGTCATGTTAGATCGCCGTCAGAGGGCTTTTGAGTGAGAAAGTGGCTGTAGCGGCTAAACGAAGCCTCGTACGTGAAAATGGACAGTGGATTTGGACTTTTTGGCCAATTTTGGGTGTAGGGGACTTGTTTCTAAAGTCGTAGGCCAAACAACGAAGAACTTCGACCCTCCCTCGGCAGCGTTTCTTCCAATTTTGGCTCTAGAGATCGTAGAAAGTCATGCAATAGCTCGCTTGAAAGCTAAGAGTGCTACCAATTGATTGGAAAGCACAGTTTGGCCCTACCTTCCTTTGCTGAGGCTTGGGATTGACATTGAGACTTTTGGTCATGTTAGAGTGCCGTCAGAGGTTGAGTTTTGTGTTTTGGACTCCAGCGGGCGAACAAAGCATCGGACGAGAAAACTGAGACCAGATTTGGATTCAGCGTCAAATTTTGGATAACCAATGTCTAACCCCCCTCTTATCGATTGCATATTCACAGGATATATAAGTACGAGTTCGGGAGAGGAATCTCACTAAGTTGAGAAACTGACTACAGGTAAGTCGTTCCTCTTGAGGTCCGATATCGGACTTCTGACTTTTCATTGCTGATATCAGCTAAGGAGTCAGACCTATAGGTTAGTCAGTATAGCATGACTGACCATTTGATGATAGTAGGCCGAAATCTTCAAAAGGCTATAATTTTGCTTCTACAGGTCCTTTAGACTTGATTCAAGAAACGTTTCACAGCTCATGATGTGCTGTATGTGACAGACTACTTATAAACGTTTTATGAGTAGTACTAAAATATCTAAAAATTTAAATTCGTATTTAATGATGATGATTAAAGTTTTTGAATAAAGAGCAGTCGTTTATGAGTCTCTGCGACTTGGGACGTTACCACTTGTAAATAACTCCACCGGTCTTCATGTCAAAATCGGGGCCCGGATACCAACACAGTGACATGGCGCACGCTCTGTCCGCCCGAGGTTGGATTTGTGGGTCGAGGCCTTGGAGCTGGGATAACATCCCCTCTGAGTAATGCCTGTAACGGATTCAAGAGCCTAACGCCTAGACGACTGCTATCAAATATTTTTTGGACTTAGTCTTTCAATGCATATCAGCAAGTAGTATCTTATAAACACTTGCTATCAAATTTTTACTCTATCTTTACAGAATCGTCACTATGACCAAAATGATAAACGCAAGGATGCTCATCGGCAAATGTAGCTGTGGCCGTATTGCCAGAGGCAGCGAGCTCAAGATGCACATCAAAGAGGGGACGGTGAGTGAGCATCTGAGGAAAGTGTTGTTGAGGGTGTGTGTGGATCATAAGGTGGTATGTGAGGATGGGAGTGATGTAGAGTTCATTAGGAAACTTAGCCAGTGCCCTAGTGGCAATATCAGTATGCAGGGGTATAAGTCGTGGTTTGAGGGAGCTTTGTTAGATATGGAAGAGGTAAGAGTGGCAGTGGCGACGATTGAGGGTGCGGTGGGGAAGAAAGGTGTTACCAAGGCAACTGATGAGGGTTTGAGTGAGGAAGAAGTGGAGTTGAGAGGGGACATCAAGAAACCTGATGTTGATGTTGATTTGGATGACGTGTTGGAGGAGTTGTTTGGGAAAATTGGTGATCTTGAGGAGAAGGGGAAGGATGAGGGAAAGGAAGTGGGTAAGCCGTTGGCGGCATCATCGCCTCGGAGGGATGAAGGGAACACGAGGGATGAATATGTAAGGATGAAGGATCGATTGAGGGCGGTTGAGGAGAAGAATAAAGTATTAGTGATGCGGAATGAGAAGTTGACTGCAAAGGCTGAAGGGTACAAGGTGAGGAGAGAAGCGTTGGAAAGTATGAGGCAGAAGGAGAAAGAGTGGATGGCGGAAAGGAGTGAGGTGATGAAAAAAGCAAGTTTGGTGAGTAGTCTGCAGGCGAATTTGTTGAGGAAGGATGATGAGACAGATCGGATGCGAAGCGTGGTGAAGGAAACAGAGGAAGTGAAGGATGTGAACAAGAGGTTGGTGGCTGAAGTGGAGCGATTGCATGAGCGTGAGAAGTGTAGAAAAAGAAGAGTGTATGAAGTCCATCTTCCCCTCTTCGAAAATAATGTGTGCGACGCCCCAATCAGACGCAGCATTGCTACGAGGGCGACGGAGTCCGATGTCTTCATATGAATATGGACATCACCGGTGAGCTTGAGGACTTCGTCGTCCGAAAATTCCGGAAGAAAGTTCCCAGTAAGTTACTTCAACATGATCATTTCCCTACCGCATCTAATCTCCAATCTTTTCCTTTCAGAGTTTTTACATCAGTCGTAGGATCTTTTCGTCCCGAGAACGCCCCAAACGGCTCTTTTAGGAGCCACACGGAGCAAGAATGATAGCACCTCCTAATGGTTTGCTCTGGACAGACTTCGGTCTGACTGAATCTATCACATAGTTAGAAAAACTGAGTCATGTATTTGTATCAGAGGGATATATAAACCATTGCCTCTCTTTCATTTTCTTTCCATACTCCATCATGAAAACACCTAAGACGACAGTCAGCTCTCCTGACAAGCCTCGGCTTAGACCGAGAAATTTATTTATTGAGTTTCTAGAGATGGAGGAGCGAGAGCAAGTCTATAACAACCTTGCTCGAATTGGCTCATCAACAACTGACGATGATGCCAATTCAACAGAGTGGGGGTATATACCACCCTCTAACAGTCAGCTTATAGTAGAGGAGGTCGATGCCGCTGACATAGAGAGATTACAAGTCTCTCTCAGCGGAATCGGCAAAACCTAAGTCCATTCATTTCCCGAGAACGAACCAACGGTCTTTTTAAAGACCACCATGGGGCAAAATATGATAGTACCTCCACGTGGTTTGCCCTGGACAGACTTCGGTCTGACTGAATCCATCATAGAAATAAAAATTAAATTCACAAAGTTGTATCTGCTATCAGTCAACTGAAACGTTGCATGTTAAGGAGGATTTCCGGTATAATTCTTCCTGTTGGTGGGCGATCTCTCTTGAGACAGCGGATGATATCGTAGTGATATCGTCAGGACAGAAAGGGGATATAGTGATCTCAGCTCCTTGAGTAAGGCGGTTAAGCGACATGAGCAATCACTTCTCATGTGCACATTCACTTGACCTTAAAAAAATGTTCTGCAAATTGTCATTAAAAATTCAGCTTTTATGAAAATTAATGTTGTAGCAACAAAGTGTTTGGCATGGAAATAGTATTCCAATGCCGAGTGAAGGCCTATGGTCAGGAAGCACGCGACTCCACTGGTGTCGACTCGACAAAGTATCTGTATACAGTGAAAATTTTTGTATGAAAAGATTCAGTTTTTTAAGGAGATCACGTTCCTTCGGGCCAAAAGAATTATTTGAGTAGTCTTGAAAATGCTAAATTTTTGCAAATATCACAGACATCGAACACCAAACACCTAGACCTAGTTGTTGATGTTCGATATCTATTATACAAACGTTATAATGTGAAAATGTAAACCAATATAAATGTCTCCGACGCTTCATACTAATAAAGATGTCAAAATCGTCAAATTATGGGTCGGGGTTCGACCTTTGGACGTTCACCTCAAACTCTAAAGTAGCATGGTTGCCTTAGTGATGTGTGATGAAAATGAATGATATAAACTTGCGTCTACTAAATAATTTCAATTTTCACTGAATATTTCATATTTAGACATTTATTTTACAAATTATGATAGATGAAGACAATTGAATGATATTCATTCATTCTATTATATATATATATAAGAAATGTGCGCTCCTGCCCCACCGAATTGTACTCTCCTGCCCCACTTGTACTCTCCTGCCCCACGGACCCACGTATGAGCTTTTGCGGAATATGATTGTGCATTGATATGTACTGTTGTGAAAGAAGTTCAATGGCTGTCAGCGCCTCCAAATGCCTGGTCCGACGATTGCTGTAGGCCCTGGTCCCTTCAATTTTCGTATTTAGAGTTAGCTTTTGCGGAATATGATCGTGCTGTGATATGTACTGATATGAATGAAGATATATGACAGTCAGAGCACCTCCAAATGCATGGTCTGTCCATTGCTGTAGGCCCTCAATTTTCGTATTTAGAGTTAGCTTTTGCGGAATATGATTGTGCATTGATATGTACTGATGTGAAAGAAGTGCTATGGCTGTCAGAGAACCTCCAAATGCCTGGTCCGACGATCGATTGCTGTAGGCCCTCAATTTTCATATTTAGAGTTAGCTTTTGTGGAATATGATTGTGCTGTGATATGTACTGATATGAATGAAGATATATGACAGTCAGAGCACCTCCAAATGCCTGCTCCGACGATTGTTGTAGGCCCTGGTCCCTTCATGTACAAGTGGGGCAGGAGAGTACAATTCTCGGTGGGGCAGGAGAGCACATTTCATATTTATATATATGTATAACTAATATATTGAATATATATGATTCATTTCCCGAGAACGAACCAACAGTCTTTTTAAAGACCACCATGGGGTAAAATATGATAGTACCTCCACGTGGTTTGCCCTGGACAGACTTCGGTCTGACTGAATCTATCATAGAAATAAAAATTAAATTCACAAAGTTGTATCTGCTATCAGTCAACTGAAACGTTGCATGTTAAGGAGGATTTCGGTATAATTCTTCCTGTTGGTGGGCGATCTCTCTTGAGACAGCGGATGATATCGTAGTGATAAGTGTGGCAAGGGATTGTGTCATATTTTTGACCGAAACCTCTGGGGCAACTCATGTTGAGCATTTGACACAGTCCTCAACGTAGCACTTTGAACGCCAATCGGCTGAGTCTAAGCTCTCTGCCACAGGTTACTTTCTAAATTCTCCATTGCGAACGTTATCTGAGAATGAACCATGAGTTCTTTTAAGAACTGCCTCCATCATTGAGGCTAAATGATGAGGGGATGAAATGGGAGGTCACTCTTACGTAGTGATGCAAATGGAAAATTTTCCAGAAAATTTTCCAATTTTTCAAAATTTTCCGGAAAATTTTGAAATATTTTTTTCGGTGATTGACGTTTTTGCCTTTGTTTTGGAGACTTGTTGCAGTCGTTTGAAAAGACTATGTAATATTCAAAGACCGAAAACTTCTCTATCATCCCTGCATACTTTTGGGACCAACTGCACCCTCCACGTCTATTTCAGATCTTTCCAACTGAATATCAGACATTAAATGGATTTCAGATTTCTAATTGAATTTCAGATATCTGTCAGAAACTCAGCTTTGAAAGGATCTTAGATTCAATTGGAGAATCTCCAATTCATCTGGAAAAGTCTGAAATTCATTTAAGTAGATCTGAAATTGATTGGGAACTGTCTGAACTATCTGAACCAGCTAGAAATGGAATGTGTAGCTTGTCCTCCACGAAGATATCGGACAACACGCCAGAAGTTAGAAGCTATCATACATAGAAATAAACTGTTTATCTGAAGTTCGCTAGAATGGAAATTGACTCAAGGTCGCGGCACATCCGGGGGAACTAAGTTGGGGCATGAAGAACCAATCAAAAGCTTCGATTTACTCATGTGACTGATTCTAACCCAATGATACAGACGTTGGCAAGTGCATCTAAGTGAAAATGCGTGCGATTTATGTGCCGTTATTGTGCATTGCATGAAGCTTAATTTCCATTCTAGAGGTTTTATTGTTGTCAATTTCTATGCTATAATATAGATATTCTTCTACTCATCACAGATATCTTTAGTTTCCAAATATTTCACGAGTTTTCAGTCTTTATATATCTTCCAATATATTGTCGCTCATGTATAATGCTGTGTTGGACTGTGTGCTTGTGCTTCACATGTTCATCAACAGATGGAGAATTTGTATCATTGCAATCAAGGCTGCATAATAAATTAAGCTTAACTTTCAAGCCATAAACAAACTCCCAAATAAAGTGCATTATTTCTGCTCCAGATCTTTCACAATGCATGAAATTATACCCCTATTGTAAAGGAAAAAATTCACGTTGTCCCAAAAGATGTCTGTGTTATAATATTAAAAATGGCAAAAAATTGCCACAAGCCACTGGTTGCAAAGGAATGCTCAAAAATCCACGGACGGGATTCGTATTGCTACGATTGCAAAGAGTACGATTGTTTTAATCGAAATGATATGATGAAATCAAGAGTTTTAGAACAATTCTATTGATGTGTCTATGCCTCGACTGTGATAGAAAACGTAAAAATTATATCACAAAAATTCAAATTTCTTTATTTTTCAAAATCGCTTTATTCAAAATAATGATCAAAATCACTAGTTCTGTAGACCCATTCTATTGGTATGTAGCTGCCTCGGCTGTGGAAGCGGTCAAAGCATTGGGATTATCACAAAAAATCAAAACTTCCAAATTTTCCAAAATTTTCCAAAATTTTCCGATTTTTTCCAAAATTTTCCAATATTTTCCATGGAAAATTTTGATTCAAAATTTTCCGGAAAATTTTCATCACTACTCTTACGCCACACGTATACAAAATCACTTTCTATCTCCTCTAATGGTGCGATCTCTTCTGATAGAAAATTAGACCGATAATAAATGTGATGATATTCACAACCATGTATACAATTAGCCCCATATCTAAATTCTTCCCTTTATTTCCACTTCTAGATCAATACATTGCAAAACAAAGACATGTAGTTCTATAGATTTATTTATCAAAGTTCAGTGGGATTGGTTTCAAGTCATTATAAATCTTGTAATATACCACTCGCTTTGGAGCATCCGGCACTCTTCTGAGTGGCGTCGTCTTTGGTGTTAAGTCGCCCTCACTCCATACAACTTGGGTGATGTCACTTTTGTTACCACTCTTCTCTTCGACATTGGCGATTTTGGGTTTATTGTCACTGCCCACATCCTCGTCCCATTCATCAACAACTTCGAAAATTTTGTAGGAAATATTCAAGGCTTCAGAAGAATTTGCCATACTAGACTGTTCGATCGTATGATGTGAATGAGAAGTGCTGCAATCTTCTGATTTATATAGGATATTTAACAATACTTTCCTCGACAGCCAATCAGAATCACTCTAATTTAGATAAAGACTGTTAAAGTCAGAAGATTGCAAGATATCCCAATCTCAGCTAAAATGACAATTTTGTGATCGTCAATGAGTGCGATGAAGGCATGAGTAGTCAGGAGAGTGGTAACAAAACTGCAAGAATTATCTGGACAGACGAAGAGTGGACACCGAAAACAACTCGTGAGAGAAGAGTGTCAGATGCTCCCAAATGATCAAGTATGCTTTGATTTTAAATAAATCTAAAGAACCACATGTCACTACTTTTTGATATCTTCCCTCAGTGATTGAGGTAGTATTTAGGAAAAATGATAGTGTCTAGCATCAGCTGCTATGATTTATACTGAGCTGTCAAATGATTAGATTTTCACTATGA
The DNA here is from genome assembly GCA_907163375.1 of Prostheceraeus crozeri. NCBI lineage: Eukaryota > Metazoa > Platyhelminthes > Polycladida > Euryleptidae > Prostheceraeus > Prostheceraeus crozeri. The sequence continues at coordinate 46,216 of CAJQUW010013045.1, forward strand.
TGTTGATGACTACATTACCCAGAAATAAGTGAAAACAGACAGATATAGCAAACAAACATTTATTGGAAAATTACAAATAATTTAGAAGTTCTTCAGTACTAATATTGTCCCACAGCGATTCGCAGTTACTGCAGTCACACTTCAGTTGTCGCAGTCTTTCCTCCGCTGGAGCCAACACACCAAAGACGTACTCCCACTCAATCTCGTTCCTGGGTTGATACGATGGGCTGTACCATCTCCGTATGTCATGGAGAAGACTGATATCATCCTCCTTCGACACATCCTCCTTATTATACATTAGGTATTTCCATCGCGCATAGATCATCTCCAGTTCTTCTTGTTCTGTGAGAGATGGTAATTCCAACAATGGAATGTCATCTAGATTTCTTCTTCTCCAACTTTACCTTTTTTGGAGCGGGAAGGCAAGTTGGCATGCTTGATGCAGACACTGGTGATTGAGTTGATGGTGAATTCATGACTTCAAATTGTATGCCATAAACTTGATTTCTTAGTGCTTAAGTACAAGTAAGCAGCAATCAAATGAATAGCCAATTAATGATGAGTATGAGAGTATAAAGGGGGAGGAAACATACTTATTTTCATTCTATCTTTGAGGCGTGTTGAGAATATTTGAAGTCTCTATCTTTATAAACTGTACCATTTTCTGACATTGAAGTATCATACTTAAACTTGATTTCGTTGAAATGGTAGGTTGAAGATTTCCTCACTTACCTCCCTCAAATGTTTGGCTAATAGCATCTTTCTCAATTACAGGCATCTACTTCATCACTAAAACGATCCCCTGCTCGAGGAAACTTTAGACACAATAAGTGAAGGTAAGTTGTAACAATAAACTATAACTCAATAGGAGATGGTAGAATGATTTCTCTTTCAGGTGATGCTAGTTCCAGCTCAAGCGGCCAATCGCGGCAATGTAATGAGCGGGAATGTGCTGATTGTGGTCACATCTTTACGAGGAAGCGTGATCTCACCCGACACATCCGACAACGTGTGTGTCAACCCAAGACATCATCAATCTCTCGAGGTGAGGATGATTCTATTCAACATGTCTCCTTTACTTGTGACTTTTGTTTCCAATCTTTTGAAACAGGTTTTGAATTATCTTCACATAGACTTCACCACACACACACACACACAAAAATGATAGTTATAGCAACAGCACCTCCTCCATTCGACTAACTGAAGTATCGCTCAAATAATGTAGTGAGAAATTACCACATGGAATCCTCAGAAACTATTGCTGATTTTTCGGAGTGGTTCCATTAAAATTCAACATTGATAGATGCGCTCTTTCATTATTTAGAGCAACTTAGAATAAAAGCGCTCATCTACCTTAAAATAAAATAAAATATGTTAAAGTTGATTATCATACTGGTGAAATAGTACAGAGGTTGGTGTTTTACGTACCCTCCTCTCCTGCTACAGAGGTAGTCGATAAAGAAGCTTGGTTAAATTTTCACATCCAAGGACTAAAATCAAATATTGATAAATTTAACGAGCGCGATAGTGGTCTAATTTTTGATGGCATAGAATCTGCCAAGTTTAAAATTACTCTATTAGAAAATTACCGTGGTCGAGGCTCCTTCAATCTTCCAAAAACGTTAAGAGCAAAGAATTCAGTAATTTCTGTTGATTGTGAATCACAGTGTTTTAAGTATGCGATATTGTCTATTCTCCACTATCATGATGTACAGAACAACCGTTTCCGTAGAAGCAAATATCATGAATGGGAGAATGAATTGAAGTTTGATGACTGCAATAGCGAAGTCATGAAATTTAAAGATATAGAGAAATTTGAAAAATTAAATGAAATTAAAATAGTTGTTCACATCTGGCAAGAGGGGCTTAAGGGTGTGCACTACAACAACCGTTCATCAACTTATGATCGGGTAGTCAATCTCCTGCTAGTATATCAAAATGATAGTGAAAATTGGCATTACTGTGGTGTTCCTAAAATGACTCGACTATATTCCCAGTTAACATCTAGAAGAGGAGAGTATTTCATATGTGACCGTTGTATGCGCCCCTTCTGGTCAAAAGATAAATTTGAAACACATTATGAATGGTGTAAGCGAGGTAGTGATGCAAATGGAAAATTTTCCAAAAATTTTCCAGACAATTTTCCAATTTTTTCAAAATTTTCTGGAAGATTTTCCATTGAAAATTTTGAAATTCATTTTTCGGTGATTGACGTTTTTTCCTTTGTTTTGGAGACTTATTATGGTCGTTTGAAAAGACTATGTAGTATTCAAAGTCCGAAAACTTCTCTATCATCCCTGTATGTTAACTTTTGGTATACCAACTGCACCTTTCCATGTCTATCAGATCTTTCCAAATGAATTTCAGACATAGGATGGATTTCAGATTTTTCTAGCTGAATTTCAGATATCTGCTACAAGCTCAACTTTGAAAAGATCTTTAATTCAACTGGAGATCTCCAATTCATCTGGATCATAGCTAACAACTTTCAAGCTAACAATTGGCAAACTCCAAAATGAAGTACATTATTTTTGCTCCAGATCTTTCACATTGCATGAAATTATACCCCTATTGTAAGGCAAGATTCACGTTATCCCAAACGGTGTCTGTGTGATAATTAAAAATGCTAACAATTTAGTACAAGCCACTAGTGGCAAAGGAATGTTCAAAAATCCGCGGACGGAACTCGTATTGCTACGATCGCTTTAATCGAATGATGAAATCAAGAGTTTTAGGCCCAATTCATTGGTACGCAGCTGCCTCGGCAGTGGAAGCGCTCAAATTATAAGGCAGCTATCAAAAAAATCAAAACTTTCAAAATTTTCCATAATTTTCCTATATTTTCCAAAATTTTCCGATTTTTTTCATAACTTTCCACGGACAATTTTCATCACTAAAGCGAAGTAAACTGCAAATAGAATGCATGCCCAAAGGTAAAGAGTTTCATATAGAGAGAAAGGTGATGAGTTAAGTCCTCTTCGTGTCATCTATGCTGACATCGAATGCTATATTGATGACAACACCCATGAAGCAGCAGCCATATCATGTTATGAGGTATGGCATGATTACTTCAAAAACAAAAATAGTAAAATGCACGTCTGGCAAGGTGAGGATTGTATACATAAATTCTTGCAATTCCTCGAAAGCGCTGTCAAATTTCAGCAAAAATATGATAGTGAACTATATCACAGATCATCGAATATGTCAGCAGATGATCAAGTAAAATTTGAAAGTTGTAAAGTCTGCCCAAAATGTAATAAAACGTTTGAAGATAAAATCAAGAAAGTGCGCGACCATGATCACATCACTGGTAAATTTAGAAACGCGCTATGTACAAGATGTAATTTTTCACTGAGACTGAAACGGCGTACTCTACGCGTTATTTTTCATAACTTCAAAGGTTATGACAGTTATATGATAATAAAAGGGGGTTAGGAAAAATGAAAGAGTGGAAGTTAAGTGTAATAGCTCAAACGAAAGAAAAGTTCATGGCCATGACAGCAAAAGTAGCAGTTGACAAAACTAAAAAAAACAAGACAGTCTATTTTGATATAAAATTTTTAGATTCCTATCAATTCATGGCTTCATCAGTAGCATATCTCGTTTAAAATCACACGCAAAGGTGTGTTTCCATATGCATACTTTGATAACATTTCTAAACTTAGTGAGATTTCTCTTCCATCAGTAGAAAAATTTAAAAATGATTTGACTGATGTAGAATGCAAGGTAGAAGATTACAATCATGCTCAAGTTGCATGGAGAAATTTTGACTGTCAAACGTTTAGCGATTATATGATCGCCTATCTAAAATTAGATGTATTTTTGCTGGCTGATGTATTTCAGGAGTTTCGACGAGTGGCATTAGAAGAAGATAAACTAAATCCGGTTCACTTAGTCAGTCTTCCAGCCATGTCATTCCAGTCTGCTTTTAAAATGACTAGAGAGACCATCCATCTTTTTCAAGATCCAGAGATGTATAATTTATTTTAACGATGAATTCGCGGTGGTCTCACATTTGTAAATAGGCGTCAAATAAAATCAAAAATAGTAGATGATGATCAGATTCATCTTAAGTACTATGACCAGAGTAATTTATATGGTAGTTCACTATCCAAACCTCTACCTCACTCTGAGTTTAGCCTGTTAGGTGATAGTGAAATTCAACATTTCTCCAATCCTTCAAACATGCTAGCTATTCCAGATGATGGTGATTGGGGATATTATTTTGAGGTAGATCTTATCTATCCAAAAAGTATTAAAAATAGAACTGTGGATTTCCACTTGCACCCGAATCAGGCGAAGTGACCGAAGATATGTTTTCGGACTTAATGAAACAATTTCATAAAGATTTAGAAGGGAGCAGACAGCTCAAGTATACGCCTTGTCGCAAACTTTTGCTTACTCAATTTGATAAAGAAAATTATTTAGTCCACTTCTCTATCTTAAAATTTTATTTAGAAATGGGGATGATTTTAAAAACAGTTCACTGCATTATCAAATTTAGACCGAAAGCCTTTCTGAAACCTTATATTGATAGTAACAGCCAGAAACGTGCACTAGCCCAAAAGAATTTCTATAAATATAAGAATAATAGTCCTTTTGGTGAGACGATGGAGGACGTTAGGAAGCGTATTAACTATAAACTTGTGAATCATAATGATAAATTTCAAAAGTTAGCGACATCACCTCTCTTTTGTTGATAGAGATATTATAGATGATGAGGTTGGTTGGTGTTGAAATGATACAATCAGAAGTGGGTTTTC
>CAJQUW010013046.1:0-31668 GCA_907163375.1 Prostheceraeus crozeri
ATTGTTATTAGTGGAATTAATGAGAGAATTCCGCCATTCTTTTCTTCTTGTAATTTAATATTCTCTATCGTTGGTTTACTTATGTTATATTTCTTTTTATTAATAGTAATTGATTTCGGCGTATTTTTGTCAACAACGTTACGTAATTTTGATTCAACTGTTTTATTATTTTTACTTTTCGCTTGCGACATTTTTAATAAAAAAAAATTAGTTATAAAAGAATTTTAATCTATTCTAGATATGAATAAACTTTAAGTTAAGAATTTTTAATCTATTATCCCCCATAACACAAAGCGTCCCAAAACTGACGCAGAGTAACCACATAATTGACGCATGCGCCCACCGCAGAGTTATCGCATTTGACCGTTAGGGTGTAACACATTTTTGACGCAGATGAGTCAAAGTCAACTAGCGCAAAACTAACGCATAAGCCCAACGCCGAGCTATCGCATATGACCGTTAAGGTGTAGCACATTCTTGACGCAGGTGCATCGCACAGTTTATCATTGTAATAGACTGTACATACATATTGTAAGTGATCTTATGCTATTAATAATTTATGTTTAGCTTAGATCACCAGTATACAAGAGGAGTATACACACCTGAGTACAACAAGAACCATCTTAAAAGTAACAAACAAATTCTATTAATACTTAAGCAAGTTGAGACAACCCACTGCATTATGAAAATAACAAAACACAGTCAAAAAATACAAAAACTTCTAGAACGATTACAAAAATTATAATTCGCATGATTCGTATTGATCCATGATCAAATTACAACTGCCCTCTACTAATTTCACTATGTAAACATCTTTTACAGAAACCTTTATGCAAGCCAACAGAGATGAGGCATTTGATGGGAAATCGAGGAAAAATTGAGTTTTAAACCCGTTATTGTCACAGTGAATCTTCGATTAGCCAAAACAAGAGTAATTGATACTGGAATGACTGCTAGTGAAAAATTTAGAAAGTTCGACTCATAGCTTTACATTATAAAATGAGTCAATCACCGTTTACAATTACAGGATGATATCGTAAGAAAATAAGTTTTAACGTAATTGCTGTCACAGTTTCACCATACAAGCACCAGTAAGTGTAGTTTTTGCGGGTAATTCATGGAAATGAAAGATTCAGGATAGCATTGCTATGCTGAGGAACTGACAGTTTCAATGAAAGCAATATACAAAATATCCAAAGCTTTTCAACCGGACTTACAAATTGCCAAATAGGCTCTCTTGCAGGGGGCACTGATGATTATTTCATTCAAAAATTAAACTTTGAAGATGATCACTGTCAAATGGATCTGTATTATTTGCGCATTCCCATTTATCCAGGTACAGTCCTTTATAAGGGAGACAGTTAGTCACCCACCAGCTTCTCACAGGGGGTAGCTGGAATTCAAATGTCGGATGCATCGTCGGCATGATCAATTACTTGTAGTACTACTAACACTGCTGCTGCTGCTGCCACTGTCGTTGCTATTGTTAGTCGAAGTATGTCGGGAACGTTGAACACTACGCGTCGTACTCCTCCCTTGCAGAAGTCGATCTGCCCTCCGTTGAGCCCTCACGACACGTTGAGGCATTCGTCTGAGCGCGTCGCCCAAAAATCCAATTTCACCCGATGTCTCCTCAGGACTTGCCTGTCGATAAGCTCAGCTGATGGCCTAATTTCGAAATTCCGAGGAACTGAGTAATTTTAAACAAATTGTTTCAAATAGCCTGTCAAATTTTTTTCTGATATATTCACTATCACTTACTTACGTCTGAATGTACGGAAAATGACGACAAATACAGTGCATTGTCGAGATGTGGAATTCTTCGTTTCAACTGAGTGCATGGATAAAAAAAATAGGAGTTGAAGCTTTCTACCAGTTTTAAATACTTACTGTTAATGCAGAAGAATTATCACAATAGTCAATTTGATATTTTGTGTCATTATTTCTGCCAACAGATTGCCTTTCAGGGATCTTAGTTTTCAAATTATATCAGCCTGTGGATTTAAATGAAAGAAATGTATGAGAACGATTAAAGAAATGATTTGGTGAAATTGCCCGCAATAGAATGCACTGCTTGGGCCATGCTGTGCTGGCATTTGCAGCCATAGTGGCCAATCATAAATCACAATACGAGACATTCTTTTGCAAAATTCGACCATGAGTGACTTTTGGCCACTAGGGAGTGTCCGCAGCATTTCTATGATGTGATAAAGCACCTCAGACAGAACCACACTGCAATACTATATCTTACTGAATGGGTGGTCCGGGGAATGAGAATAGTTGGAGAACATGACAAAATAAAAGCAGATAAATATTTTGAAATTCATTGAACGACTAGAGCAAAAAAATGCTATCTAGCATTGTTTCATATCTTTTCTGTGTTGATCCGAAAAATCAAATTTTCTGATGGCGTGGTCAAGGGGTATATTCAATTTCAATGATGTTTTTCTTTTACTAACTAAACACAGTGGAATTCGTAATGTCAAGGCTGATTTGCATTGAATGCTTGAAATATTTGACTCGATTGTGGCGCTGGCACTGCTTAGATGCGTGCAATATAAGCAAAAAATTATTTCACAAACATCTGGGTTTTTGGGTCTAGTATGCATAAAAATTTGTGCTCAAAAATTTCTACAATTGTGCTCTGCAAGGAAGATTGCAGTAATACTTGTTCGGGCCACTCATAGATACCTTAGATTGTTTCCAGCCATAGAGTTTATTAATTTTCGCGCTTCATATTTTCTTGACTGTTGATGGTTTCAGAATGTCAAAAACTTCATTCTCGGGTACAATGCCCATTTGTTCGTCACGCACATTCATTTCAGTTGCGCCGATTGCTTGATGCAAAACCTTTGTTGTGATGTGGTTCATCTGTATGGCGGAGATCATTATGAAACTGAACAACAGCGGAAAAAAATCAAGTGTAATCTTGATTTTCACGGTGTTTAAGCACTTTCCAGTGCCAGACGGTTCACTTACACATCTGTTGACAGATTTTCGGTTGAATCTTGTGTAATTTTGCACCGGGCGCATTTATGCGATCTGCGTCTACGTTTGCGATTTATCGATTGTGTCAATTTCGCGACAGACAACTTAGTGTAATCTTTTGGGTCACACTTGCGTCGTTTTTGAGTCAATCTTGCGATGGTGCATTGGTGCTAGTTTTGCGGCATTTTTGTGCAATGTCTTTAATTTAAGATTTAGTGAAAATAATGTGGAAATGTGCTTCCAGAATTGAATGAACAGAAATAATGTGAAGAATATACTAGCGAAATGTCATATTTCTAAATGCGTTGAGATTGCGATATTTGATATTTTTTGTGTTAACTCCGCGTCAAATAATGTTATGGGGGTATAGTTAAAAAAAAATTTTAAGTTATCAAAAATTTTGTTACCAAAAAAATTAACCTATCTTAGCCATCTTTCCATTAAGAATTTCAATAGAATATTTTACATCTTCTAGCAATAAACCATAAGCCATCAATGAAGTTGTGGAATCTTTCTTTTCAATATTAACTGTTACATCACAACCAGTCTTGATAATATCTTCAGATTGTGCACTTAAATCGAAACAGAAAACAGGATATAAATGTCTCCAATCTCCAGGAGTTAATTGTGGTTCAACTCCAAATTCTATACAAAGATTTCTATAAGAATCATATCCTTCCATAAATTGATTATTGGTATCATCGAATCTTAATGGATCAATTGGATATCGGGTTTGATTTAATGAAACTTGTAAACTTTGAATTGTATCAATATGAAAAAGACTATTGTTCTTATCAAAACTTTGAGAATTATTTCTTTGAAAACTTAGTAAAAATTATCTTGGAGTATTCGAAGTTCTAGTAAAATGCCAGTTAAATCTTTGTTAGGAAAAAGTTACTGAACTAGCAGTACGCTTTAGAAAATTTACTGGAATTGGTTTGTTAGTATTTAATCTTTTTGCAATAGTTAATTCGACCTCTTAACTAGGAGTAATATGCGTAATCCACCATTCAAGTCTATCAATTTTTAAATATGCTTTTTTTCCAGTCTTACCAAAAAAGATTGATTCATTATTTGCTGTGCGATGAATTATTAATTTAAATTTTAGTTGACATGATATTTTGTCATAATCTAAATATCCGAATAATGGAGACAATGACCAATTTACTGTCTGTTTACTTTTCTTGTTAAATCCACGTCTTTCTTCATATGCATTATTATTTGTTTTATTTAAATGTTTTGCAATATTTTCTACATCTTTTGCAATTCCTGCTGCATCTGTTCCAGCGTGAGTTAAATCATCAACAATTATACCATCATTAGTATCAGGAAACCAACCTTCGATTTCATACTTTCTATTATTTTCACCAATTGTTACAAATCTAAGCATTGTATCAATTGCACTAGGAGAATCACTTATTGTTTCTATATTTTGAGTTGCAACATCCAAACGCATTTGTGTAAATAATGTTGGAAAGAAATTATTCTCCAATGCAATATTATCGGTATCTGGTAATGGTGTTGTAAAATTGGCATCACTATATAAAGAATATTCACAGTGTAAAAATGAATCAGGTAAATATAAATAACTTTGTTGATTGTCAACTTCAAAGATTAAATCTCCTCCAGTAATTAAATTAATTACTTAGGATTTAATCTCCTCCATTAAATCTCCTACTAGATGATCCGGGATTCATAGCAATTCTTGTATAGTTATTCTTTTTTTTATTGTAACTGACGAACGGAGGATCGTCTATTTTAAATTTACTTTCAATCAGAGAAGACATTTTTATAAAAAATAATTTGACTTTTTGTTTTTTCTCGCACACAGAAAAAAAATTTCTCACATATGGAAAAAGAATTTCACGCACCCAAAAATATTTTTATTAAAATATAAAAATTCTTATTTCTTCAATTGAACGAACCTTACGTTCTATGGCTACGCCTGTTTTTTCATTATGTTTACTATCAGACGGAGTAGTACTCCTAAAGGTTTCACCCCCACAGCTATGTTAGCAATTTTGTTTTTTGTTTCCTCTGAAAGTTTTTTTAATTTTTTTAGTTCTTCAGAATCATTCTTAAGTTTACGAATAGTTTCTAGTTGTTTTAATTCATTTTGTGACTTAGCAGCATTTGATATTGCACTAGCTGTACTACCTATAGCAGCTGCTCCTTAAGCAGCAGATGTAATAAAATCTTTATTATTTTTAATCAAGCTAACGATACTTCCAATACCAGAAAAGATGCCAGCCCCTTCTTTTTGAATAGTTTCTACACTGTTATATTGGTACACAGGCATGATGGTTCATGAGCAATTTTTTTATTTGAAGCAAAATGTTTAAGATTGTGTTTATAAATTATAGGCATTTTTCAAGCTTAAATTTGACTTCAGGGAAAAATATTTACATTTGTGATTGGCTAAAACCTCTTAACAAAGTGGTCGGCTAAAGCCTCTGAACAAGGTTCTATAGGTTAGTAACCTGAGGACCTTTGGAACGATTAAGATTTACGTGTGTGAATGGTCAACAACCGCGTGATAACTTTATTAATTTTCTGTTGCACTTTATATATTGCGTCATGCAGCATGTGGTGTATTTTAATTTCCTTTCTATTAACTTGCATTTTCTTCTCATTCATCTTTAATGCTGTTTTAAGAGCATTTAACTTAATTTTAAGAACATTCAACTGTTCTTTATTTTCCTTATAATTTTTCTTTATTTCATTGTCTAAATTCGTTTTAAGGGTCTTCAATTCATTAAACTTTTGATGAAGTGTTTTCATTTCATTGTTCATACTATTCATGAACTTCGCTTGTTGTGAAATTCTGCTACTCAATTTATCAACATGTTTTTGAAATGTAGATTGTAACTGATGTAACTGTTGCAATAATTTCTGCTAAAAAATATGTTATCCAACAAAGTCGACGCTTCGCGACTCGAAGAAGTTGGCGGAACCAAGCTTCTATGCGAAATCTGTAATTTATCTTTTCGTAACAAAACATTATTAAATAAACATATGAAAGTAGTTCATACGGTGTTACACCCAGCACATGCGGCAGTACAGCCAATACAGCCATTACAACCAGTACACTCAGTACACCCAGTACATGAACAGGCAGTACAAGTACACCCAGTACATGAACAGGCAGTACAAGTATACCCAGTACATGAACAGGCAGTACAAGTACACCCAGTACATGAACAGGCAGTACAAGTACACCCAGTACATGAACAGGCAGTACAAGTACACCCAGTACATGAACAGGCAGTACAAGTATACCCAGTACATGAACAGGCAGTACAAGTATACCCAGTACATGAACAGGCAGTACAAGTATACCAGTACATGAACAGGCAGTACAAGTATACCCAGTACATGAACAGGCAGTACAAGTATACCCAGTACATGAACAGGCAGTACAAGTATACCCAGTACATGAACAGGCAGTACAAGTATACCCAGTACATGAACAGGCAGTACAAGTATACCCAGTACATGAACAGGCAGTACAAGTATACCCAGTACATGAACAGGCAGTACAAGTATACCCAGTACATGAACAGGCAGTACAAACTATACCCAGTACATGAACAGGCAGTACAAGTATACCCAGTACATGAACAGGCAGTACAAGTATACCCAGTACATGAACAGGCAGTACAAGTATACCCAGTACATGAACAGGCAGTACAAGTATACCCAGTACATGAACAGGCAGTACAAGTATACCCAGTACATGAACAGGCAGTACAAGTATACCCAGTACATGAACAGGCAGTACAAGTATACCCAGTACATGAACAGGCAGTACACGTATACCAGTACATGAACAGGCAGTACAAGTATACCAGTACATGAACAGGCAGTACAAGTATACCCAGTACATGAACAGGCAGTACAAGTATACCAGTACATGAACAAGGCAGTACAAGTATACCAGTACATTGAACAGGCAGTACAAGTATACCCAGTACATGAACAGGCAGTACAAGTATACCCAGTACATGAACAGGCAGTACAAGTATACCCAGTACATGAACAGGCAGTACAAGTATACCCAGTACATGAAACAGGCAGTACAAGTATACCAGTACATGAAACAGGCAGTACAAGTATACCGTACATGAACAGGCAGTACAAGTATACCCAGTACATGAACAGGCAGTACAAGTATACCCAGTACATGAACAGGCAGTACAAGTATACCCAGTACATGAACAGGCAGTACAAGTATACCCAGTACATGAACAGGCAGTACAAGTATACCCAGTACATGAACAGGCAGTACAAGTATACCCAGTACATGAACAGGCAGTACAAGTATACCCAGTACATGAACAGGCAGTACAAGTATACCCAGTACATGAACAGGCAGTACAAGTATACCCAGTACATGAACAGGCAGTACAAGTATACCCAGTACATGAACAGGCACTACATGAACAGCCAGTACAACCAGTGCAGCCAGTACACCCAGTGCAGCCAGTACACCCAGTACAACCAGTACAACCAGCACAACCAGTACAACCAGTACAACCAGCACAACCAGTACAACCAGTACAAACAGTACAAACAGTACAACAGATACAACCAGTACAACAAAAGGTAACACAAGCAAGAAAGAAAAAAACATCTAATGGCTGTGGGAAAAGTATAACGTCGAAGAATTTTGCCCGTCACTTAAGGACATGTCAATTACCGCCACTCCTTAACATAAAAGATAGACAATGCACGTGCTGTAACAAATTTTTCACTAGTCAGGGGTTTTCTAATCATTATAATTCATGTTCTACTAACACACGAAAATGCACTAATTGCGAAATTTATAACCCAAATCGGAATTTTATGATAGTAAGTACCAATGTAAAGATTGTTTAAAAAGGTACAAGTAAGATGCTCCAACTGTAACAAAGTTTTATCGAAGAAAAGCTGCCAACGACATTCAGCCACTTGTGTGGGTAAGTAACTTTGGGTGGGGGAAAGTAACTTTGGCTGGAGGAAAGTAACTTTGGGTGTGGGAAAGTAACTTTGCGTCTGTAGTAGTTTAGAGCCCTCCCCATACGCTCGGGTGAGTGGATAAGGCTTCGTTTTGGGCGTCCGTATATACGGGAGTCCGTATGAGTCTAGAGCTCCAAGAGAGGTATTAATCACTGAAAGGAGTGGAGGGGTGCACGGAGTCTAAAGCACTTTTCTCACTTTAAAAAATGGGAAATCCACCGGTAAATGCATATACTGTTATACCTACTTCACGTTCTATAGTCAATCAATATCATCCATCTGAAGAAAGATCTGTATTTTCAGAAGAATCGGATCACGGAAGGGTTTTTGGGTTTCTAAAATTTCATTGTGTAAAAATTATTTTTATATGTATTCTCATTTATCTTGTTTATCGTTTTGTAAATTGGTTAGGGTTCTTACAAACACCGGAACAAATGAAGGTTGCATTTTATAAAGAACAAACGAAAACGTTTAAAGGTTCGAAACATTCATCTCATCAAAATGATAAACCAAAAGGACGTACTATACAAGAGCACTTACATTTTATAGTTTATGGAAAGACTGCATGTGGAAAGACGACATTTCTTAGAGAGTACATCAATGAACATTATCCTGATGAAACAGAAGTTCATGTGTTTTGTCTACAGGAAGGTGAATGGCCAAAGTTTACGAATGTTTATAACGAACATGATTTATGTATGTTAGAAGATACAGAAGTGGATTTGGTTTGCTATTTCATCCAATATCAGGGAACATCTCATAGTTGCTTCTACATACTTGATTCTGCATTCTGGCATCTTCACACACATATTGTATATCGAATGCTAAATATCACACCCTCATATTGTACAAGTGCATGTACCTCGTCTTTTTTTATTGACCAACGTTATCTTACAGAAGGTAGGAAATGCTCGCAGATCTATTGATGAGGGTAGATGATGAAGTAGCATGCGATCATGAAGCTTGTTTATATGATCGCTTAATTTTGAAAGTTAGGAATCCCAATGTACTTTGCATGACGGAGTCTTGGCTTCATAGTAGCATTGATGATGGCCTTTTACTTTTAAATGGATATCGCATTTACAGAGCTGACAGAACCAACCGACAAGGCGGTGGAGTTTGTATCTGGGTGGAAAATACTTACAAGTTACTTACCGTTACTTCTAGCATTCATCCTCCAGACTGAATTAAATGTATCACTTTACTTTTTCCTGTCATCGGGAATATGTCTCTTGAGTATTCCTCCATGTCTGACTGCATCCCAACATGAACAGATCAGGGATTTTCTCATTTGTCATCACGATATTTTTGTTTTGATAATGTCTGATATCAAATTTGTATTTTGCGGGGATTTCAACAATTTTAATGCGTTATGTTTTAAATATCACCTCGCTTGTTGTAATAAACTTTCCCGTCCAACTAGAGGCACGTTATTTTTAGATCAAATTTAGGTTTCTGAGTATTTGAAATCTCTTTATACTTCAGACGCTGAAATTGGTCCGCCACTAAAGATATCAGTTCACATTTATCTTTTCTTGAGTTCAAATGTACGTGCAGCATCAGAAAATACTCGCGTTTGTACTGTTTTTGACTACAGAAGATCTCATATGTCTAATTTCATTCAGCCGCTATGCATGTCTGATTTTTCAGAGTTTTCGATGAACCATCTGTAGAAACTAAATGTGAATTGTTCTATGAGATTTCTAACAACGCTATGAAAATGATTCCGAAAGAGACTGTAATTCTTTCGAGCAATGATAAGCCGCGGATGATTCCTCTTCTGAAGTCCTTGATTAATGACCGTTGGATGGCTTACAGATTGAGGAATTGGCCTACATTTCTACACCTCAAACAAAGATCAAAGATAAAATAGTGAAAGCAAAACGCAATTGGAGCGATACGATTATCACAACAGATAAAAACGTGTGGTCGATTGTACGCGAACTCAAAATTTCATGTAGAAACCGAATCTACCCTCCGTTTGTCCATGCCAGCACTCCGTTATCCCGAAACATACCCTTTATTATCCCAAAATGTCCAAAACCTAATCAAATCAATATCAATAGCAATATCAGTCGAAATCAATGTGAGCAAGGCAATGGAAATCCACCATTCATTTCTATTGCGGAGGCTTTTACGAATTTCTTCAATGACGAACCTGACGAAGAATTGGCATTGCTATACGTCGATTCTACATGGGATCTACAGATAGGGGTTGAGGAGGTCTACAGTCAGTTGGTGCATTAGAATGACCAGGATGTGATGGTGATGATCGGACCAAGAGGAGGAAACCAACCCCTCCCCCCTCCAGTGAGACTCTGGTGTTTCTCGTGGCAGGTTTTGGACATTTTGGGATAATAAAGGGTATGTTTCGGGAAAACGGAGTGCTGGCATGGACAAACGGAGGGTAGATTCGGTTTCTACATGAAATTTTGAGTGAGGGAGGTTGTTTCCAGCTCAATCGAATAGAAAAAGCTCTAACCCCCTCCCCCTTTGAGACTTCCACCAACTTTGGTGCTAGTGATCGTAGAAAGTCGTGCAGTACCTCGTTTGAAGGCTACGACTGAGACAAATTCATTGTAGAGCATCGTTTGTCAATACCTGTCTTCGTTTAGAATAGATAGTAACTTTAAGATTTTAGGAATCTCCGAAAAACGACAGAGTTAGAATTTGTGGTTTTTGGGCTCTAGCGGCAAAACGAGGCATCGGATGAGAAAACGGAGGCCAGATTCGGACTTCTCGTGCAATTTTACATCGGTATGGTTATTTTCAAGTCAATCGGAGAGGTAAAAATCGAACCCCCCCCCCTCCTGTGAGATTTCCACCAACTTTGGTGGTAGTGGTCGTAGAAAGTCGCGCAATAGCTCGTTTGAAAGCTAAAACTGAGACGAATTCATTGGAGAGCATCGTTTGGCCATAACTTTCTTCGTTTACAGTGGAGAGTGACCTTAAGATTTTTGGTCATGTTGGAAAATCGAACGATACGTTGGAAATTGCAATCCTTTTGAAACCTCTCTGCTTCATATTTCCAAGTTTTCGTTGGACAGTGTTTCATTCTAAACGACTGTAAAATCTTGCTAGAACTGTTTCATTCATGCTATATCTCAGATGTGATAGGAAGAGAGATGACAGATGCAGTAGAGATTATTAATGACTTTTTTTCTTTACGTTTTCATCGGCAAAGTCTTCGAGGCGTGATTAGTGACTAGATCATCCCATTTCATTATGAAAAGGCGGACTTAGAGTCTGCCATCACTAAAGGTTGCTTCGTTTTCCAACAGCTCATGGACAGCTTGATGAATAAAGATGTGAAAGGACGTTTACTTGCAGAGATCGAATTTGAGAAAGTGACTGATGAACATGCGGGTGAACGTGTAATGTTTCATTTTGCATCATATTCTGCATGCAGAGACGATACATGATCCTAAAAATTTCTATCAGCGACACGGCGAAAATTGCATCTCGAATAGATTCATCTCATGAGCATGGATCCAACTTGCTCTTATGTCACATAAAACACATTCATATTCAGCTCACTGTGCTAAGCTAGATTTGACAACAAGATTTGGGAAAAGCAATCATGAGTCAGTCGTCTGCGTCCCTCCTTCTCCCTGCCCCAACGAAGTCAGGGGAGAAATGGAGGTCTCTTATTGGCTCTCATATTGCTATGTGTGGATTCTCAGGAGCCTATAAAAACAGCCATCTCCCAATTTTCTCTTCATTTCATTCTCTTGACTTGAAAAGTGTGACTTGCTTAAGCCATTCTCCGTCTCAATTTTACCCGATTCAATCCTGTTTCCGAATTTTGCAAGTGAGTGTCATGACTGTGAGATCAACACTTTGGAAGAGAGGAGCAGGAGATAGTGTGGCCAATGATTGTACAAGCATGTTTTGTTGAACCATCACCACCACCGCCTCCACCACCGTCTCCACCACCGTCTCCACCACCGCCACCTAGACGCTCTGCCTTCAAATCCTTCAAGGAATAGAAACTTAATTCGAGGCGGATGGTACACTCACATAACAGCTAGACTTTGGTGATAAGCTTTAAATAATGTGAACGCAGCAAAGGTCCTCTTAAGGGCCACCTCATATGTCACTGCTAAGTTAAGGATTTTCTTTTCTCTGATAATCATGAATGTACTTAGTGGTATTCTTCCGTTACAGACTGCTATGTCCATGAATCCTACTCCTACTGCTGCATCACTCAATCCTCATCATCTGGAGCTGTGGAACCCGGAAATTGAAAAGGTAGTTTAAGACTATCCCACCTACAAACAACAAGTGCGCTACAACGGTGTTCGACTCCATCTTCAAACCCCGACGGTGTCCCTACCAAAAGTGGATACAGAAGTAAATCGTTGTGGTCAAAACCTGAGTATACCTATCGATAATTGGTTGCATTCAGGAGATGACTCTACATAATGATCACTGCTACATCGTTATTCAAAAGCCCTCATGAGAAAAGTATAAAAGGGAAGTTCACTCAACCCTCATGTTTTTTGTGAATGATGACCCTCATCTCCATCATCAGCGCCATGCGCGAAATGAATCTCGGAAGAGACATCGATTTTAAACAGTTGCACGCCCATCTTCCCAATTCAGTGCAACATGGTGGTCGTCCACAAATGTTGGTCATTCGCATAAGCAACGTTCGAAATCTTCAAATCTTTCGCTGCGGCAAAATGCAAGTCCTAGGAAACTTTTCTCATTTCGTGATGCAGTTCATGTGTGTTACGAAGTCGTCAAGAAAATGCGAACACTCAAGCTTCATCTGCGTCTCAGCCCCCTGATATTGAAGAATATAGTAGTGTCTGTTCAATTGAAGATGCTAGTGAATCTAGCAAACATTAAAACCAGTAATCATTGTATATTTCATTAAACTAAGCGCTTTCCTGCTGCTCTGATTCGGAAGTGGCATCCTGTACATATTGTAGTGTTTCACAAAGGAAATTGTATCATGACCGGTTTGCGTGATGTCAGTAAAGTAGCTGACATTATTAAATCTTTGATGCGTTATCTGTTTGAGTCACAGTTAATAGAGTTTTGTTAATCACATGATGTGTTTTGAATGAGTCATCCCACAGAACTATCGCCCACACCGTTGTCGGTGAAAAGGTTACGCTGTCTGACTTGAGGCGCCATCGATATGAGTCAAGCGATGTCCACACACACGTGTCGGTGAAAAGGTCATCAACAAGTTTCATCACTTTATGATGAGTCAGTGCTATTTATAGACATGCAAGTCATCAACCTAAACTAGATAAAGATGCCATAGGGCGATGTCATCCTACCGAATTATAAATTATAGAAAAGCTTTGCGAATGATTACTTGATGATGAAACAAGACAGGAAAGTAACATGTTTTCTAAAACCCGGAAGATATGTTCGACGCTAGATAAAATTCGACTTTCTTTCTAACTGCAAACACTGACATGCTTATCACATTATTCCTAACATTGCAAACACTGAAATGGCTGTAACATTATTTCTATCTTAACAAACAATGAAATGCTTGTGACATTATTCCTAACTTTACAAACATTGAAATGGTTGACATTATCCCAAACTTTTCTAACATTGACATGGTTGACTTCAGTCCTAACTTTACAAACACCGACATGGCTGACTCTATTTCTAACATAACAAACAGTGAAATGGTTGTGACTTTCTTCCTAATTATACAAACACTGAAATGGTTGTGACATTCTTTCTAACTTTACAAACAGTGACATGCTTATGACTTTATTACCAAGTCAGTTCCACCTATTTGAACCCCAACTTTATGTGAAAGGAAAACGCACAGCACGTACATGATATGTTATTGAAAGACACAGCCGATTTTCATGGCACCACACATAGGTAATACTGGTGGTAACAGAAAACAAAGTTTTTATGGCACACATCACCGGAGAAAACAAAGTCACTGTAGGAAACTGTACAGGGACAAAACAAAGTCAGGAAAACAATTTGATATGTCACCGATGATATGAAGTGATCAGAATATGGACGCATGTTGCACGATGCTCACTCACAACACCCCATAGAAAACGCCATGGAGTGAAAAAGCAAAACAGCAACCACAACAGACAGGAAGCATTCATCATCAAACAACAACGGACTGAGAAGAAAGTTTCTGCCTCTTGTGTGGTCGTAAATGTGTGTCTGGTAGTGAGTGATTAGGATTCATCCAGCATCGCTCATCTTTTCAAGCTGAGAGGCCTCGTTTCATAAACGTCGCTATTCTGACTTGATGCAACTGAGATTTTAAAATAGGCATTTCTACCTTTTTAATTTCAAGAGAATCTAAGGCATATCGATACTCCTATGTGTCATATTTCAAACGATTGTTTTTGAGATGACTTTCGCCCATTTAATGGGAAGCTCTGAGGATTTTAGTTTCATGGAGTACATCTTGGGGCGAAGCAAGGTCATCTCCTCTATCTCTTTGCCGGCGGAATCATCCTTAAAGCAGCCAAGCTTCGCTTTATTTATGGTATAGTAAAACGGATGGTCAGTGGGATAGTTGAAACCATGAAACTTGGGTGCTAAATATTCTAAAATGTCTTCCTGCTTAACTTGGCTAGTGGTTTTCAAAGCCAGGAAGAAGCTGTCTGTATCGCTCCCTACTAATTACACATGTTGGATCAGTGGGCAAGTCTTAAATATGTGGTAAAACAAGTTATAAATTTCTAATTTGGAGTGATCAAAGATAGCTAGTCCGACATACATAGGTTGACAGAGTTCTACTCCAGATTTTAATTTTTTAAAACCAGTGATGCCTTCGGAAATGACATCATGGTGACAACTTGACACTAGTTTCCGGATCAGTCACTATATCCGATAGTCCATGCGTCCTCCTTAACATTACATCCTCCATCGTTTTGCCAAATGAGGGCATTGTTCTCAAATTTAAAGAAGTCCTTTTTCGAAAAGGATTCTTTGGGCTCAGCCTTTATTCTTACTATTAAATTCTATATACGGTTTTAGAAAAGGCTTCATGCCTAAACTGGGTAGCGCGAATGGACTTTGTGAAGTTGCCATCCCCACACATCCGCCATCAATCTTTTCCCATACCTAGATAGAATTTGAGGATGGAATAGTGTACGATATAATGCTGCTTGTTCAATTGGGTGAGCAACAACTTCCTAGTGGGTTTATATTTTAGGTCATTTTCCGCCTCATATTTCTTATTGTGTTCTTCCATGAAGGGAGAGAACATATCTGGACTTACTATGCCAGATTCACGTGCGAGAAGAAAATCAACCGTCTTATTCGTAATACACTCTGGATATATGAGGTCGACTTCAAATAAATAGCCTATGTCGGCCTCAACTTCCAGTGCCATGATGTGTGCTGGATTGGAGAAGTGTTTCAATGTCCATGCGGCTCTAACCCTTTGGAAGTCAGACTGTGGCAAGGCGTTGGACAATGAACTCCCATAAATAGATTATTCTAATGCGTGGTAATTCCTATGTCTTGGGTGCTGTTTACGTAAATGCCTGTTAACAAAATGTTAGAGGACATCGCCCTTAATACCACGTTCAAATAATGCATACATTTCTGCATCTTGCAGTAAATGTACTCTCTCTTTCGTCATCTTGAAGGCTGACTGATAGGACAGACAGGGCAGACTAAAAAATGGACGGGGTCTAAGGCGTCCTGTTCTAATGTGACTTTACTAAAAGTCTCAAACACGTCAGCCAACAGATAGACGTCTAATTTTAAGTAGGCAAGCATGTAGTCACCAAAAGTGAGACACCTAAATTCTAACCATGCTTGCTATGCATGCCTATAATCATCCAGCGAACAGTCCTCACCCGTCAAATCATTTTTAACTTTATCGATAGGCGGAAGGGATGTCCTCTTCAATGTCTCTATTGAACTAAAGTAACTATAAGGAAACATCCCTTTCCGTCGCATGAGACTTTCACTTATATTGGGATAGTTTTTCTTTAAATGTTGAGTGAGGGGAAGTGTTTCTAAATTATCAGCCAACGCCCCCGTCGGCCCTAAGGAAGAAGAGCATAAATTAAAAGCTACATCTAGAAACTTTGTGTCATAGAAGACAGGCTTCCCCTCCTTCGTCTTGTCGACTTGTACTTTGGTAGTGAATTGCACATAAATTTTTCCTTACTTTGGTGTAATCACTTTAATAGAGCAGTATTTCATTTTACCGGGAGTCCATGGCGAATGATGAAGTGAGCATCCATAACATTTAAAGTCTTATGAAGATGACAGGTAAAATATGAAACAGGCGTTCGCCTTTTTATTCTAAGATTCATATTACATTTAGTGCATAAGGGAGACCTAAATTTACACTGAGATTGGCAATGGTTCCTCACTTTCTTATGCTGCTTGATTCATCACAAAAGGATGAAACAACGAGCGGGGACATTCCGTGGTCCTATCAAATTTAAGTTTATCGGCTTCTGTGAAGCATCATGGTTTCCTAGTCACCTCCATTGTCATTTCTATACCGTTGATGAAAGCGGGCTTTCTTATCTAAAAAATTGAGGAAGTTCAGCGCACTCCTCGCCTTGAACACATGCATTTTATTTTGATTCCTATTATATGGATGCCATACTTCATAACAGGCAATAGCTGCTGGCTCATGCGTTTGGTCTTCTTTTTCAATGTAACATTCAATGTCTGCATAGATGGTACATATAGGACTGAACTCATTGCCGTTTTCTTCATACCTATAAAATTTATCTTTAGGCATGACTTCCATTTGAAGTTTACCATCTCAGAGCCCCGAGAGCACCACTCGTAATGCTGTTCAACTTCAAAAAATGACTTGGATGTGAAACGCCATATGCAGCGATCACAGTAATAAAAATTGTCCCTATAGGTTGCTTGATGATGGCATAACTTTGAAATTTTAGGAATGCCACAATAGTGCCATTCTGGGTGGTTGTCGCTGTACACTAGGAGGAGATTGACAACCCGGTCAAAGTTACTTTGGAGATTGTTATACCTTACCCCCTCAAAACGTTTTCCTAGAGATGGACAACTATCTTAATTTTATCTAACTTTTCAAATTGGGTGATGTCCTTAAAATCCAATGTAAGTAAGTAAGAAATGTTTATATTGTCATATTTTCAAGTACAAAGTGAGTAAAGATAAGTGACACGGTAAATACAAGATATGCGATATACATGCGGTATGCACTTCAAATGTAAAGTCATTTGTGAAGCGTCGAGTTAAAGAGATGAGCACAAAAGTGAAAAAAGATGAGCTTCTGTGCTTGGTTTTACAGAGAGGCAGTTGCATTTGATTTGATCGGGGAAGAAATCGAGGTGCTAGGAAGTGTAAAAGATGATTACTTCGTAGAGTTTACGAAACACTTGTAACACTCTTGCTTCCCGAGGATTCGAAAAACTGCTCAGGAGTTGACAGCGACATTCAAAATCACGTATAATTCTATGGCAACGCTTTCTGATTTTCTCTGTTTTACAGCCATTAATCGTTGATAAACCGACACAAAGTGGGGCATTGTATTATTATTAAGCTATATGTGTTAACATCTAGCCCATCATACTTCAGGTCATCTTCCCATTTACGATAGTGTGTGGCTCTTTGACGATTTACACTTAGATCATCATAGTGTAGAATGGAGAGGACGGCATACTTGAAACACTGGGACTGACAATCTACATTAATGATAGCCTTTTTGGGTAGGGTGACAACCGCTCCCTTGAAAGTTTTCTAAGAGATTGATTTTAACATCTACTTTTTTATCCCACCAAAAACCAAACCGCTATCTCTTTCACTAAATATGGTCAAGTTGCTGACGAGACTGGTAGCATGTCTCTCTATCCAACCGTTTACATCACCTATGAAATCAGCTGCACAGGAGGCTATCCTAATGGTCACAGCGGACTCTACTTCTCCCGTGCTACTGTCTACCTCATTGAAACGAGCAGTGAGATAGAACATGCCTTTGAGCAAAAACCTATCCAAGCTCGTCAACACTTGATTCATTGGACCTATATTATTCATCAAGAAAGGATGAATATCCTGTATAACTTCAAAGCTTTCTAACGAGCCTCTCAAGGGAAAACATTCTCAATCTTAGAGTGACAGTGTTGTCAGTGTGAAGCTCAGTGGGATGGGTGTGATAGAGTGTCTGCGAAGAAAGAACAAATTCTGTAGGAAAGGTCTTCTGACACGAAGAAGAGAAAAAGACGACGTGCGATGAAGGATGCTTCCTACCTGCTGTCGTCGGTGGTTGCTTCGCACTGCCATAGGATCCGCCTTCGATGTGACGTTGTAAGTTGGTGTTGTTGTAGAACACGCGTCCACAACCTTCACACTTGGGCCGTTGAGGTATCAGTCGGCCCGCCTTCTCCAGATCTCTTTTCGCTTTTGGACAGCGAGAATGCCGATGTTCTTTGAAGGCAGAATGGTCTCGCGAAGACCTGACCGCAGTCATAGCTCTATCTCTCTCCCTAATACCTTCCTCCTCGATTTCCATCTCCTCTATCTCTACCACTTCGATGTCCTACTCCTCCAGCAATCTTTCCACCGACTTAACGGAGAGGAGAGGGATTTCGTTCGCTGCAGAGGATGGTGGTGATGCAGGGGTGTTGGTTGGGGAAGAGGGGACGTCTCCATCCAGGAGGTAGGCTGCGAGATCTGTTGAGAAAAAGGAAAAGAGGTTAGTGTTTACATACAAAACGGCTACGCAACCATTGTTTCCGACGGACAAGATTCATGCGCCTATCAGAAACCCTCAACATCATCACACAGCACCTTATGATGAACGCTGACCTTAGACACATGCACTCTCTCATGTTGGTCCAGCGTCCCCTCTTTGATATACTTTCGATATTCACTACACCTGACTAATTTGCCGCAGGAGCATTGTGTTATGATGAAACGTGGAATTTTTGTCATTGTATCTATAGAGCAAAAAACAATTTGATTGCAAAAGTTGGAATAGAATCGTCGACAAAATTTAAAGAGTAAGATCCCTAGCTTTATACTACAACACAAAGTTTGATGGCAAACCATGTCAGAGCACTCACCGTTCGTTAGAAAACTGGAGTGAAGACTAGGGAGATGCAACGGTTTATATATCCTTCCAACGCAAAGCCATGATTCGGTCTTACTAAATTTGGTCATGCTTTTGATTTGACAACGAGGCTTTCCTTTGTATTCAGTCGTCAACGCCCTGTAGCACAAAGACTTCTACGTCTGTTGCCCAGTGCTATCACAGAGGCAAACGATTGACGACAAGAGGCGCTCTCCTATGACCAAGACTGGCCATTTGATCGGCCTGATAGCAAGCCGTTTTTAACTTAGAGAGGGTTAGCAAGCCGTGATCCACTAGGGTTTTGCAATGGAGATGTTTACAAGCCATCCATGACAAGATAGCTAAGACTCAACCGATTGTCGTTCAAGTTACTACCTTGAGAGCTGTGTCAAATGCCCAACATGAGTTGCCCCAGACGTTTCGGTTTAAAATATGACACACACCCTTGCCACACTTATCACTACGGCATCGTCCGCGTCCCGAAGGAACACCCTGTCATTGGAATATTACAGCGAAGCTCTCTGTACCATGCACGCTTTGAGTTATTTTGTTTGATAGAAGCTTGTAAAATGTAAAGACATGAGAATACTTGCTAGTACAACACTTACAAATGGCTTCATTGACTTCAGCAAGTCAAAAACCGCAGAAAACCTACAAAAACAACGAGTTTAAATTTTTCGGCAGTTTTGCACTATTTATAAAACGGTTATAAGTAGTCTATGACTTCACTGAATTTTGAGCTCTCGAACAAACGTTGAACGAAGTCCGTCCGATTTCTACATGCAGAGATACAAGCCTTTAAAGTCCAGGCCTACTACAATGGCCTGGAGACTAGGCCATCTCCTGGCTTTTCACTTACTGTGACAACTTAGGTGAGTGTGGCAATCGAAAAATCTGCCTTGGCGTCTACGGTAACTCGGTTTTTGAAGATTTCCGACGCTATCATCGGAGCTCCGGAGTTCACCTACCTGTACTTCGACTGGCGATTGAACTGATTCCCACAAGCAGAGACTTCACTTATATAGTCGAGAGAAGTCGGACGAGAAACAAGTCTTTCCACTCCTGCCTTCACATCATTGTTCCCTTCTCTGTTTCCCAAAACCTTCTCCGGTTTTCCAAGTCTGCCTGCTGCCTTGCCTGTCAGGAGGGGGGTAGAGCTTTTCCTCTCCGATTGACTTGAAAATAACCTTCCCGACCTAAAAAAAATACGTAAAATCCGAATTTGCCCTCCGTTTGTCCATGCGAGCACTCATTCATCCCGAAACGTGCCCTTTCTTATCCCAAAATGTCCAAAACCTGCCATGAGAAACACAAAGGTCCCACAGGAGGGGGAGGTTTCCTCCTCTCGGTCCGATCACCACCACATCCTTGGCGACTTCCTTCCTGACGGGAGGGGGGATGAGTCATGGCTGCACCGCACCGGGTTTCTGTCTGGGATGGGATTACTGCTACAGTTAGAAGAGGAAATTCTTTTTTCTCGTGTGCCACTAGACTGTATGGCAAGTCAACATTGTAGAAAAATTGTTTTAAAACTTGCATGTTTCACGCATAGTTGTATAACATTTTGTCATTTCCACTACCAACCCATGTTTATTTTGCAGTGTCTTACTTTAAACGCTAGTTGATACTAGTATTTTTGCTTTTCTGAATTTGTATCGTATAAACTTGCATTGCTGTGAATTCTATTTTGTTGAAAACAAATATGCACTCTCTCCGGTTATTAATCCTTTCTTAATCCTAATAAGTTACTAATCCTATTATTATTCCCACTATTTTATCGGAGGCATGGTTAGTTAACATTAGAGAATATCATGCTTTCTACATGCCTGAAAAACAGTTTGAATGTGATGAGAATATGACAAGCAGCAGAACAGGTTATGTCACTGACCTCCGATTTAGACTGTTAGAAGTCTCTCTCTCTCCGCTCTAATGTCAGTGCAAGTGATTAATCATCAGCTATCAGTTAAACACTGTATTGTTCTTATCTATTTTTTTCTATTCGGTCAGTAGTAAATGTCAAAAATTTATTGTTTCAGATGCAATCGGTTTACATTTGTCTAGATATCGATTGAATAATAGTGGGGGTGATGACTCTAAAACCGTGCAAATTGAGGGTTGAGGTCTAGATTTTTGCTGATACAGTAGACTCCGCTTATTGTGGACATCCGTATATTGTGGACAGGTCACCACGGACGGAATTTTGCCCTAGTGAAATCCGCCGGATAATGTGGACGGTCGCCGTCTATTGTGGACACGTCATTGAGGCTATTTTTGACATCTGGTTTTCCCAGCTTCAATCAGGTTCGGCTTTTCACTCGTTGCTATTTTTAGACATCTGGTTTTCCCAAAATATATTTATTTTACGTACATACCACTGCGTACTCTAAAACTGTTTCTACCCAGGATGAACAAGCGATCTGCTTTCAAGCGATTCTACAAATCGACGTAGGAGAAAGTGGATCTCCTCGATCGTTTCAACGAGCTCAAGAAGGAATTCCCCAACATCGGCGTCCGTCAGGCGACAAAACGATAAACTGTGTCGAAGAGCTTTCTCCACAAGATCATAAAGCAAGTAGCAGAGATTCGCCTTCATGTGACTGAAGATGGTGCTAGCCGAGCGAAGCGCAAGAGACACGGGAAGGATGTAGACGTTGAGAAGGCTCTCATGGACTTCTACAACTGGGCCAAAAGCAAGAACATCCCACTTAACGGTCCAATATTGATGGAGAAGGCCTAGAAGATCGCTGAAGAAGCGGATGTGGAGGATTTCAAAGCGACTGATGGTTGATTCTCAAGATGGAAGAATAGGAACGGCATCGTTTTTACCACTCTGCGGGGAGAAGCATCGGAGGCGGACACATCAGGCGCGGAAGCTTTTCTGAAGAACGAGTGGCCCGAATCAATACGGACGAAACCGGGATCTACTTCCGTGCTCTCCCAGATTCGACCTACGTGAGTGAACAGTCGAAGAGGACCACCAAAGGTTTCAAGACGGCCAAGGACTGGATTACAGCTCTGGTCACGTGCAGCCTGGAAGGCGAGAAGCTTCCTCTTCTCATTATTGGCCAGTCCAAATCCCCACGCTGCTTCAAAGGTGTCCGTCAGATGCCCTCTGTCAACTACAAGTCCAGCCGGAATGCCTGGATGACGGGGCCGATTTGGGAGGGCTTCATCCGAGACCTCGACCGGGACATGGAACGACAAGGCCGCAAAATCCTGATGCTCGCCGACAACTGCAGCGCTCATGTGCCTGTTCCCGGGCTCAAGAATGTGACCGTGCGATTTCTACCCGCGAACACGACCTCCATGTTACAACCCTGCGACCAAGAAATTATTCGGTCCATGAAAGCAATCTTCCGAACAAATCTCCGCCGGAGAATCCTGGAACTGATCGAGACAATGGAAGATGACCAGAGATCTCAGCTCATGAGGTGGTGAAAAAGGTAGACATGCTTCAGGCCATGGAAATGCTGGCTGACGCTTGGAAGGCTGTGAAGACGGAGACCCTCATCAATTGCTGGCGCAAAGGAGGATTCTCCAAAGATCAGGAAGCCGAAGCTCAAGTTTAGGAAGCCCAAGACGTGATGATCGAGATCCCGGAAAACATGACAGAGGAGCTCTTCCTCAACTGGGTGGCAATGGACGATGAAGTGGAAGTCGCGGATGAAGCCACAGCTGATGAAGTGACTCGACAGCTCGCCCAAGTCGTGGCTGACGCCAACAACCAAAAAGGAGAATCCGCTACGGCTAGCGACGACGAGAACGATGAGCCAGAGCCGTTCGCTTCGGCAAAGTTGATGCGGTCCGCCTTGGAGGTGCTCGAGCGGGGATACCGGCAGCAGGGATTCAAGATCAACGGCTTCAGTGCGTGCATGGAAGCCTTCAGAGACCAGTTGCGCCGTAAGTTCCCACCGAAACAGACCAAGCTCACAGACTTAGTTTGATAATATTATGTACAAGTACATACATAATTTGATACACAATAGTACTGTATTTGATGTACAATAAAATTGTCTTTCATGGCATTTTGGCTTTTACTTTTTAGAGGGGTATTTCGGTTATTGTGGACAGCCGGTTATTGTGGACAGTTGCTCCTGGCTCGAGGTGTCCACAATAAGCGGAGTCTACTGTATCTTAATTTTCACTGTCTGAAAAATTCCTGATAGGAATCTCTTCTGTATTTACTTCTCTCCGAGATACATGCATTTTATTCAGAATTTAATGCCTTAGAATATTCCTGGTGTTTAAATAGAATCAAAAGGTGGATGTGACCGTCATAGTAATTTGTCAACAGATACTTAAAATTTATCAGATGAACCAAGAAAAACATAAAAAAGTGTAAAATCATTTCAAAAAGTCTTCTATCATCAATAAAACTGAACAAATATTACAGATGACATTTAAAACGAACTTCTCGAAAACTGTCTCTACATTCAACCAAAGATTGTTGATGTCAGCATTTCAATAACCGTTGTGACGACAAAGTCACACACTGACTGAGTAATGTTCTCATATAGTGCCTGATTTCTAGGTAGACCCTGAATTCGATCAAATATGCACATATACACATTACATATTGTTATGTACATTGTATGTAAGCGGTGTGATTCTTAAACTTACGCAATTGCGCAACACATAAGCGGTGGCTATTACACAGTCCGAGACGAAGCAATTTTGGTCTCGCGGATATTAAATTGGCTGCGTTAAACCTGATTCAATCTCAAAGACGGAAAATTTAGACATCGTTTGTAGTAAACACAACGAAAGATGGAGTTTTTTGCTGTTGAGAAAATCGGATCAGTTACAGCTTGAAAATCAATTTGCTTCGTTTAAGAAATCACAAAAATTCTCAGGAACTCAAAAGTTGAAGCAAGACCAAAGTTAGGCGAGGCAAATCAATGCAGCGAGTCAGGTTGCATTCTGATGCATAATTATTGTTGTATTGCGTGATTTGGAGTCACCCAGACCTGAGATTTATTTTATGAGGTGTGAAAATAGACAATAAGGAATATTGTGAGGGCTTAGCCCGTGCAATAGCCGTCAGACCGAAATTGTACCGACTCAGTCAGTACAACAGCCACTGCTTTGGAGTACTTCAACAACTAGGATTCATGAAGACGCAATGCTGGAGTAACAACCATTGGAATTAACAATATTCAGAATGCATGAAGACTTCTTAAAGTAGAAAATGAATCCATAGATATGAGTCCAATCACTGTGTGATATCTCAGCGAACCTATAGACACTAGACGAAATGACTTACTTAATCTTACTAACGAAATCTTACAAGTTCTGACCAGAAAGTACCAGTCGTGCTAAGTCTTATTAGCAAATCTGATCAGATCTGATAAGATCATATTTGTGATTTTTAGAAATCTTTTGAGTAAAAAAAGTCTTATATTTTGCGTTTCTCTACATATATCTAGAGCACTGATGTTCCAGCAGGATCATTTAAGAACTAAAACCATTTATATCGTCTGATCTTCGCACTGTAATCGGACTTCAAGTTTTAAATTTCAGTTCACCTTTCTTAATTTCAATCATCAGCTGGTAAGATCTAAAAGATCTTATTTTGCAAAATATAAGACTTAGTAAGTCTGGTACTTTCTGGTCAGGAAATGTAAGATCTTAAATAAAATAAGTTTTTATCAGACTTTGCAAGAATCTGATCAGACTTAGTAAGACTAAGCAAGTCATTTCGTCTAGTGGACCTTCGCAAAGGAACATGTGTTCCCATGTGCCGGGTCATATCACATACTTTTTGAAACCTTCGATGCACTAATGAAAAACGGAAAAAAATCCTTATCAGTCAACGCTCCTTTTCATGACTCAGACAAAAATGTAGTCAGGAAACATAACTCTTTCAATTCTGTGGCCAGCCGATAGCAGCATTGCGTCTAGAATTTTGCAGTAAATCCAAAGTGTAATGGATACTGCAATGTTTGGAAACATAGGAAACTTGTCAGCGCAGAATGATAGTAACAGAAAGTGTTCATTCATCTATGAAGTCAGACTAAGATGAATATTTTCATGCGGAAAATTTGTTGAATATACTCGTGGCATTTACCAGAATGCATGAGCACATCGCCTAATGGCGCCTGTGAATGAATAGAAGTCGGAAGAGACCTACTTTCGAAGTGCCAATTTCCATTTTACTTCCTACCATTAAAATATTGTTTCATTGGAGATGAGACCTAAAATCGCATCCGCATCTTTGCGTGATTTTATCAAGTATAGGACTCATATCATGGATATTCCCTAATTTTCCGTTAACAAATTTAACCCGACATACATGTTCTTCAAATTATGACAGACTTACTCCGAATCAGTTAATACAAAAGTATACAATACAAGTTTGATCGAATTTCAAAATGAATGACAGGAATGTACAAAGATGAAGTAATACTACAAGGCATTACTGATTCTGTAAATCATGGCATGACCGAATCAGATAGAAAAAAAGAAATCATATAACCAATAAAACATCGAGCATAATAGATGTCTCACTTTGTCAGGTTGCTGACAAAGACATAGCTTTAGACATCAGCAAACTGAAGGGAACATCAGTAAAAAAAAGATCCGGCAAAAAGGCCGATAAAAAACGCAAATATTCTCATCACAATACAGAGGAATCCATTCAGAACCGACGACAAAACATACGTCAGAGCACTGTCCGTTTAAAAAAAACACAGCAGACGCCTCTTTAGCTCACAATGTCAATCATTTCAGTTAATTACAGAAAAATTCGCAATCATGATGGCTACATCATGTGTGACATGGCTGATAATGATCAAAACAATTCTCAAAACAATTCAAAACGAATTCAGCCTGCTGGTGACATAAAAAGGAAATAATGCAATCCACTGAAAGGAACAGCACCACAGCCGGCTCATTGGCGTGATAAATTCTGATTGATTAATTTCTGTTCTGATTTCCTAAAATATACAGAAAATGATGGAACTCATTGCTTTAATTTTTTTTCTTAGGCAATTTGTACCAACGTAAATACGCATTTAATTATGTAACTAGATGATTCCTATTGTACTGTAAAAGATGTTCCCTACATTAAAAAAGCTTATTAAGATGATTTTACCAAAATTGTATTCGTAAATTTGAAATACAGCTTTATTTCGCTCGGAATATTGAAGTACATGGTGATTTAAAAGCTAACTGATATCGTCACTAAAAATGCATGATATTGTAATTTGATTTTAGAATGAAAAATATTCATTGTGAGGGTCAAACATGTTTCAAGCAAAATTGCTCATCATTAGTGACAGAAGAAACAGATGTTACAATAAAATGGAGCTTATATACAAAACGAAAGTGAACTACATTCCATCAGTTCATAGGTCGTCGGTACTGTATTGCATGGATTCACCAAAGTTCTAAAACTGCGTCACAAGTTGAATATTCATCAATATTTCGTCATTAATCTCGCGAAAATGCATAGCTTTAGCCAACCACGGCTTAGCTCTATAAATAATTCTGAACTTCGCTTTGTCAGGAAAGTGTTCGTGTATGCTAATTTCAGAAGCAGGTCTACTTTTCATATGTTCATTTATCCGAGTAATAAAATGCCTGCTTGTTTCTCCTATGTATTACATTGCTCACACTCATATTTATAACATTTGAAAAAGGTAGGACACTGAATTAGATTGTTTAATCGTATCACTTTGCTAAAAGTGCAAACTGATTCAAACAGATGGCACATGCAGGAAATTTAAATAAGTGGACAAAAAGAAATTTTCAATACCTTACAGAGATAGGAAAAATAGTCGTGCGTCGCTTGCGGATTGCTCTGAATTCCTTCAAAATGCTCCGATCGCCACGACTCCTTCAGATTCGAAGAATTCAGATCATTGCGGAAAAGTTTTCTCGATAATGTTGGGTCCTCCGATCATTTCAAAAAAAGTTAGCCAGCGCATGAAAAAACGTTCACAAACTTCTATGTAGAACTTGACATCGTCTGTGTCTCATTGCTGTGTGATCCGGTTGATAACAATCACTGAAACTTTGCACAATTTGGCGTGTTTAATGTTGAACTGGCTGTTCATTGTTCGATTGCTATGACATTCAGTCAGCAGATTGTGCCATATCATCTAAGTTACATGTTCCAATTTTTCTTTTCTAGTCAAACAGAAGAAGAGACGACCTGTCTAATTCTGTGAGGTAGGAAACAAGGGAATTTATCCTTGTTCGGAATTAGCATACTAGTCTTTTAAGTTTTGAATATTGGAAAAATACGGGAGCTTTTCAGACGAACATTAATTTGCTTGATTCCGGTAAGGAATTCGCTGCAAAAAAGAAGAATTGTGATTTGTTATTAAGAAAAGTTCAGTTTTTCTTTGATTATCGCTAGATGGTGGATTTCTAATACAATCTTCTACCGTTTGGTAAATGTTATCAAATTCTCTTTCAGTATAGCCATTTAGAAGGGAAATATTTTTCAATTTCTCAATACGTTGCTTGACATCATTAGGATCACCACAAAGTTTGAGGGGGGGGGGGGGGGGGCCGAGCTCTGTACATCAAGCTTCTTACATCAGACATTTTGTATTTGTAAGGACAGTAAGAAATGTCAGGCATGTATAATCCAGCATTTGTTTGCTTCATTTTCCAAACAGTGGTAATTTTCTTGTTTTTCACAGTTATAGTTAGGTCAAGAAAATCAATGGAATTATTGACAGAATGTTCAGTAATGAACTTTATCGATGTAATTAAAGAGTTAATAAACTTATAGAAGTTGTCTCAGTCAATATCATTTTCGAAACAGACAAAAATGTCGTCAACGTAACGGATATACATCAATTGCTTCATGTCGAAGTGAGAAATTTCTTTTTCTACCATGTCCATGGCGAATGCGGCCATAACTGGAGTGAGATTTGAGCCCATCGCTGAACCTTGCTTACGTGTTGTTCATAATGTCATCATTAAAGATAAATGGAACATTTTTACACGACATTTTCAATAATTGTTTAAAAGTTTCTTTAGAGAATGGGATAGCATTTTCATCTATAGACTGAGCGATATGGTTAATAGTTCTGTTAAGTGGGATATAAGTAAATAAGCTACTAACATCGAACCATAAAACTTCATATGGTTATTCCGAATTTTCTAATTTCATCAATTTTTCTATTAGTTCGAAGCTATCTTTAACCCAGAACTTCTGTGGGACCCATTGAATCAATAACTTATGTAAATGTTTAGCAACTTTTGTGCTAGAACAATTACACATGGATAAAATTGGTCTAAATGGGGGATCATTCATGTTTTTGTGCACTTTAGGCAACCCATGCAGCCGTGCCGGAGAGCTTCCAGTACTGCGAAGACTGTCATAAAGATCAGTAGAAAGTTATTTTTGGATTTTCAGGTTACCAATTGACGATTAAACTGATCCTCCTTTTTAAATGAATATTCTGTGATCTACCTCATCGCACATTTTTCTGAATTTCGAACCATCATTCAGAATGGTATTCATTTTATTTATATAATCTGGTCTATCAATGATGAAGCTGCCATTTCCTTATATGATGTGATATAAGGAATGATATAAATGTCTTTATCTGATATGAATATATTATATAATATATAATATATTATATTATAATATATATATATATATATATATATATATATCATATAATATTATATAATATATATAATATATGAATGTCTTTATCTTTCGACAGACTTTTCAACGATTCAACCTTTTCTGCAAGAGTGTGTGGTATTTTATCTTTTCTATTTAAAGAACTTCAATTTAATAAAATCCTTATCTTCGTTAGATACAGATTCGGAATGCTTGATTTGCTGAAAACAAGGTTCAGTATTTATTTTCGAGGTTAGCTTTTTATTTTCATTAGGCCAACTCATGTTCATACCGTACTGTAAAGCATCTAATTGAACTTTCGAAAAGCTTTTTTGAAGAGCTGGCAATGCTTCGAGAAGCATTGCAATTTGACTTTTGCATCACCCTGTATTAACACATTTTAGCCGATGCACTATGCCATAAGTTGGCATTATTACTAATTAGAAGTATCAGCATCGATATTCAGTGAAATCATTCAAAAAATAGAACTTATATCCATAATTACTGATCCAGCATACAGTAGTGGACAACAATGTTTTCATGCATCTACGGGTCAAACCCACTACTGGCAAATCGCCGAAGGTAGTGCGCCTGTAATAATAAATAAATGCTGCTTTTTGTAAATACAATCCAAATAGAATAAATAGATATTGAATTCCATCCTCTGTTGAAAAACGGAAATAGGCCTGAATAGGTGATGTTTCATCCAATATCGGGAATCATCAGGAGGCCTTACATCTCCTAACATCGATAATAGTAATGATAAAATCCTGCCATTATAATGATAAAAAGAATGAAAAAGTGTAAGAATGCAGTACGAAGATATTGATTAAATCTACCACTGTTCAAGACATCTGTATCAAATTTGACATTCCTTTTATATTATGTACGCATGATTAACACCTACATTGACTTAGAGTGAAATATCGCATGTATTACCATTTCACAAAAATGAAAAAGTCACAGGCTTAGGTGTCATTTACCAATACCCTGGTATCGGCTTTAGCATAAGTGAGACAACTTGAAATTGAGTTGGAGTAGCGAAGAGCAAGTAAGAGAACACACTCCCCGCTAGGAAATTGGGAAAGGCAGGATTTTTGACGATGTGCCTCTGTTTGCGTAGCATATGGATTTCCTCCCTTCTAATAATTAGAAAAGGGGAAATACAAAGAGATTGACAAGAATTGGAAGACAAGGCTATAACACAACCTCGCTTTTCTCTTTTTCTAGTTTGTCAGATGCCTTTAACATTTTCCTAGATGTCTGAAGAAAATCTCATTGGAAGAAAATCTGTATTGCAGGTGAACAGTCTCAACATATGAGTCTTTGGGTTGGTAATGAACCATTCATCTCAGGACTTCAATCCGACCTCTCTGCCAAGTTCAAGATGATTGCATATGTAAAAAGCAATATTATCACCGAAAAGCTTGCCCTATACCCAGAACATGCATCGTCAAATGTAAGTATTACATTGCTGTTCAAAAAGTCAAGGTTTAGAATGAGAAGTGAGTGAAGTTTTATCCAATTTAGGAATTACCCTTATTACTGTTATTAATCTATTATATACTGTCGAATCACTGGATGTCGGTCTTGATGAGATCGTTTCACTCACTGTCGAATCACTGGATGTCGGTCTTGATGGGCTCGTTTCACACTGACTGTCGAATCATTGGATGTCAGTCTTTGCTGGCGCGTTTCACATGTGACTGCCGAACTGTGAGACATTATGAGGCTTCTTGTATCCTGAATGCGTTAAGCTTCATAGAAATATGTGCATGGACGCATGAGTTTTATGATCAAATAACACATTGAAGTCAATTGAGTTGTGGCTTTGTCAATTAGAATAAACATAGATCACATTTTTGATAACAGCCACATTCTACTTACCATTGGATCTATGCGTTGTTTCTTTGATCCTATCTGGCAAGAATAAAAACCAGGTAGGTATCGGCAGATTCACAGATTGTGAGTATTCGTTGGCGACCACAACAGCAGAAAAAAAGTGATGACGAAAGGATGTTTTGAGTTAAGAAAACGGCAACATGTGTCGTTTCGAGGGAACTCAATCAGTCCCTGAAAGATTGACCAAACCAGACCAAGAATGAGATGAAACCAGGTAGATATCGGCAGATTCAGAGATTGGAGTATCCTGATCGGGTGTGCATTATTCCGGTCTCATTTTCTGCCTTGCTCTTTGCCGAAACTTCTGCTGACGGCCTCATTGCCAGAAAACAGGTGATGACGAAAGCATGTTTTGAGTTGGAAAACGCAACATGTGGCGCTTCAAGGGAACTCAATCAGTCTCTGAAACTGTCTGTGTACACAGATGAAACACGTCGCGTCCTGCTCAAGGCAGAGATGAAACCAGGTAGCTTTTTTCGGATTTTGTCTATGGCCCGTCATAAAATTTTGTTTTGTGCACTTACCCATCTTGAATGAAAATATCAATTGCGTTAGTAGAGTGTAATCGCCATAAGAATCATTCTAAAAATCTAATTGTTGATTTCATGATCGTATATTGTAGGGTCTATGTGCCATCGTGTAAATAAATTGATAACTGTTGAGCAGCAAGGTGAATTTTTAAAATTTTGATGCATTGTCAGCACATTGTAACTCACTCCTTACATTTTAGTTTTTCAGATCTAAAAACTACAATGTTCAATCTAGGTTAGACCATGACCATACTTTCCAAATACATCTTTAACATCGAACATTTATATTCGCAACTGACAATGTGTTCAAAGGCGTTGCACGTAGTGTGCGGATGAATAGCAAAAAGCTTGGTCACAACATATTAGTCTATCCCCATAAAAAGCGTTTTATTGAAATATGAATATGAATCATATTTTTTTAATAGAACTTAACGCTTTTTTGCATCATAAGCTAATGAACCAGTTTTATGGGAGAGTGACAACAAGTTATATCAGGATTGTTTGAAAATGAATTTTTGAAGATACGGGCCACGAATTCAATCTCACCGCCCACCACCAATTCTCGATGTAGCGCTTCAATGGTGCTTTTAACTTCTGGTTTGCAAATCATTGACAGC
>CAJQUW010013046.1:31691-75598 GCA_907163375.1 Prostheceraeus crozeri
GGAACAATACGTCGAAATAAAAGAGAGATTTCAAAAGAAATGAGCAAACAATCGAGCAACACCCTCTCATCTTCGTTTTATTGGCAGAATGAGTCCAGAGTATTGTTCGTCAATTACCAAGGCAAAAGAAACAAGAACGTCTGTCTTCTTAGCTCGATGCATTCTTCTCCGACTACAGACAATACCGAAAAGAAGAAA
Organism: Prostheceraeus crozeri; assembly: GCA_907163375.1. NCBI lineage: Eukaryota > Metazoa > Platyhelminthes > Polycladida > Euryleptidae > Prostheceraeus > Prostheceraeus crozeri. The sequence continues at coordinate 31,890 of CAJQUW010013046.1, forward strand.
CCTGATGTTGTCAATTTTTACAACAAGAACAAAGTCGCCGTAGATGTTTTCGACCAAATGTCCCGTCAATATAGTGTTCACAGTGCCTCCCGTCAGTGGCCCTTAGCTGTCTGGGCCAAAATGTTGGATATAGCAGTGATCAATGCATGGATCATCTACAGAAAGAAGACTGATACAAATGTAACTCGAAGAATGTTCACTCTGAAGCTGATCGATGAGTTGCGAAATTCTCAAATTCAAGGACCTGCTCCTCCGACAACTGGAATGGCGGTGGATCCGTTTGATCTTCAGGATGTTCCCATCAACAGGAAGAAGTGTCACAGAAAAGGATGTCGAAACAACTCCGCATCCGTTTGCAAGAATTGCGGAAAATCGACTTGTGGTCCATGCAGCACAGGGCAAATGGTGCAGCTGGTGATGTGTAATTCATGTGAAAGACAATGACCATATAACTTTGTTTCATTCGATTTTGAGGAGCCATCTCTAAACTTCTATATTTGTACATCTTCAATACATTTCTATGTTCAATCGGCAAATTTTTAGACGTGAAATGACATCGGATAAGAGGGAAATGTCTTTACAAAGGATGAAATTGTTGCTTCCGATCAAGACTAATGTAGTCTATAATAATCATAATTTGTAAATACACATAACATCTACCATTATCATGAAATAAAGATGGGTACATAATGTAGATAGGTTTATATCTAATGAGATTATAGCGCTCCACTAAAATTAGCTAATTCAGTAACTTTTATTTCTGACCAAGATAGTGAAGTTCAGTGACTAATACTAGTAATCAAGTAAAAAAATACTTTGGTGTCAAATTTGACACCACGGTAAAAATTGGTTTACTTTTTTGGCGGTAATTCTAGTGTTAAATGCTGATGATATCAAGACCAAAGTGCAGCGTAATGCAGATGAAGCTACGTTGAAAGCTTTTGATAATGTCTATTTGCTAGATACCTTACCGACTACAGTAAAAAAGTATCCCATCTTTGTTGTATTGAATACTCATTCACAGAATTTAGAAGGTGAGCATTGGGAAGCTATCTTTATTGGAAAAGACAGATGTGATGAACTATTTCACTCTCTTGCTCAACCTCGGAATATACCAACACAGCATTGGCTGAGAAAGCATATGCGTCAACATTAACGAAATGAGCGCATACTGCAACATCCACTGTCATCAACTTGTGGTGCTTTCGTATTATACTTCATTTTAAAACGTTTGTATGTATACCAATTGAAATCTGCTATTTAAAAGTTTTCATGTAATCCATATTCTAATGAAAAGATAATTTCTATGTTCTATAATGATTTGAAACAAAAAAACAATAATAATATACACAATAATCATATATATATATATATATATATATATACAGTATATATAATAGACAATAAATTTATCAACTGCCAGGTTACTTGTCTCAAATAATGACAGGTTACTTGTCTCCAGTAATGACACCTTTACTGTTATGAAAGGTTGCAACATGTACAGGTAACCAGGAGCTAATGAGAGCCGCGGGAAATAGGTCTGGTCTATAACACAAATTGAACTGCTGGTATGAATCTTCAAAAACGATAAGTCCTCACTCAGTTGAATAGAGATCACCATATTGTCCACAGTCAGATTCAACATCACACACTTCTCCCTCTTCCATATCCGTCGTAGTAGTTTCTGCAGCGCTAAGCGCATTCACTGTGCTGATGAATGAGAAACGGCGCCGAGAATCTGTACAGTTCCATTTTGAAAGAGTTGAAGATTCCGTAAATTGCTCATCTTCACCCCTAACATCTGCGGTCGACCCAGATAATACTTGGTGTTTGGAATTTGCTGATGTAATGTTGCGAGATCGATTTTCGTGTAGAGTCTGATGCGTCGGAGAATGTTGACGATGGTGTAGCGATGACGTTTCATGATAAAGAAATGAGTAAATAGAGCGATGGATCTTCCTTTTATACTTTTCCCAACTGCCTTGATGAAATGTGAAGTAGATAGAAAGTTGTGAATGATAGATTTGAATTTGCTGTTTGCTAAGTCGCAACCATATGCGATTTCCTATGCGTGAATGTTTTTTCATACAGAAATATTTTAAGTCCTTCAAAATATGATTTAGAGACTAAAAATGTCGATATGATAAAGCAAATGCTCTTCTTGCATTCCCAGTATAATCTTTGAAACATACTTTTCGTTCATGATCAATCTCAATATATTGTAGGAAATCCAATTTCCAAGTCTTCATGATGGAGTGTGACATCGTGTTGAAGATGATTAAGATTAAGATTGCGGAAAATGCGATGCGATGAACGAATGAATGACATGATGGACATCTTTTATATTTTTCCCAACTGTATTTGCGAAATGAGAAATAGATGTAGAGATGAGAATGATAGATTTGAATTTCATTTCTGTGATATTGAAGCCAAACTGGATTACCCAAAGAGATGAAGCTTAACGTTTTAAAATATTCCAGATTCCTCATGATGTCATTATGATTGAAAAATTGTCGCCATGTTGATGTAATTCCTTTCGATGTATTTCCACAACAATCTTAAAATGAACGTTTCCATCGCGATTAACTTTAATATATTGTAGAGAGTCCAAAATTCAAGTCTTCATGATGTTATGCAAATTGGTAGTGTATAGATCACCGAAATGAAAATGTAATTTTATCATGTTTTGCTTAGCAATGTGGCAACAAATAGATTTCTTGGTAATCGAACTGCTATCTTTTACACTCTCATTGTTAATACACAACAGCTAGCTGGAAAGTGGGAAGTAGGCGTCACCCAACTTATTCACAGTAACTGTGTCTACACTTTTGATCATGAAGTGATGACTATTAATATGAAACGTACAGATGCCTAACAGTGTGAAGAGGAATGTCAAGTTAACATTCCGCACTGGCCGAAGAAAGATTCCTTAACATGCAAAGCATTTGTATTTGATTTCCTGAATAAAACATGCAGACACATTGTCGAGTTTACTCCCACAACGGTGAATATCATTATGTATCATGCAGTTGATAAAGATTGGATTGTTGCTTTGAGTCCGAGTTTAGGAAATGATTTAGGTTGCTTTACTAGCGGCTTGACAAAAGCTATGATAAGTAAAAAGTGTATTACTACACAAGAGGTTGCAAAATTTTGAATTACGAAGAGAAAGCCTGTTATGTGGATCCTACTCCGTAAAGTGAAAAGACGTTGGTGAAGAAGATTGTGATCAAGGCAAGAAGGACGAACATGACTCTTGAAGCATTATTAAAGAAATTTGATTATCTCATTCAAGTAGATGGTGAACAAGTGGCAACATTAGCTTACAACAAATTGTCTAATCCTATCGTAATCAATAAACTAAGTGATGATGATCTAGTATTGGTTTGTTCAGAAGATTTTCATCAGTTCCTGCGACATCGTTCTGCAGCTGTTCATGGAAAATTTGATATGCGCTATCTGGGATATAGTAGTTCAAATCAATTTGATGCAGAATGGTCCGGATCTTTATACATGAAGTGCATAGATCCTTTAGGTGGTATCTTGCATAAAACAAGAGTGTTGACACCTCACATTATCACTTCAGTGAAATTGGCTATAGATTATTTGAATGGAGTGCTTAATGAGCAGTATATTTCTTTTTCTGAAAAAGAGGGTGTTCTGTCTCTTAGTGTAAGTTGGAAAAATATTGAGCTGATTATGGATAAAACTCTAATGGACATTTTGGGATTTGATCAAAATACTTTTTAAAGTGCTACTGTAACAAAAGCTAGCGTGAGCATATTGTTATCGCGTCGTATTAACTTTTTTCAGATATATTCCAATATTTATGAAGATGTATGTGTGGGAAATGTTGAAGCTCCACTTCTAGCAATGATACCCTACCAACTAAAAAGCTGTAGTATTCTATCTGATCATGCTTTTAAGAAAGTGCATTATGCAAACTTGAAATCAAAGTATATACCACAAATTGATATTGCAATTTATGACGATGCTGGTGTGTTGATTCCTTTTCATAAAGATACTGTGACAAGTATCACACTCCATTTTTTTGAATAAAGAATTAATGCAAAAGTGTGAAAATTTATGTTTCCAATGTGAATGATATGGAAAGTGAAAATAAGGATTCGTTTCTAGTTTACTTACCCAGTAATGTCTCTATGAATAAACTTCCCAATAATAAACCATCAGACTATCGAGTAGAATTAAATCGTCCATTACATCTAGAAGGTGAATGGAAAGTAGGTGTTTCCAGCATTTGTGGTGATAGTAATATTCAGAATGTGAATGAATTGGAAGAAATGGTGTTGACTCCTCGCACCCATGATGGAACAACGATGAATAATGCATCAAAAAAGACGGAGAGTAATGCAAAGAGAACTCGAATATATGGATGTTATTCACAAATTTTCGGCCAAAGGTTTCATCAGGTGAAATTAAACTAATTAAATTGGCATTAATTAAAACTAAATTTACATTACTCTCCGTCTTTTTTGACATATTTATAACTCGATGACTGGTATTTTGGATGAATAATGCACTCAAGTTTCCATACAGTTTTACATCAGATGGAAGGTAGAATTATGAATGGAATCATTATGGATCATTATTATGGATCACCAGATGAAGATAAAATCATTAAGGCATTCAATGGTACCAGTGCTTCTGTTATGAAAAATCAGGGTCAGAAAGTTTGTGAGTTTACTCTCCACGAATGCCACGGGAGACATTTCTATCATTTTCACTCTTTCACTAAAGGTCTTACTTTGAGGTTGGATAATGATTTCTATCCACATCTCGGATTTGGACACAGTCTGCATCTTACATCAATGGCTATTGCAAATGTTTACAAAAGTTTATTCAATCCGAATGAACAAATATCATCACAAACTTGAAATATTTGATAAGGATGTTTCAGAATGTAAAGAACGCAACATTTTGAAAAAGCGTGGTGTCAAGCCTTTGTCACTTATTGAGTTAGTAAAACGATTGAATGAGACTGTGGGTTAGAATTGTGGAGAGAAAGTCATGGCTCGGAAGGACAAGCTGGTTATTCAGAAATATAATGACAAACTTACAGTTTATTTCTCTCCAACCTTGTGTCATTTTGTAAGACATGTATCGCCTATTATCGGAAGCGGTATGGTTTATGCTTCTCATGAATGTCACACTAAAGTTGATTCAGTTAATGATGAATGGTGGGTGGACATCTATGGTGATCGCATCAAGAAAATTTACCAATATTACCAGGAAATTAAAGTTAGTGTCATTACAATGCCCCGTCTTTACATTACAGTTGAAAACTTTATTCGTGTAGTAAATCTACATATACAACATAAGTTGAAGCAGGTGTTGAAAATTAAATATGATGCAAAGACACATCACATTTCGTTTTCAATTATAAAGCAAAGTGCTCTGCTGAAACTGGGTGATGGCATTCAATGTCATTTGAGCAAAAATTTGAAAAGACTTTGGTTTTTCATTACTACAAGATAGGTTTGCTACCTCATACACGATTGGTGTAGGAACACCAATGACACTTGATAGACATGAACAACATCTTTACATTTAAAAGGCTCTGATTTCACCTATTCTGTTGGTGAGAAAAAAGAATACATTTTACGTGATTTCATTCATGATGAAGACGCCTCATATGGAATCGTTGAAAATATGTTTTGACCTATTTTCTACCACCCTTTTATCAAACAAACTATCCCGTCTATTTCTCTCAAAATTACAAGTGGTTTACATGAGTGCATCCATGTGAAAGATACTAAATCCCTCGTAACTTTAGTGTTTCGGAAAACAAAGCAAAGTTATTTCAAAATTTAATTGAAATAAAAAGATATGCATGAAAAAGTGTTTTGAAGAAGCGTTGACAAAGTGGGGAAATCTTTTCACAGATATAGTGGGAATGAACTCTGACTGTAGGCATACATTCACAGGGAAGTGCCATCTAACGCGATACATAAAGCAACAATGAATATCAATAAAAGCATCATCAAAATACTGATTTGCGAATGAATCTATTTACACGTCTCCTGAATGTGTTCGTGTGAGTTTAGTTCTTTTGGGTGGCAATATCTTTGTGTCAGGATGTCCATGTGGAAGAGATATGCTATGTCCTATACAACACCTCATCCTCCCACGCTGAAAGTGGTCTCTTCCTAGATGTATGAGTTTTTACATCACGTGTCCATGATTTTAAGATGGTCATGTTGACAAACGTTACACACTTATTTCTATAGGGTTTCTTATAGACCCTATGTTTTATATTTACAGCAATCGATTTAGATATGCCTTTCGCGCGCATAATACTGTCACTGGAGTCTTTTGGTTCCATAAAAACATTTTAAGACGAAGAAGAATCATTTCCTTGATTTCTTTTCCTGCCATTTTATCTTTAGAGCATCCTAATTTTGCTCTATTTTCAATAGAGTATAGTGGGTGATCTGTAGGATAATTTGACGTATCAAAACATTTTTCTAGAGATTTTCCTATTTAACTCATTTCATCCCAGTGGGTATTTCAATACCCAAACCACTAAGTCATGACCCTGTTTTCAGTTTGCTTGATGGCGATGAAAACTATGTAAATATAGTATCATTCTTTTCCCCTATAACCAATTGTGTTTGAATTGTTTTCATTTGTATTATCAACTTGAGTTCAATCAAATAAAAAATAAATTGAAAAACCAGGTTTCGAAAATTTTCGGGAATGGCGGAAAGGTGAGTTATTATCCAATCTATCATTTACTCATATATCGAATACTCAGTATTTTTTAGGAGTTCATTCTACGACGTGTCCCTGGTAACAATTATTTGTTCGTATGTAGCATGATGGGGAAGGCTGTCGCACTTTGTTCATTGCTGGGTATTGAAATACCCACTGAGATAATATGTTGTCAAATTTGCCGTGGTTTCATAATTGTATAGATCGTTCCTTGTGACTAAACGAAGAGTATTTTGATTTAGTGATTGTTTTAAAAACGATTTTTACTAGCTGTATGATGGAGAATAGATTATTGTCATGTTTAATTTTGCATTAGACCCTTGGTAGAAAAACGATTCACGTAATAAAAAATAGGCATCTGCTAATCTAAAGAAAAATCCAATCTTCATGTATTTTTCGTAGCTACATGAGTTCAATTTGCAGTCAACGGATGCAACTAATAAAATTGCTGCATGCATGAAAAACTTCATAATTGCAAAATTTAAGTATAATAGTGAAAACATAAGTCAAAGCGTGGTATAGGTTTGAACCGTTATCATAGAAACGATAAGCGGCAGTGCTACCAACACGGCTATCATATCTATATTCCATACACCGATGTTACAAAACCATATCATCAATTACTTGTGCTGATAGAAATGGAAGTGACATGCGGCATTGTTATATACATGTATTGCATAGTACGTGAAAAATATTAATTTTAGTTCCATGTCTGGAGACACGGAAATACATGTGGACATAAGTTACTACTGAGTTTATGCCTAATATTGCTAGGATGGTTCGATATGACGATTATTTCATTAATCTGAAGTTTTGCAATTTCCTGCTGTTACAACAGGTCCTTTGTATTTTTAGATCCCTACCGGAAAGAGCTTCAAAAACAACAGCTTTGAATACATTGCTAAATGACCTAGAAACTGAAGATTGTGACCAGCCACCAGTAAGAATTTTCATCACTCCTCCTGATGAAGGTAATGAAAAAGCAGAGGACAGCGGCGACGAAGATAATGTCGATGTAAATAATTTGCCTGGAAAACAGTTGGTGGCAGAGGCTGAGCTATGCGGCCACAGCGATGATGATACTCCAAATTATGTACCGAAAGCCACGAAACGACGTAGAGTATGGAAAACTCCTACTGTCCAGATGCAAAATGACATGTCCAAAGATTTGCAGGATGCGCTGGCTGAACGAAATTATGAGGAAGAAGACACCCCACAATGGTTTTCCGAGAAGGACTGGTCTCCGGTTGAAATATTTGAAAAGCTATTTGCAGATTGCTTTGAACTTATTCAAAAGATGAGCACGCTTTATGCCAATCAAAATGGCGACCATTCCTTCCAACTCAATAACGATTCCGTGCGAACTTTTCTAGCTGTCGTCATCCTCAGCGGATATGCACCCCTTCCACGAAAGTGTATGTACTGGCAAGATGATTGTCACAATAAGGCCGTTAGTACTGCTATTAGAAGAACTGAATTTGATAAGATTATGAAATATTTACATTTATCAAATAATGAAAACAGCGATGGGTCTAAACTCAAAAAAAGTTTCACCATATTTGAATATGCTAAAGCAGTCATTCAAAAGAAACTCATACTAGTAGATTCTCAGATATTGATGAATCAATGATTGAATATTTCGGAAGATACGTTGGATCCCTGAAACAATTCATTTGAGGGAAACCAATCAGGTTTGGATATAAGGTGTGGTGTCAAAATTTCCCTGATGGATACCTGTGCAACTTCTCTATCTATGACGGAAAGAAAACGGAAATTTTGCAAAATGAGCAACAAATTTCTGGGAGCAAGGTGGTGTGGCACTTTGCGTCAGACCTTCCAGACATGGTTCAAAAGCAATACAATTTTATTGATAATGTTTTTACCTCCTTACCCCTCCTGAAAGCACTGAACGAAAAAGGGATCGGTTGTGTTGGAACTTTGCGAAACAATAGAATTCGGGACTGTCTTCTCTCCGACAAAGACAACTTTGCATCGAGAGAAAAAGGGGCACTGGGTGTAAAATGCGATGAAAATGATACGCAAGTTTTGAAATGGAAGGACAGCAGCGTCGTTTTTGCTGCCTCTAACTGCGGATCTGCAATGCCTTTGAAAGAAGTGAAACGTTGGTCTAAGGCTGAAGGCAAAAACATCTCGATATCTCAGCCATTTCTTATATCTGCCTACAACAGGATGATAGGAGGCACAGACAGAATGGATCAAAATGTTTATAAATACCAGATCAATGTTCGTACAAAGGGTGGTATCCAATCTTCTCTTGGGGCGTTGATGTCACACTTGAGAACTGTTGGCTTCTATTCCGTAAAATTAGCATGAGTAAGGATATTGACTTTCTCGCATTCAAGCGGATCATTGTGCATACATATTTATCTAACCATGCATGCACCTAAACGTGGTCTTTCTATACAAGAACGTAGCAGTCAAATTGAAGTGAGATCGTCAAATCGAAAACATTTGATCGCCATTGACAAAGAACATCGTCTTCGCTGCAAATTCTGCTCTGTGAAAACCAACAGAAAATGTGAAACGTGCAACGTTTTTCTGCATGACAAGTGCTTTTTTGATTGTCATAAGTAAATTCTTTTTACTGGTTTCAGAACCCCACACTGGTGAGCAAGACTATTTCTACATTTTTGATAGTCTATTTTCCCAATGGGTATTTTAGTACCCAATCAATATTTGCTGAAAATAGATATTTTTAAGGAACTGAGGTTGTTCTGATATTAGTCTAGGTCAAAGCTCTAAAATATCAAAAAATTGAAACTATGTCATTAATACTCGAAGTATGGGTTGAAATGGGTTAATTTAATTTGATTTAATAATTTAACTCTTTCTGAGCAGCGATACTTAAAAAGAAACTGTCGGTATCACCACCCAGCAAACGCACGTGTTTAACTAAAGGGCATGGTTTTAATATTCTATAGAAGAGTTGACACACTTCAGGCTTGGAATAATCTAATACAGCTTGTCCAATGTAGATGGGCTTGCAGAACTATACTTCTGATTTTATCATTTTAACACCAACCGACTCATCATCTATAATACCTCGATAAATAAAGAGAGGTGATGTCGCTAACTTTTGAAATTTATCATTATGATTGACAAGTTTATAGTTTATACGTTTTCTAACGTCCTCCATCGTCTTACCAAAAAGACCATTATTCTTATATTTATAAAAATCCTTTTCAAAACTATTTTGAGCTGGTGCACGTTTCTGACTATTACTATCAACATAAAGTTTCAGAAAGGCTTTCTGTCCAAATTTGATAATGTGGTAAACTGTTTCTAAAATCATGCCCATTTCTAGATAAAATTTTAAGATAGAGAAGTGGACTAAATAATTTTCTTTATCAAATTGAGTAAGCAAAAGTTTGCAGCAAGGCTTATACTTGGGCTGTCCGCTCCTTTCTAAATCTTTATAAAATTGTTTCATAAAGTCCGAAAACATATCTTCAGTCGCTTCACCTGAGTCGGGTGCAAGTGGAAAATCCACAGTTTTAACTTTAATACTATTTGGATAGACAAGATCTATCTCAAAATAATATCCCCATTCACCATCATCTGGAATAGCTGGTATGTTTGAAGGGTTGGAGAAATGCTGCATTTCACTATCATCCATCCAGCCACACTCAGAGAGAGGTAGAGGTTTGGAGAGTGAACTACCATATAAATTGTTCTGGTCACAGTACTTTGGATGAATCTGATCATCATCCAATATCTTTGATTTTATTTGATTTTTATTAGAAATGTGAGACCACCGCGAATTCCTCATTCAAATAAATTATACATCTCTGGATCTTGTGAAAAATGGATGGTCTCTCCTGTCATTTTATAGGCAGACTGGAATGACATGGCTGGAAGACTGACAAAGTGGATAGGATCTAATACATCCTCTTCTAATCGCACTCGTCGAAACTCCTGAAATACATCAGCCAGCAAAATACACCTAATTTTAAACAGGCGATCATATAATCGCCAAGCGTTTGACAGTCAAATTTTGTCCATGCAATTTGAGCATGATTGCATGATGGAAGGTAAGCTTCCGCCCTAGAAATCTTCAATAAAATCTTTGAATTGTCGACGAGTGGGATGAAGACTGTGATCAGAAGGAGATTCGCGAGAAAGACAAGATTCTGGAAGTTGTGTGGAGTAATGGTGATTTTACACCAAAAACGACGCGCATAAGAAGAGCATCAGATGCACTGAGTCAGTGAAACACTACAAAATTTACGACAAGTTGCAAGCAATCCCACTAAACTTGTCTGGACTATAAAGTATATGTGCTTCAATTGTAAATGAACCTACATATTACATGTCTTTGTTTTGTAATGTATTCATCTAGAAATGGAAATATAGGTAGGAATTTAGAGATGGGGATAGTTATCACATTTATTGGCGGTCTAATTTTCTATCAAACGAGATCGTGCCACTAGAAAAGATATAAAGTGATTTTGTATACGTGTAGCGGAAGAGTGACCTCCCATTTCATCCCTTCATCATTTAACCTCAATGATAGTGCCAGTTCTTGAAAGAACTCATGGCTCATTCTCAGATAACGTCGGCAATGGAGAATTTTAAAAGTAACCTGTGGCAGATAGCTAAGACTCAACCGATTGGCGTTCAAGGTGCTGCGTTAAGCGAAGAGACCACAGCAACCGTTGGAAAGTCGGATTAAGGTCAATCTGAAGCCCTTGCCACACTCATCACTATCATATTATCCGCTGTCTCAAGAGAGATCGCCCACCAACAGGAAGAATTATGCCGAAATTCTCCTTGACATGCAACGTTTAAGTTGACTGATAGCAGATGCAACTTACTGATTCTATTATTTACTAGTATGATAGATTCAGTCAGACCGAAGTCTGTCCAGGGAAAAACACGTGGAGGCACTATCATATTTTGCTCCATGGTGGTCTTTAAAAGACCGTTGATTCGTTCTCGGGATACGAATGCAGACTTATGTGTGACCGATTACGCTAAGAGAGAGACTTTTAATCTGTATGTCAGCGGCATCGACCTCCTCTACTACCGTCCGATTGTCAGAGGGTGGTATACACCCCCACTCTGTTGAATTGGCATCATCGTCAGTTGTTGATGAGCCAATTTGAGCAAGATTATTGAATATTCGCTCTTCCTCCTCCATCTGCACAAGCATGTGAAACAAGTTTTTCGGATTAAGCCGAGGCTTGTCAAGAGAGCTGACTAGCGTGTTTGGTGTCTACATGATGGAGTTTAAAATGAAAATGAAAGAGAGGCAATGGTGTATATACCTCTCTGAGACAAATACATGATTCAGTCTTTCTAATTATGTGGCAGATTCAGTCAGACCGAAGTCTATTAAGAGCAAACCACGTGGAGGTTTTATCATATTTTGTCCCATGGTGTTCTTTAAAAAGACCGTTGGTTCGTTCACGTCGCATCTGAAAAATAGAAAGAAAATAGATGAAATTATATTCAAGTGATAGAGATGGATATTAACTTACCATAAATTAACTTAATCGGTTCGCTGAACCTTCGGTGGTGGTGGAGTGGGAGGATACTTTTCTGGAAGCTTCTGCTTGCGGTGGCGCAATTCCTTGATTTCGCCATCATGTCTTATTGAGAGATGAAGGCAGCGCATCTCCGCCATCGCTCCATTATAGCATTCGAACGTGGTGCCCAAGTCATCACTCTCAAGTATGACGCTGTCCACAATTCTGCTCTTGATGACGGGAATGTGGAGCGTTGTTTGTCTCTCCTTTTTTTTCTGGCGCTCATTCATGCCTATCTTTAGTTGCTCAAGTTTTAATTTAAGCACTTCTTCTTGAGCTCTTAATGACTTGATTCATGTCACCTGCTCAGTGACTCGTTTTTCACTGTAAAGTGCCCTTTCGTTGAAAGGTTCCAAATCTAAAACCTGCGACTTCAGGGCCCGAATTTCAACTACCTGACCCTTAAGGTGAAAATTCTCGTCCCAAAGAGCCGCACATCCGTTCTTATACCGAGTCAGCTCTCCTTTTGGTTTGCAAACTGCGTACTCCTGACTCACTTTTGCGACCTGGTCATCTTTGTTCCAGGTCGCTGTCTGCTGTTTGATCCTTTTCTTTACAGGAGAAGACTGCTTTATGGGTTTTCCAACCTCATCCGCTTTGGTGTCATCCACGGCCTCCTCAGAATCGGAGTCATCCGAGATTTCCGATTCACTTAGCTCTTGTGTCAACGAGGTAGTGGGCGGAGCAGCAGGAGACAAAATGGTTGCAATTGCATCTTGGAGTGCTGCGTCTAGATCGACAGATGTTTGGCCGAAATAGGGCGCGATCAATTTGCCGATGTCAGATGATGTGTAATTGGCAACCTTTTTAACCGGACATTCGGCGTAGGCACTGTAAAATGCCTCATGTTCCTTGCCTTTCAAAAGCTTCTTGCAGGCTATACAGGCTGATATCACACCTTTTTCCTCATGAAAGTGAGGAGTATTGTTACAATTACTGATGTGGCGCTTAAATTCGCCGCCTCTCTTGATCTCTCAACAAGAACACTTCTTCAACAAGAACTTGGAATTTCTTCCCATTATATGTAGGAGGAAGAAATGAAAAATTATTTTAAAACCCAACTAGTATGTCATTCAATACTTAGGGATGGACAAAGTAGGCTGATGAATCGTAATAGCTCGTTTGAAAGCTAAGAGTGAGAACAATTCAGTGAATGAAACGGCTCGTTTCTTCGTTCCTTCGTTTAGGTTTGAGAGTGGCTTTAAGGTTTTGGAAATTGTTGAAAACGACAGAGCTAGAATGTCATGAAGCGGTCTCTGGCGGGCGAACGAGGGCTCGGATGGGAAAACGGAGGCCAGATTCGGATTCTATGTGAAATTTGGGGTCAGGGAGGGGATTTCCAGCAGAATCGGAGACATAAAGTTCTGACCTCCCCTCTGGACAGTGACTTCGATCTTGGCTTGTAGGAATGGTAGAGAGTTGTGAAATAGCTCGTTTGAAAGCTAGGAGTAAGACCAATTGACTGATTGAAACGGCCTGTCTATATCTGCCTTCGTTTAGATTTGAGACGCCATTTAAAATTTCGGAAATTGGCGAAAAACGACAGAGTAAGAATTTTACAAAAGTAGCTCTAGCGGGCGAACGAATGCTCGGACGTGAAAACGGAGGCCAGATTCGGATTCTGCGTTAAATTTTGGGTTAGGGAGTTGATTTCCAGCGGAATGGGAGAGATAGAGTTCTGACCCCCCTCTGGTAGGTGACTTCAGTATTGGCTTGTAGGGATTGTAAAGAGTCGTGCAATAGCTCGTTTGAAAGCTAAGAGTGAGACCAATTCAGTGGATGAAATGGCTTGTTTCTTCGTTCTTTCGTTTAGGTTTGAGAGTGACATGTTGATTTTTGTCAATTTCCGAAAAAGAGCGGAGTTTGAATTTTACAAAAATGACTCTAGCGGGCGAGCGAAGCCTTGGGCGAAAAAACGGAGACCAGATTTGGAATCAGCTTGATGTCATTGTCCAATGAGGATCGTCATCTCTACAAACAAGGAGACTTTGAGAGTGACAATCATTCTATCTTTGAATCGTGCAAGTGATGGACGCACGTTCTCTTTGCTCATCTATCTTATTTTTCAACTAGAATGGCAAGTCGGAAAACTTCCCTCCACCTCCTTTCTTGAGTGTTAACCTAATCGCATCTTTCCGCTTTCAGGCTCCTACATCACTTACCAGACTAGATGCTGATGTCCAGACGGTATAAGGTTCGCTATAATTCGCTACTGTTGAGACCAGTGGAGGAAACAACACAGGTACATAATCCTACACCACTACAGCGCAAATTTAGACAAGTCATACGCTATTGCGATCATGCCACAGCACTGGAAACGGGAAAGATCCCTTCCACAGACGTGAGGGTGAAGAGGAATGAGTATGGGGACTACGTCGACATTCCTGTGGCTCTATACATACGTCGCCAGCTTGACATTATTGAAGAATTTGTGACACTAAATATGGATATCCCTACTCCCTTGACGAAGTGTGCAGAGCGAGAAATGACAAGGATACTCCATATAAAAGATATGGGAAGGTGAATGACTTTCTCTACCACTATTGCATTGGTGTTCTTACTATCGAAAGGATGGAGATCAAATAACACCCATCAGGTGTAAAGAGCTCGCAGAAGGCACTTGGAATATTCGTTTCACAATAAGCTGACTATGTTGTGGCTATCGTAAGGATGATAAATGGCCTCTTTAACGTTGCATACTCGATCCATTCCTATATATACCAAAGCAGCCAGATGTTAATTACATTATTGATCAAATCCTCAACGAGAGCGGTGGGAAGCACAAGTCAGAGAAGAATGTTGCCGGAAAACGCAAATCAAAGAAGGATAGTCGCTAGTCCTTTCCTATCTCTACCTTATGGCAACTCGCTTATGTGCTTTGAGTGTCGTAGACGTGGACTTATCAGATGCATTTTACTTCTTCGCTGTCATCACGTTATTTGTGTATTTTGCCGTGAACAGCATTGTTGCACTTCTTCATATTGTAATATGTTGTAGGAGTTTTCATCAGATGAGTAAAACTGTGTAATTTCCTTTTTTGCCATCCACCATCATTTTTATGGATTGTGAGGTTGAACCTGTACAGGAGCTCAGTGCTATTGCCAAGGACAATTGCTCATATCAGATTGTTAGTGTCTATCATCATCATGTCAAGTGTGATCTCAAAGCCGATGGATGGACGAGATTGTTGTTGACTTTAAAAGATGGCTTGCAGCCTTCAATGTTGTACGTATCTCTCTAATGGCCCCTCCAAGGAGAGAAAGCTTTTTCCTAATCTAGTCATTAGTGACATTCTGCTTCCACCTTGGGATAGTAGAGTAAATGATCACTAACATGAAGCTACGAAACGTTTCAAGGAATTGAGTTTTCCAATTTTAAATATTCGTTGTTGTAGTTGCATTAATAATCAATGTTCTTTTCCTCCTTACCTCAACACTACCAAAGCAAGGTTTAGATTTCATTGCTCTCTGTATGACAGTTAGCAACTGTATCTATTTTATTTGTTTCAAACCCAAAATTTGCAATACATGCTTGATTGATGAAGTCATTCAATTAAAGCTTTGTGTAAATACTTGCTATTTTTCATGCATGGGAGGGATAGATGAAGGATGACAATGTTTTTCTCAATTGATTGTGGAACATTGCGTTTTCAGAGACAAAGTTTAAAAGGGACTATTCAAGATTATGTGACAACTTTTTATAAAGATGAGATCAACATCAAATCAGTTATTGGTGATACCAGCACTCTATTTTTGAAGTTAATGGATACGTTTTCTAATAGAATTGTAATGGCGAGATTAGTTGCGACAATTCATTTCAGTCATTTTGGGAAATAAGAGGTAGAAGATTGCTTCTTCCACTTTGCTTCTTATTCGATGGAAGTTGTCGATAATCCCGAAGAATTTTTTGAAAGACATATGGGAAAAATTGCTCAACGTCTTGAAGCATTTAACCATCATGGTAGCAGTCTATTGATTGAAGCAATTTCACATGTTCATATTCAACTTTCCATAAAAGAAACTTAAAGATGCAATGGTACTTGATCGCTGCGCAATTGGTTTTCGAGTTATGTCTACTTACTCTCGAAGTATATTCCTTCTGTACATGTGTCTATCATTTAGAAAAGGCTAGCAAGTTCATGTCGTCAAATCGACTTGCTTTAGAAGTTGTTAGTAAGAGTGAAAATATATGCGATGCATGTAAGCGAAAGGATGGAAGTGAAAAACGCATCTTAAAGAGATGTAAGCATACTTTCTGCCAGCGCTGTTTCTGCGTTACTGTATTCAACTCTGTCAATGTGGCCACTGTGATGAGGCTCATTTAAAGTGTCACTTCTGTCATAAAAGTTAGCACCTATGCAAATGTGGAAAACTCAAGTTGTAACAATGGTTAAGAGAAAAATGGCGAAACGTGAAAGTCGAAAGTCTTCAAAATTTTCTGAGGCCATTCGAGCTCCTCAACGAATGAAAGGAAATCAGCGATATAATGCTATAGGACATGTTAATGATAAATTTATTCGAGAAATTGTTTCTCATGTGAGATCACCACAACAACGAAAGTTACTTGAGTGACATGCTACAAAATTGCGTTTCATCTCCAATCACAAAGTTACCCTTCAAAGAAAGAGGAAAACTCTAACACAAAAGGGTGGTTTTCTTTAAGTGTTACTTCCGATGTTAGCTCCTGTAGTGGGCAACCTAGTGGGTAGTATCTTTAGCTCTAAGCGCAAATTGTGCAAATGTTGAATCTCAAAATATTGAAATGGATTTCAGACGTCAATGTGATAAAGTTCTGACTGTATGGGGTCCATCTCATGCAGGTAAAACTGTTTTCTCCCTGAATTTGCTAGATAAAAGAAAATAGTTGTTTAGGGAACCTATCAATCGAGTTATTTGGTGTTATGGCATTTATCAGCCGTCACTCTTTCAGAAATTGCAACGTCGTAACTTTAGCTGAAATGAAGGAATTATTGCAGTGGATGAGATTTAGTCCAATGATGTCGTTGTATTGGATGATCTATTAAAAGGAAAGCAAGAATTATAAAGATGTTACAGATATGTTCACTCATGTAGTGCATCACAAAAGGTGCTTTATAATCTATATCACGCAAAATTTGTTTCCTGATGGGAAAGAAGCCCGCACACGATACCTGAATACGCACTATTGCGCTATCTTTAAAACCCATATTAACCCAAAATTTATTTTTTTATTTTCTTTCTGAAAATTGCATTTTTCTACTTTGATTAATCACCAATTCGACATTATTTATGAAAATAATCAAGGTTATAAGTGATCATATACGATTTAGTAAACGTCCCTTTATAGGGACACTGGGTACGAATAAGTACTGGTATTCCGCATAAGACATATATAACATATGATTTTTTCTTTTCGTTTTTATTAAATTTACACTTCTTCATCAAGTCAAGGATTGATGCAGTGATCGATTGTTCAATTTTACAACATGTAAATCAAAAGTCATTGATGGAAGGTTTGCAAACATTCAAGGTGGAGAGGCACGCGGCACTTCATGCAACGTCTGTAAGTTTTCTTCCCACAATAGGCGCATCTTCTTTGTGTACTTTCTGAGATGATTAAATGCCCTTTTCCATCATGTCTTATCTCACCTGGGACTTTATTATCCAAGCGTGCAAACTTTCGTGCTACTGGTGAATTTTCATTTGAAGCTGAATACCGTCGCAAGTAGACATCAACAATCTCTCGTCTGAAAGACAGTTGATCCAATTTTTCTGAACTGTTTTTTCTATGTAATAGTCAGGCATTTTGCAATGCCATATCTAAACAATGCGCAAAGAAAGGCCACCACCATTTCTTTGTCCTGATGTTTATTCGATAGCAAGAGACATTTTGATCCATACGATCGACCCCTCCCATAGCTTTGTTATACGCTTGTACGATGCGTGGTTGCTCAACCTGCATGAATTCATTTTCTTTCATTGACCACCTTTTGGCCCTATTCAAAGGGAAGACACCGTGTATGTTGGATACCAGTGTAACAACGCTGTTATCATTCCAACTTACAGTTATGATTTCATTTTGTCGATCGTAGCGGTAATCAAATGCTCCTCTCGGTTGTTTACTTAATTCTTTGGAGGAGGAAATCGAACATTTTTGAAGCCGATTACCTCTGATTGTCCCTGTTGCTCCGAATCCTTCTTCGGCTAAATCAGAAACAAGACGTAATGACGTCGAATGTCACACAAAAGGAGAGGTGACTTGGAAGCGAATCAAGAAGATTGGTGACCACGCTATAACCTAATCCAAGATTTTTGTCATACGTTGATTTACTGCCTTGATACGGATCGAATTGTATTACATAGCCTCCACTGGTAGCCAGCACCCATGTTTTGAAACCAAATCGAATGGGCTTATTCCTTATTCATTGTTTGGTGCCATGACGTCCAAAATATGTAGTCATCGCCTCGTCAATTGATAATTCTTGTTCATTTGGCTGGAATTTCAAGCATCTCTCATTCATTTTGTCAAGTAGAGGACGAACTTTCGAAAACCGGTCATCCGAAGATAAATGGTCATTGTCTGCCAAATGTAGATATCGAATGATTTCATCAAAACGATTTCTGGACATTGCCTTTGATACAGCTTCGTTGTGAACATCAGACTTTAACTCCCACTACATTTTCCTTCTAGGAAGAGGAACGTATCCAGAAATGATAAGAATTGCCAAAACTAAGCGTATTTCATTTGATGCCACTTGAAAATTATGTTTTCCATTACTAACAGCATACCTTGTAGTTTCTTCCATTATCATAGAAATAACATCGTCATCAAAAAAATTTTCAAATATCGTGCTAGGGGAATCGGATTCATTAATCAGTGATGGTATATCGTTTGTCCAACTTCTTTGAGTAGATAAATTCGTCGGAATATCTTCCTTTCTCCATCGAGATGATATAATTCTGCTGCACTCTCGATTTCGGTATTTGGCAAATCGTGATTTTGGTTGATTTGAGGCATCCGCAATTGATAACTCATCTTCCTGAAATGTAAAATAAATTATATTAAAATTCTGGAGATTAAACACACTGAATAAAGGAAATAAAATGTAGAAAATAACCGCTTACGCTTTTGCTATCTACCTAAGAATAATTATGATATTACATTGAAAATTGAATACCGGGTTCTATTTTTAGGCGTTAAAAGATAAAAGGCATTTATACCGGTATAAATGACACAGGAGAAGAGGTGCTAGAAAGGTGCCTGTATATGCTACTAATATATCCGATTTGCAAACTCACATGCATATCAATTAAATCTTCACCAGTTTTGTTGGATTCAGTTAACTCAATAATTTCACCATTGTTCATAAAGATTGACGATTCCACTTCCTGAAGCAATTGTGATCCAGGTAAATTATTTAGATTACAATAATCTTCATCTCCACTATCACCGTCAGATACATTACCATCGTCAGGTGGTTGTACATAGATGTTAGCTTTTGAAACATTGTCATCATTCTCAATTATCGTTACAACATCGTCCAGGGTACATCTGAAAGGAAAAGTACATTTTTATCCGGATGTTAAATTCATGGTCTGCGTTTCTCTATAGTGAAATTATGAATCAACCCTCCTACTATGGATTTCACCAAGTAATTTCTTATTGAAAGGTAAAAGATACATTTGTTTAAGACATCTGCTCCTCAGCATAAGCCACCGTGGTCGAGTGCGTAACCGGTCACGATACCTGCTCGATGGAGTCGACGGTAGAAGGTTCAATTCATTTTCGAAAATTATCAACATCACGAGGTGAAGATGCTTGTCATCATCTTGCATTCGATTGACGTTTTACCTTACAGAAACTAAGATAATTCCATATCTAATGAAAAGATTATGCTTATAGTAACATATCATTAAAGCGCTAGTGTAGACTAATAAGCTTCAAACTAATGAGAGCGATACAGAAATTTACAGTAGCCTACTTTGGAAAGTAAATTGATTAAACCAGATGTAAACTGTCCAACTATCAAGCCTACAGCCTATTTTGATAATGGATAGCTATTCATTCAATCGTCGGTTAACCGCCATTGAGATATTACTAATATGTAGCCAATATATTTATATACACCATTTATAGGCCTACCCCTACCTATAGGTAAAATATTAATCTTGCTATTGACTGGCACATTTAATGTAGATACTAACCTTCTACTACATACAGATCATTGCGATTATCATAGCATACCCTGAGAACAATTATTTAGATGAAATTAAAACTTACCGTTTTCGACTTTTGGTTCTTGTCTTTTTGGACGCCATTTCTTGATTTCGCATAGATTAGACTGCATGAATTCAAATTCCATGAGATTTAAACAAAAACAAACAGAAATAATTTTACAAAACATAACTAAATTTAGAAAACATGAAAGGAACATGTGTACCACAACACATAAAATGAGTCAGAAGCTTATTCAAATGACGTTCTGAATGTTTTCATTTTTCAATGTCACGGGGGTCATTCGTACCCAACGTCCCTAAATCGGGACGGTTACATAATCGATTATTTCTCCAAACAGATAAATTATTTTGCAATTATATTTTGACTGCATCACAACAATGCATCAACCAATGAAGGATTATCACATTTCTAGAAGTTATGTATAATGGGTCATGTAAATGAGTATTGGAAAATATTTTTTTATTTTTTTACTAATAAATCTTAAAAATACAGAACTTTATCATCTGAGTAGTAGTACAGATAATATTCAAGACAAATCCATGTATATTATTAATATATTTGGTAAATAGCTTCCCATTAATCTCTAAGTTTGTTCATTAATGTTATATTTTGACGTTGACAGTCGAAAGATTAAGCGTCCCTTTTTAGGGACAGTGGTATATTATGGGTTAAGAATCCACGAGATAGAAGTCAATTTGAAATTTTAGCGCGACAAGTTTCGCCAAGAGGTTCAAAAACCTAAATTGAAATTTTTCAAGCAGCAACTGAAAAACCGCACGGTTACTTATATTTTGATTTTACACGAGAGTGTCCGGAAGAATTTATATTTCGAAGTGATATTTTGAAATAGCCTATGATTATCTACAAACTGTGAGTTATCATTCTCGCATGATTGTTATTCCTCAGGACGAACATCTGCAATTCTAACTCTGTCGTTTTTCGGAGATTCCTGACATCTGAAAGTCACTCTCCACTCAAACGAAGGAAGGGTCGGACCACTGCATTTGTCTCAGTCTCAGCTTTCAAATTGGTTATTGTACGACATTCTATGATCACTCCCGCCAAAGTTGGAAGTCTGACAGGGGGGGGGGTCAGAACTTTTTCTCTCCGATTGACCTGGAAACAATCTTCCTAACCCAAAATTTCACGTAGAAACCGAATCTGGCCTCGGTTTGTCCATCCAAGCACTCATTCACCCTGAAATATGGCCTTTCTTATCCCAAAACGTCCAAAACCTACACTAACACGATAGGGGAACGACCAACACCTAACAGCCTACAGGAGGGGGAGGGTCGGTTTTCCTCCGCTGGGTGCGATCACCACCAACACATCCTTGGCGAACTCCTTTCCTCTCTCCAAAGGGGGAGGCTGAGCCAGCAGCGATGACTCATCGCTGCTCATTTGGGCTTACTTTTGCAATGGGCTTCCTACTGTCGCTGACCTTATGGATTGGTTAAAAGCCTAGTGACTTTTGGCTTCAAAGCGCTTTTAATTTCATTACCAAAAATCGTTGAATTAGGCCCCACTGAACGCTCAAACTCCAAGCGTAAGGGTAGTGATGCGCAAAGACATTTAAGGAGGCGCGCTATTTTGTGCCTGTGAGTCGTCATTCTGTTCTTCAGCTTTTGTAGATGTTCTTGGTTGGTCAGTGAGCGATCGAGATTGACAAAAGGACTTTTCGTTTTTGAATCGAACGGCAGAGAGTTGCTGGTGGGAGTTGGTGCTTCGTGTATAGTTTGAGAGACTTTTTTTGAGCTGGAAGATGGATAATGCCGATTTGATGGTCGATATCTTCAGCTACAATTTGCGATAGTATTTATTCACAAGCTCCATATCAAATGAAAGTGTGTCCTCAATAGCCGAGATTTATTTGTTGCAGCTGGTCTAGGCCACGTCATCGGCGTATATGTGTTTTGGGGAAGTATCTCGGGGAAATCCGCGGTGTTGATATTGTAGAGTGTCGGCGTTCTTGAGGAAGAAGGGTTTTCTAGTGTGTCCACCTGTAAACTAAACAAATGATGGATCATAGGTTCATTATCAACTCGGTGATTTGGCTGCAGCAGCTGCTCTTCTGCAGTTTCATGTGAAGACACTGCAGCCACACGGTATAGCACGTCGCTGTCAATTCCAGGAAACGGGCGCCAGTGACTTTCGAAAGATTTTTGAGGTTGTCGTTGAGTTTGGCAGCTTGATCGAGTATAGAACGACCAAGTCGAAAGTCAGTTTGTTTTGGTGGGAGGTTCTCTCGACGGCAGAGCTGATTCAAGACGGGAAAACTCGTTCATGCAGCTTGTAGGAGCTCAAAAGAGAGATGGGTCGATAACCTGTTTGAAAGTTTTCATCCTTCCATAGTTTTAAAGATGCGACGATTGGATCTCGACACCGCATCCTCGGGATATGTCCACTGGTAAAGCACGTGCTGAAAAAAAGAGACACCCATGCAAGACATTTAAGGCTTGAGAAGGGTCAAGAATTCAGTGGGAATTCCATCTTGTCGGGGGTGGGGCTTTTCTCATTTTCAAGAGTTGGTGCGCTTCTCAATTCACTGATGGTAGACATCAATATAAGATCCTCGTTCTCAACAGTACTGCGCGATCTCAGGGTGCGCTTGTTGGAAGGTTTTGCCTGGTAGGTTCCTTTCGACGCCTAGCGATGATGTTTAGGTGCGACCGGTAATTCTATCATTTGTATTCCGTGCTTTGCGCAAGGAGTGGGTGAAATCAAATTCATCAACCGATTTTTCCATCTGGCTTATCGCTATCCATCTAGTTTCTACAAAAAACTTACTGTTGAGTCTCTGATTTGATCAGGATCCGTTGCCTCTTCGTATATAGGTTGGCGCAATAGAAATCTCATGTTGAGATGCGAGATCATCGAAGGCCGCGTGCGATGCACTCTTTAGCAACTGATCTCAGGAGCCAGTTAAAGCATTGGCAGTTCTTGTAGGAAGCTCATCAACGACCACTTCTAGCCTTTCTGTGTAACGGTCCCAATCATTCATTCGAAAGTTCCATCGAGGGACAGGAGCCGAGCTGGTAAGCAAGACCAAAAGAGGAGTCGTGATAAGAGATGGCCTATGTTGTGACTTGCTTAGTGCAGATCGTGATGCTGCAGGTTTGGGTACAGAAGGAGACGTCTGGATTGGTATCTCGATTCCAGCGGCCTGAGTGGAAGGATGCAGGTGCGACCGCAGAGAAACACAGTTAGGCTAACAAATCTCCAACAGCAAGATTCACCCATTGAAATTACATTGTCACCAACAACTGCCTATCTAACACTGTTACTGTGCACCCCAGGTTGTTTGAGGTCGAAGAGCGTGAGCAGGTTCTGAATGTGGCAATACACTGCTAATTTGTACGGTCAGGCCAGGTTGTTTTAGGTCGAAGAGCGTGAGCAGGTTGTTCATGGCGGCAATACACTGTTAATGTGCGGTCACCCCGAGCTTTTGAGGTCGAAGAGCGTGAGCAGGTTGTTCATGGCGGCAATACACTATTACTGTGCAGTCACCCCAAGCTGTTTGAGGTCGAAGAGCGTGAGCAGGTTGTTAATGGCGGCAATACATTATTACTGTGCGGTCACGCCAGGTTGTTTGAGGTCGAAGAGCGTGAGCAGGTTGTTAATGGCGGCAATACACTATTACTGTGCAGTCACCCCGAGCTTTTTGAGGTCGAAGAGCGTGAGCAGGATGTTAATGGCGGTAATACACTATTACTCAGAAGTCACCCCAACCTGTTTGAGGTAAAACAGCGTGAGCAGGTTGTTAATGGCGACAATACACTGCTACTGTGCGGTTACGCCAAGCTGTTTGAGGTCGAAGAGCGTGAGCAGGTTGTTAATGATGGCAATAAGCTGTTTGAGGTCGAAGAGCGTGAGCAATTTGTTAATGTCGACAATACACTACTACTGTGCAGTCACCCCGAGCTTTTTGAGGTCGAAGAGCGTGAGCAGGATGTTAATGGCGGCAATACACTATTACTGTGCAGTCACCCCAAGCTGTTTGAGGTCGAAGAGCGTGAGCAGGTTGTTCATGGCGGCAATACATTATTACTGTGCGGTCACGCCAGGTTGTTTGAGGTCGAAGAGCGTGGGCAATTTGTTAATGTCGACAATACACTACTACTGTGCGGTCACGCCAGGTTGTTTGAGGTCGAAGAGCGTGAGCAGGTTGTTCATGGCGGCAATACACTGTTACTGTGCGGTCACGCCAGGTTGTTTGAGGTCGAAGAGCGTGAGCAGGTTGTTCATGGCGGCAATACACTGTTGCTGTGCGGTCACGCCAGGTTGTTTGAGGTCGAAGAGCGTGAGCAGGTTCTTAATTGTGTTAATCTCGTGATGTTCAGTGGCGGTGTAGTCAGGGAGAAGGAAGCCACAGAGCTAGAGGTCATCTTTGATCGTCTCTGATCGTCTCATGGACTAACATCACATTTTGATAGTGTTTGTCAGCGAGCTGTTGCAGAATCTCGCATCTTGCTGCCGTCCAGCTTTCAGCGTTGATTTGTAGGATGCGTAGTGACGCTTTGCCAGGCCTATGAAGGCCTCGCCTTGAAAAGGAGGATTCCCGTGCTGATAGCTACGAGTGCAGCTGGTCGCAGTTGCAGTAAAAAAGCTATTTGCACCGCTATTTTGCATGACGAGAGAGAGTCAATTAGGGAGGTTGTGGACGATAGGTAGACTTCTTTGTTTTGCTGCAATTTCCCTAATTTTGCTAGGTCATAGGCACTACAACCAGGGAGGACGCCGAAAGGGTATTGCAGCACCCACCCCAACGTTCAATGCAACGCTTCAATATATAATTCATCAATTTTACAATAATTCCATGGATGATATCCTGGCTATCCACTAGACACATAGACATCGGATCTGTCATTGAAAATGAATATCAATATTGTTACCAGTATTAGCTCATTTGGTCAGTCATGTTACTATATTCACCCTGCCATGTGATTTCTTTGGGAAGCAACTAATGTTAGTAATGTACGTATTTGAAGATACATGCAATTGTTGAACTGATTGTCAGCAACATTTTGTGAATTATTTTGTAAATTTTTTGCGTAGATGAAGTAAATATATTAAAGGTGTATATAAATTCATAATATATCAATATATAGTTATCACAATGATCAGTTATTGAGCAGCATGCTAATGCACCAGCAACTAATTAATTAATAAGCAAGTTTAATAATGAGTTATACATGTATGTAGTTATGTTTGACTCTAATTATTATCTATTCATCCATCTATACTCGCACATGCGCATGAACATATTGTATATTCATGCTTCCATCAGATGGCCCGCAAGGGGCAGTTCTGTGACCATGCCTGTCTGCTTGATACTTGGGTTCCTCGGAAGTTCTTTCCTCGTACACTATAGTAATTAGTGCATTAAGTTGAGCCACTGCCGCGCTGCAATATATACATATACATCCTCTAACCTCCAGAGAGGACTGCATTCAAAGACATTTGTATGATTAATTGTTGAAATTGAATATTGAAAAAACAGATGATAATTCCGCATTATTATGCTGCTGCTAGCAGTAATCCGCTGATAGTCAGAGAAGCAAGCATTTTAGGCATCCACTGGCAGTATTTGCTAACTTGGGATCTTCACTTCACTTAAAAACTGCTGCAAAGAGACTGTACGCACTACTATTTTGAACCCGCTTTTATCACAGAGCGAATTAATTGACGTACACAACAGTCGCATAGTGTCCGTATTCATGTATGCATCTCAACTTTTGTGCTAGCTATTGGAATGCATAGAAAGAGAAAATTCAAATTCAAAAAAAGCAATAAGTTCGACTGGTAGCCAAAGTTAGAACGATATAGGCCTATCTAGTGGCGTCTTCTCCGTACCTGCGAGGACTGCGGCACATACTCAAAAATGATTTACCAACATTTGCAAAAATGAAAAATATCATCATTCATCAGATTTCATCTAGATTCGATTGCTTCTCGTGATAGCTGTGCACAACTTTCCGTCTCAAACTCAGACGCTTATTCTCAGAGTGAATAGTTTTGCATCGCGTGCTCGATCACAGCTGAGAAAAAGAATTGTGTGCTTGTGAGGCAGCATGCGCACGCGCCGGCGGCAATGTTGGCTTTCCCGATAGACATGATCCTTTGCTTTCTCCAATTTTTACAATGAAATTCTCCGCGTTCTTGATCGTGGCGCGGTACCTAAATTTAGAAAGGGAAGCGCAATCCAATTGTTCCTGGCTTCGTTTCTTGTCAGAGAGGTCACTACGTAAACAATAGCAGATGACTGACGTTAAGACAAGACACCCAGATTCGGTAGAATTCCAAAATTTGCTTTTACACGATTTATGGGACACAATGGTTAGTGCTTTAGATGAGCTCATAACCAAGTCTTTCGTCCGAAGGGAATATAATTAAAATACAACAGTTATGAAGCCAGGTAGGCCAACACGTGATATAAAAATTGAAAGTACTCTCAGAGAAAGAAATAAGGAATACACAAGACATTTTAATGCATCCAAATTTCATACATGTGAGTGGCTGACCGGCCGTGGGAAACGCAAGAAAATGTTAGCCTTGCCTCGTTTTCTCGAAAAAATGTGGTCTGGACAGAGAGGGGATATAGTAAACTCAGCTCTTTGAGTAAGGCGGTTAAGCGACATTGGCAATCAACCTCTCATGTGCACATTCACTTGGCCTTAAAAAATGTTCAGGAGATTATGAAAAATTCATCTTTTATGAAAATTAATACTGTGAGATAAAGAATGTCTGGCATCGAAATAGTGTTCTAATGCGAATGAAGGCCTATGGTCTGGGAACACGCGACGCCACTGGGCCCATCAATAGTATTGCGTGGCTGTGCTTTTAACTGTTATGTGCATTCACTAAATTTGAATTGATATCAATCAATTAGTTATCTGAATTGGACATCCACATCAATTGTATATTTGCATGTACAATCAAAATTAATTTTTTTACTTTGTTGCTAAAATATGACGAAAATTCAAACCGATTGTAGTGAAAATCAACTTGAACGCATGAGACAAATCCGGCATCTCTAAACAGTGTGAGCGAACATGTCCTGCAATTGAATACTTTCGAATAGGAATGCCCGCCCAGTGGAACTTTAGTTATGCGACTTAGGTCGCATTGTCTTCAGAATTCAGGCCGATTTTCTTGCTATTCTGGTCACGATTTTCCTCTCAGTCCTTTCTTATATACGATATCACGAAATTTGACTCTTCAGCAGTAAGAACCTCCTTCCTAAGTCTCCATTATATTTATTATTTGCAAAATAAATTAGGAATATTCAAAAAAGGTTTTAGTACAGCCAGAATTTCGTCAAATTCAATATAACTGCTATTTTGAACAATGTTAATATTCTCACATGGTTTCCTGTTTCAGAGCCTGCGACTACCACCACCATAACTACAACAACAACAGCAACAACAATTGCACCTACTACAACAGTCCCGAAAAAAGGCATACCACTTCCATTAAGCACGAACACACTATCTCGGAACAAGCCAGTGAATGTTTCCGACCTCATTGCTGGCTTACCAGGCAACATCAACGATGGATTTGTTGGCAGTGAGAGTTGTGTGTCACTGCAAGCGTCCTCTGGTACCCAAAGATATGTGCTAGCAATTGCCATAGATCTTCAGCAGAC
Organism: Prostheceraeus crozeri; assembly: GCA_907163375.1. Lineage (NCBI taxonomy): Eukaryota > Metazoa > Platyhelminthes > Polycladida > Euryleptidae > Prostheceraeus > Prostheceraeus crozeri. Next base: position 60,033 of record CAJQUW010013046.1, read on the forward strand.
ATATAGAATCAAGTTTATACACATTTGGAAGAAGGCTGGTAAGCAGATTGAGAATATTTTTGAAATAGTGTGTTAAGTTTACATTGTACTTCACAGAAGTAAGGATGAAATCATTGCAATTTTCTTAGGTGATGAAGTACGGTGTACTTCAGCATCTTATCCAGGCGTTTTTCAGCTTTGAAATACTTTAGCGGGGAAAGGTTCCTAGAGTGTTGGCATCAGTTTTTAGCAACTTTGTCGTCTTTTTTTAAAAAGTGCAGATTAGATTTTAAATTCGACTTTATTCAAAAGATGACTTTTGAGGTATCTGCTGGCAAGTGATGTCAGATGGCTTTCATAAGCGATAAGTTTTGATCAGATATCACATGAAAACATCTCTCGGCAATGTTGCGAAGAAAACGATGAAATAGAATTTTTCAGTGTCTTACTTTTATATCAAGCAAAAATGCAGTCACTGCTGATCCAAATGAACAAATGAATGAATTTTTGTGGCATGATATTCTATCTACTTTCTGACTTGATATTCACTGTAGCAAAAATTGACACTGTTGCCTATAAAACTTTGATGAGTGGTGCTTAATTGTTAATGCCAAAATTCAAATTACAAGTACATACATGCATTTGAAAATGAATGACCACAGTTTCTGGGGTACTTTACCGTTGATCTAACGTATATAAGCAATTTAAATTGATCAAGATACCTTAAAAAAAGTGACAGAAATTCTCGATTTTCAAAGGCATTTCTAAATATATGACACATTTTTCATGTTCATATTTGGGTTGTGTTCGTTATAATTTGAATTGACTGGTAGACATACACAGAACGGAATTTATCAAAATGTTGGAGAAGTAACTATTATGGATGTTTGGCAGAATCAAGAATATGTAGGGATCCGGGAACATCACCCCAGGGAAAACAGGGTTGAAAAATGTACTTTGATGCAGCACTGATGCAGTCATAGTTTATAATGACTAGCTACCAATGGATGTAAAAGACTTTTGACATGGTACTCGCACTTGAAGATCATTGACACAGTATAAGTCTATATTCATAGAAATAGATTAATTCGGTTGATCATTGACCTAATTGGTTAATTTAAAAGAAAAAGCTTCATTTTTCAAAGTGGTTTATAGGACTTCACAAAACAAAATCGCAGACGCTGTTTACTGTCTCTGAAATTTACAACTTATATCAGTGGCGGCTCGTCCATTTGGGCAGGTGGGGCACTGCCCCACCTATTGAAATGTTGTCTAACTTCAATAACCGGGAACATCAGTAGTAGACTCCATTTCTTGATCATAAATTTCAACTATACTTCATGTACATCTATTCCATTTGTGCGACAGTGACGCTAGCAGAATCCATCAATCGTTTTCAAGACTGATGGGCGCGCCCAAGCATCGAGATTGAGATGACGTGGGAGTGGTTCATTTCACGATCTGAGCGAATAGACAGAATTAACACGCGATGAATGCGTCACAGAATGGGCACTCGAGAGGGAGCCCTAACGCTTCTGATTGGTTAACCGTTAATGCAAAGACAGTGCATTGTGATTCCCTTTTTACTGAGTGAGGTGATGTGAGGTTAGCACCAGCGATCAGCCCATGAATCAGCCTGAATGATAGACAAAATGTTGCTTCAACCGTGTAACTAAATGCAGTGACATAGACTTACACATGTAGTCTATAGCATGTTGCTAACATATTCTTTGCTTTTCATTTACAAAATAAGATCCTTTTAGACTAGATTTTTGATTATGTAAAAATTTCATGCTTATGCCCCACCTGGACCAAATGTCACCAGCCGCCACTGACTTATATGATTAAGACTACAAAGTTAGATAAATAATAGTCAATTGCTGCATATTTCATGTCAAATTTCTCTCAAACAACAAATGCTATTTCCTCTGACTCGAATTACATGTCTGTCATCATTTGAACAGACCGGTGAGTTATCATACATTTGTTTGACGTTCGATACTGCAGGTTTATAACTGTCAAAACGTGTCGTTGTCAGCATTTGGCATCAGTTGGCATTTGTGAACTATAAGACGCACTCAAACCTTAACAGGTATTCGTCAGAGACACCAACCTAGGCCAATTTATGGTCAAGATGACCATTGATAAAAATGATTTTTAAAAGCGAAACTCTTTTTCATACTTCTGAGAGATACATTCATCATTATGCATGAAGAGTGTGTCAAGTAATGACCAAAAAGATCATCCTGTTAACACAGCATCATCTACATTATGTACCTTTGCAACACAGAAACTTGCGTTTCAAGCAAATGCCGCTTCTTCTGTTTGCATTTGGCAGAGATCTTCCTTCATTAGGCCAAATCTAGCAGCGCAAACATCGAGATCGTGTCTCACATTGATCCTCGGAGTTCGATTCTTGATCCTGATGACACATGATTTCCTTGATTTGTCGAATCAAACGTCGCTGAAGTCCTATTAAACTGAGACGATTTGAATAGCCTACTTCTTTGACAAGGATGATAAGTCATCACATCGACAGTATTTAGAAGCTTTCTTTGACCAGTCAGGATGAGTGAGATTCAAATTTTCTTTGGTGTTTTGGAAACGCAGCAATGACCCTCACAATACTCGAAATCTTGTACACTGCTCTGTAAATCATCAAGTCCTATTTAAGCATGAATCTGAGTGCTAAACAGAAGTGCAGTAGAATATATCTAGTATAAACATATCTAACCCGCCATATCACAGACGCACATCCATCGAAGAACAAAAATGCCGTTGAATCAATAGAATATGCACAAGAATCAAAGCTCAGTCGGTGACGTGAGTAAACGTTGAAGAGACTAAAAGCACTGTCGCAGAGGATGGAAACGTTGACAGGAGTCAAAGCGCAGTCGGAGAAGATGATAGATGTTTGCAGGGCTTAAAGCACTGTCGGTGAGGATGCTTTTGATGTCTTTTGTTCATTAAGAGGACATCGACTAAATGTCACATATTGCTCTTTTTAGGATCGCTTCTTATTTCATTGTACCTACTAGGAACACATCAAGCCGTCTTTACCTCAATGTTATCTGACACAGAAGCGATCCGAGAGATAATTTTGCTGCCGGAACTATGAATACATACGTTGAACGTTTGATAGGTGTCACTTTTTCCAACAGTCACTGCTCGTCAACAATGCACACTCGTGTCTCACCAAGGAACAGACAAATAGTCTATATTATATCGAACCCCATGCCGTTATTACCAGCTGCATGCTCACTCACTGAATTTATTGATTATGTTTCATCATAATAGCACTCAACAAGCATTTTGGTACCTCTGTGAATTTAAGTACGATAATTCACAGTGTGGTTCTTTGTTATGATGAGAGACCAAAATTCCTTATTCGGATTCTTTTTTATATTAATAAATTTCCAACTTAACACAGACAGGGATAGTTCAGATGTGCAACACCAATTGCGGCTTTTGATTCCTTGAACAAAGGCTTCAAACTGTTGTTCCTTTTATTATCCTAACCGTTAATTACTATTTTGTCGTGAACAGTGTACTGAAAAATAAGTTCTATGCAGTGATGATAAAAGGTCATGTGTCAGTGAGTCATCATTGGAACGCTGCAATCATTGCCTGAAATGGATGCCCGAAATAGATGTTAAGAACCGAATAGCTTTAGATATTCTTTGCGATTAAATAGACAAGAATAACTATCTGAAAGAAATATCTTAAGTGCTGAGCTGAGACAAGGCAATATTGAAGAAATGCCAAACAAAAGTTCTGGACTTTGATCGTTTGCGTCGGCCTCTTAAGGATCAAGATGTTTGAAGGACTAGTAATATATTTATGATTGCATTTCAGAGTCACAAACTAGCCAAATGAGTGCATGGGTTGGACATATCCCTTTTACTCCAAATCTTGGATCAGATCTTGGGAGCAGCTTCAAACAAATCGCCTATATCGACCATGACAATACCAATGAGAAGATAACGATTTATCCAGAATTTCCATCATCCAATGTAAGTTTTCATGCCAGAATTTCAGTCTACAGATGATTTATTCAACAAGGTGATATCATCGTCAATGTTTTGATTCCATGCTGAAATCGGGTGTCAAGACAGAAGCAGAGACAGGAGCGTGGTTAACCGAACGATGGGAGATCACATGGCCGGTGTACAAAGTATTTTTAATTATAATCAATTATAATCATATGTAATTATATAATAATATAATAATTATATAATGTACAAAGCATTTTTATTTATAATTAATTATCATTACATTTTTAAAAATAATGGCTACGATGAGCGCACAATTTTACGAGTGAAGAGCAATATGGAAAAGAGAGCAAGCAGACCAAAAGAAGAAAATGCTGAAAATTAAAACGTTGTGTATTGGTCTGTTCCGTACACTGAGCCGACTAATAAAATGTTGATGCGTCGTATTCATGATATTAACGAAAAGTTGTCTGAAAACTCCAAAATAGTCCCAGTTTTTAGAACCAACAAAATCCAAATCATTTCAATTACAAAGATCCGATTGCGAACGCAGTCAAATCAAATGTTGTGTATCTCTAGACTTGTGATCGCTGTCCTATGCGATACGTTGGCGCCACTAGAGGTCATTTTGCTTCTCGCATTTCGGAACTTTTATAAGGATACCCATGTCAAACTGAAATTTCTATGCATCATCATAGTCCTAAAGCTGAAAACTTCTCTATCATTGGAATATCAAGATATCCATTGATATTGGAATCTATTATACTGAAAGAAAAATCGGATTGGCTATCTAATGAAAGGAACAGATCAGTGCCCTTGTACTTGAACTTGTCACCCTGACTCTCTTTCTCCGCAGTTTTGTCCTGAAAGCTTTTCCTTTGAACTGTATTTGCATCACGCCATGAATCTGTATATAAACCCCTGATTTTACCTTTACTTGTGTTTGCTTCTGAAGATGGAATGATTTTACATTCCGAAACATGATCGGTTGAGAAAAAACTTAGTTTGTCCTTCAAAATACCAGCATGAAACCACACCCGGATGTTGTAAAAAAACTGAGCAAATAAATAAGACACCCCGTCCGGTTTCTGCCTGTTGCAGACTTCTCAAGGGCATAGAATGATCTGTTATACAATTCGTACATCATTAAACTGAATTAAAGTCATAGCATTTAAAATCTATGTGAGTATGATACCGAAATACCAAAGAAAGATAATGATGTCTCTGTCACCTTTAAACTGAAAAAGGAAAAATTGTAACAAACTAAGTATCCCTATTTAAGGAGGCATTAATCCTTCTGATAAAGAACTTTTCTTTCTCTTCCCTATACAATTTTGTGCAGGTAGGTGATAATTATGAAAACGGCATGACATTGAGCAATGGGTTGGAGTTTCGTACACAGTTGAATATATGATTACCAGCATAGCGGAAGGGATAGTTCTCATCCCTTATTTGTTGACGGTGCTCTCGAACTCTTGCGCGCAAAGAATCTCCTGTTTGGCCGATGAAAGTTGCTCTACATCCTGCACATTGCAGAGCATAAATTGTGTTTCTGGAATTACAGTTCATATTGGATTTGATTTGAAATTGTCTCAGTTCTCCATTTTCTTATCATCGGATATCTTTCCGATTAACAGAGATTTACAGCACTCACATCGTTTATCATGCCATTTCTGCACACCATTTATCTCCATACGATTACGTCTTGCTATTAAATTCAATAAAGATCTCGGTTGTTGATGGCAAGGTCTCAATCTGCACTTTCTGATATTTTGAGGTTGGTTTCAAGCTTGAGAAGGATGGATTAATAATTTCTTTAAATGCGTCAGGATTATTCGGATTGAAAGTTTTCACATTAGTAATCACTTTATCATCAATAGTTCGGTGCTCGTTAGGACGTGTTATCCTAGATTTAGAGATAGCATCATTTAATACATATTTGGATAACCTAGGTTTCTGAGTCTTATGCGCATTTCTTCAAATCTTTTTAGTTTAGCATTTTTGTTTGATGCTATTCTGATTATCCGATTCGTCATCAGAGACGGGATGTTCCGCAAGACATGTCTTGGATGACCAGAATTGAACGGCACGTAGTTATGACTGTTAGTTGGCTTTGAGTATATATCTTTCTACTATCCTGGTCATAAAGTTAGCATATTATGAAAAATTCATAAAGGTGCATGCAAATGGCGCTTAAAAACGCGTGTTGTTGTTTTCAATCGTGTTAAAGTACCCGGTAGGTCCCTCAAATAACAATCCAAAAAGATTTATCGACCAAAAAACTACAAGATTCCAAATGATTACTATAATGAAGACGAAAATCAATATTTTGTGAGTCCGCCTTTTGCTTTAATGACAGCCGCAATCCTGTCAGGCATTGACTTAATCAGTTGTGCGCAGTACTCAGGGGAAATATCAGAGCACCACACTCTCTTGATCTTTTCCAAAAGGTCCTCTCGCGAGGTCGGTTTCAGGATACTGACTTTCTTCTTCATGACAGCCCAACAATTCTCGATCGGATTAAGGTCAGGGGAGTTCCCTGGCCACGGATGGATGACCTGAATCCGTTGCTCCGAAAGCCAATCTTTAACCTTCCGGGAAGAGTGGCAGGGAGCACCATCGTGTTGGAAATAGGAGCAATTGTGAATGGTCATGAAATTCGGAACTTTCTCATTCAAGATTACAAGATATGCTTCCGAATTGAGTGTGGAACTCTCTGGCACGAACCATAGACCAGCTCTCCCTTGGCCAGTAATGGCACCCCAGATCATTACAGAAGGCGAATGGTTCACTCTAGGAAGAACGTACCGCTGGTTATAGCGTTCACCTTTGGGCCGACGAACGTGGCTGCAAAAAGCATAGAATTGCTTCACAATAGTCTCATCCGAGAACATCGTTGCCATCCATTGCTCTGTAGTCCAATTTCTATATTTCAGAGCAAACGCAAGCCTGTCTTTGACGTTCTTTGTTGAAAGCCGAGGTTTGGTTGCCGGATGATGCGCACGTAGTTTGAAGTGGAGCTGAAGATGTCGACGAATAGTTCTGGTACTGACAGACGTATCAGGTGGTAGCTTCGCCTGGATTTCCGAAGAACTGCATGTCGGAGATGCAACGACCATTCGCCGCATCATCCTGTCAGTTTGATGACTGGTGCAGCGTGGGGCTCCAGGTGACTTCTTGTAGCAGAAAGAACCCGTCTCCTTGTAGCGTTTGACAGCTCTTGATACAATCGATTGATTCAGCTTCAGTTTCCGGGCTATTTCACATTGTGTCAGACCTTCTTGTCGCAGGATGACGATCTGAGCGACGCTTTCACTCGTGATGTTGCGAGCTTTTCCCATAGCGAAATGAGTGCTGTACTGATTATCAGAGAGCTAATAAATTTGAGTCACGGCGAGCATTCGAATCTCATTGGACAGCAATTGTGCCTATTCATTAGTGTTCACGCGGCAGTAGCATGCTAACAAAGATATTGCTATTATGTGGGGCGTTTTACGTTGACTCGACAAAATTCACTTAACAGCGCAAAATATGCTAACTTTATGACCAGGATAGTAGATCTTATTTCCATCCTTGCAAACTAATACATCTAAAAAGTTGAATCTCTCTGAATTGATCTCTGAAGTGAATTTAATTTTTGAATCTTAAGTGTTCAGGAAAGAAAGAAACTCATTGGCATCACCAAACGATTCATACCAAATGATAAAGCAATCGTCTAAGTACCGTAGTCAAGAAGAAAGAAACAGATGATGCATAACATTAAGCAGGCAAAAGTTCTTGAGTGAAGGTATTCTTTTTCTCTTCATTATATCCTAAGGCTAGCGAAGCATAGGTTGGGGCCACTTTGGTGCCCATAGCCGTACCTGACGTCTGCAGATAAACCTGTGATTCGAATGTGAAGTAATTATTGGTTAATACTAGTTTCATTGCTTCTAAAATAACTGCAACAGGAAAACATTCGTGAACCATGCTCCTATTTTTCATAGCCCAAAATTCTATAGCAGACATGCCTAATACACTGTCAATATTTGTATAGAGAGACACCACGTCGAATGACATAGAGCTTGTTTCCGCTGATTTTAGTAGGAGAGTCTAGCCCCTTTCACCAGCATTTGCACTTAAGTACATGCCCTGCTCTGTCATCGGAGCACACACCCACACATCAGAGCACGGAGCACACGCCCACACATCGGCGCACTTGGGGTACTTGGGGTCCAATCGGAACACGCGGCGCCGAGCACGTGTGATGAGTCACAGCAAGGTATATAAGGAAGACGCTGCCAGAGAAAATCATTCTCATTCTAACCATGCAGTACGCGTGTGAATTCTGCCGTCAGTCCTTCTCTCGCTTTCAAGACTGTATTGCTCATGGAGCAGAGGAGACGGGTCGCAACTATTGTTGGACATGCTGTAAATGGTATGGAAACGAACACGATTGCCGCTTGTTTAATTATGGTGATGACAATGACTTGCTGTGTTTGGATTGCGACGGAAGTTTCGACGTGGAGGCGTACCATAAGCATGCGTGTGTGGGACGGTGTCGCTACTGCGATACAGTGGTGAATGCTGAAGCGGAAGGATGGGATGAACATTTGTGTCCCTACCTGTTTGAGTTCATGCAAGAGGGCGGTTCAGCTGTGGAAGAAGAACGTATCATGGACGGTCGCGGGCATAATTATCGATTTACCCCTCATCAAGCCACGAATGAATGGAAGGTATATTTGAATTCAATGTATGCGGACTTGTATCGTGTCATTGTGCAACAACACCCCCACGAGGATGTGAAAGTGTTTGTGAGTATGAGACTCAGGTTTGCCAAGATGAATATGTCGACGGGCGAAGAGGAAGTGAGAGACATCACCACACCCTCATACAATCACGAAGGCGTCCAAGCACGTAACTTTGATACATGGTTCCGTGACATGGTGTCAAAGTTTGAAGAATTTATTGAAGACTAGTAATGGGTAAAAGACCGTTCCAGGACACCATAAAATTCAAAAAAATGGTATCTTTAAAAACGACATAAATTCATGAATTTGAACCCTTTTTCAGGTTTTTAAGACCTAAATACATGAATTTAGTCCATTCAAAAAGTACCATTTTTTCAAAAATGGTACTTTTTAAAAACGACATAAATTCATGAATTTGAACCCTTTTTCAGGTTATGAAGACCTTAATTCACAAATTTGGGTGTTTTTAAAAATACCCAATTTTCAAATTTTTCAAAATCTCAAATTTGAGAATTACAATTTTCTCGCTTAAATCATGACCGTTCCAGGACACCGAAAAAATCAGAAAAGTTAAGAATCTCAAATTTGAGAATTACAATTTTCTTGCTTAAATCATGACCGTTCCAGGACACCGAAAAAATCATAAAAGTTAAGAATCTCAAAATTTGAGAATTACAATTTTCACCCCCGCCAAAATCATGACCGCTCCTGGCGTTCTTACAATTTATCTACTGCTTTTGCACTCAGATGAACACTCAATTGTAGAGAACATCTGCTTCTCGCATTTATGAATAAAATGCATTTCAGTGTAAGGAGCTGTGTCCTCCAACTCAAACATTTGAAAGGAAACAATGTATGAAAGAACAAACAGCTGCTACACCCACTTAGACATTTGTAAGACGTGGAATATATAACCAGCAAATCCTACTCCGGCTGCAATGCCGTGAAATAATACACAACAACAATAATCGATATGGCTATTTCAAACAATTGTGCTGAAGACTTATTTAATTTAACAGTGTTTCTTGTCAGTGAAGGTTGTGTCAAAACGCTCTCGTCATATATTTCTCAAAATGAGACAAGATCAATTTGAAGATAGAAGAAAACAATCGGTGCCAGGGAGGATGAAAAAATTACGGAAGGAATTCAAGAGGAATATATTTTGAGAGGCATGAATTTACAGATACTTTGAGTGATTTCATAGAGCCAAATGGTGGAGAGAATAATACAATTGTAAACTTACACAAATTCTTGTTGCATGAAAAAAGAAACAATTCACTCAGTGTTATGTGTAAAATTTTTATCGGTAAGCACTATCTGCTCTCTGTTTGTGATAATGACAAGTCTTATTTTTATAGTCTCTTGAAGCAAAATCATATCAATTATTCACGCACCGAAGTTTCATTTGTTATGAAATTAGGTAAATTAGCAGACAAATTTCCTACGCTTTGTTGGGTGTCTGTTTCTCTTGTACTTTAAAAGTCACGACCTGTTATCGGAAGATTGACTTCATTGTGTAAAGCAATTATGTATCATTCCAAATGATTCCATTCTTCTCCCAAACAATGGTGCGTCATTTAGCGATAATACCGCGCTGACATATTCAATGGAATTTGGATGTTAAACTCCGCTATTGTTATTGCGATACGGCCGCAAGACACTTTATTTTCAATGTTAGACCATTATATTCTCTTGAATAATGGTGCGCCATTCAGCTAAAATACTGCGCCATTCAACTAATCAAAAATCAACGCGTTAACATTAGACGCGCTGTGAAGAAAATTTATCATTCTTGAAACCCCTCTAATTTATATGCAATGTAAATACAATAGAGTGTTTCAACCAATGAAACCTTGTCCACTCGTGGACAGAAATCCTATTGTTTAGAAAACTTGTATCGGTCGGTTTTATATGCAATGCTATTTCCTGTCTTATATGCAATGCTATTTCCTGTTTTATATGCAATGCTATTTCCTGTTTTATATGCAATGTTATTTCCTCTTGCACATGTAAATACAATAGAGTGTTTCAACCAATGAAACCTTGTCCACACGTGGACAAATTTACATGTATTTCAATGTATCCAAATTGAATGTATGCAAAGTGGATGTAACCAAATTGAAATATCCATGTGTTGTTTTTAATTTCTCATTTACGGGAATATAATAGAAACATTGTATCTTCCATAAAAATGAGAAACATCAGAGACTTCCAAAAAATATACGGCAAACAAACTGCGAATTTCGATTTAAATGAGATTGCTAAGCAATTGGGAATAAAGAATTTTCACATATTGATGAGTAATGAATTACTATTGATAAAAGATGTGCGAAACACTAACTCTACTAATACAATGCAACAATGTAACTTTTTAATTTAGATTAAATTAAATCATTTCAAAATTGAATAAGTAGTAAGGAAAGACATCATTGTGGATCAGTTTTTAATCAATACCCCCCTTCTGACTAAGTAGTAAGGAAAGTCATCATTATAAAAATGTTTTAAATCAATACCCCCTTCTGACTAAGTAGTAAGGAAAGACATCATTAGAGAACAGTTTTAAATCAATACCCCCCCCTTCTGACTTCTAGGGGTCCCTTAAGAAATTTTTTTATTATAAAATGACCAACATAAATGAGTTTTTGAAATTATATGGAACACAAACGACAACGAATTTCGACCTAAAGAAAATCGCTAATCGATTAGGAATAAAGAATTTTCATGTTCTAATGAGAGACGAATTACAATTCCTAAAAAATAAGCCAACAGGAACCTTCAGTTCCCGGAACAAAGTTCCATCAATAACTATAAATTTCATAACAAATCTTCATACGTCAGATGAAAAAGGTGCACATTGGTCAGCAGGACAAAGAAATATAAACTGTTCTAATTATTATTTTGACCGCCCGGAGGCTGAGAACTATTGGTTCGACTCATACGGTTTGCCCCCTACAAATGAAGTAAAAGAATTACTTGGAACGGGAACATACAATACGTTTCAAATTCAAAAACCAGGAACTACTTACTGTGGGCAATTGTGTCTTTATGTTTTATTGAAATTACAGGAAGGAGTACCATTTCTAGATATTATGTTAGAATTGAACGAACCGTAGGTTCTATGGCTACGCCTAATAAGGGAATTTCATTCCCGAAACGTTAGTTCCAATAATAATGATAATTAAAAAAATCAGTACGTTGTAATTCATTTTGATAAAATCGGTCTCTGATATCCTCATTATCTAAATCTTTGATTTCGTAAGTAATCGGATAAGTTTGATTTATTTTGCAAACTTCAAATATTTCTTTAGTCCAATAGCCAACAAAGCCTTTTTCAAATTTATTCTTATATTTAAATATTCTAACTCTATCCCCAATTTTAAATTTCGGCATAAGTTTCTGCAAATTCGGATTACTCTCATTCAAATTATTATTCTCGAATATTTTCTTTCGTACTAAATTAGGATCGTCAGAAGCATTCTTTGGGGTTTCTTCAATACCAGAATGAACTTTATTATTGTACTCTTCTACAATTCCTGGTAATATCTTCAACCATTTCTGATTTCTTTGCTCAGTAAATTTCTTGAATAATTTATTTTTTAACGTCCGATTGAATCTTTCTATCACTACGGCCTTCCCTGCATTTTCAGTTGAATAAACAGTTTCAAATAGTGGCTGAACGTTTCGGTTATAAAATTCCGACCCTTTATCAACAAACAATTTTTTGGCTTTCTCTTACTTTCTTTAAAGATTATTTCAAACGCATATTTAACTGATAGACCACTTTTATTTTTTAAAGGTTTTACCCAAGCGTATCGTGTATATAAATCTATAACGGTCAATGCGTATTTATAATCTTTTTCATTCGGCATATGAATAAGATCAGCACTCCAAATATCATCTTTATTAAATACTTTTACTTTCAATAAATATTTAGGCCTTCTATATTCCTTGTGGATTTCATACGCGTAGCGGCTTGGGTCATTCGACATTTCGGACGCGTAGGTTCGAGCGTTGCTCTCAGAGTTATTAGTTTCATTTAAACCCTGACCGAATAATATTTTAGCTTATAAAGCTTTCTTAACAAACATTCTTTCAATTTTTTCTCTAAATGTAGGATTTTGAATATTATCTAATTCTTGTATCATCTTCTTATCAGCTGCATGTCGAGAACTTAGATCATGATTTCGATAAGCTAAATCATGTCTATAAGCGGCGGCATCTACTCTATTTATTGGTTCTTCACCTGGTTTCGGATTATTATTCTCATCTAGTCTCATATCTAATCGAGTTCCTGGACCAGTATATGAATGACCAGGAAGATGTTTTTCTTTCGAATATTTACTCCAAATAAAACCAGGAAAGTTTTCTAATGTTTTTTGTATGTCACCTCCAATATGCTGACAATTTGAGTTTTTATTTTTGTTTAATAGATAATTCAATAAATCTAAATTAGAAATTTTTAATTTAGTTAAATTTTCGGAATTTGTAGAATTCATTTTAAAAGATAAAATAAATGTTTTACCTTATGGACCAAAGGTCCTGAGGTTATTACCGAATCATACTAGGACTTTGATATATTCCAGAACCATCTTTAGTTTCTTTAATTTCAATTAAATCATCAACATTGTGGAGAATATTTTTAAGAACTCGTTTTCCTTCATCAACTAATTTTAATTTACTAATAAAATTATCTACTATTCCGTCACCCCTAGCAACTTTCTCTAACTCCCTATTATGACGTTTTTGTGTTCTAATGCTGCCTTCTCTGATTTATTTTTATTTACTGCTTGGACAATACCAGCTGTCCACCTGCAACACTTCCTGCAGCTGCTATGCCACCTATTATTAGGGGAATTAATGGGAGAATCCCGCCATTCTTTTCTTCTTGTAATTGAATATTCTCTATCATTGGTTTACTTATGTAATACTTTTTTTTGTTAATCGTAATAGTTTTAGGGGTATTTTTGTCAACAACGTTACGTAATTTTAATTCAACAGTTTTATTATTATTACTTTTCGCTTGCGACATTTTTAATAAAAAAATTTTAAGTTATCAAAATTTTTAATCTATTCTAGTTATGAAAAATTTTTAGTTAAGAATTTTTTAATCTATTCTAGTTATGAAAAAAAATTAAATTAGTTTATTCTAGTCATCTTCCCATTAAGAACTTCAATAGAATATTTTGTATCTTCAAGCAATAAACCATAAGCCATCAATGAAGTTGTGGAATCTTTTTTTTCAATATTAATTGTTACATCACAACCATTTTTAATAATATCTTCAGATTGTGCACTTAAATCGAAACAGAAAATTGGATATAAATGTCTCCAATCTCCAGGAGATAATTGTGGTTCAACTCCAAATTCTATACAAAGATTTCTATAAGCATCATATCCTTCCATAAATTGATTATTGGTATCATCGAATCTTAATGGATCAATTGGATACCGGGTTTGATTTAATGAAACTTGTAAACTTCGAATTGTATTAATATGGAAGAGATTATTGTTCTTATCAAAACTTGGAGAATTATTTCTTTGAAAAGTTAGCAATAAATATCTTGGTGCATTCGCAGTTCTAGTAAAATGCCAGTTAAATCTTTGTTCGGAAAAAGTTACTGAACTAGCAGTACGCTTTAGAAAATTTACTGGAATTGGTTTGTTAGTATTTAATCTTTTTGCAATAGCTGTTTCAATCTCTAAAATAGGAGTAATATGCTTAATCCACCATTCAAGTCTATCAATTTTTAAATATGCTTTTTTTCCAGTCTTACCAAAAAAGATTAATTCATTATTTGCTGTACGATGAATTATTAATTTAAATTTTAATTGATATGATATTTTGTCATAATCTAAATATCCGAATAATGGAGACAATGACCAATTTACTGTCTGTTTACTTTTCTTGTTAAATTCACGTCTTTCTTTATATGCATCATTATTTGTTTTATTTAAATGTTTTGCAATATTTTCTACATCTTTTGCAATTCCTGCTGCATCTGTTCCAGCGTGAGTTAAATCATCAACAATTATACCATCATTAGTATCAGGAAACCAACCTTCGATTTCATACTTTTTATTATTTTCACCAATTGTTACAAATCTAAGCATTGAGATCAATTACACCTGGAGAATCACTTATTGTTTCTATATTTGAGTTGCAACATCTAAACGCATTTGTGTAAATAATCTTGGAAAGAAATTATTCTCTAGTGCAATATTATCGGTTTCTGGTAATGGTGTTGTAAAATTGGCATCACTATACAAAGAATATTCACAGTGTAAAAAATGAATCAGGTAGATATATATAACTCTGCTGATCTGATCAACTTTAAAAATTAAATCACCTCCCCCCAGTATTTACTCTACTGGAAGATCCGGGATTCATAGCAATTCTTATATAGTCATTCTTTTTTTGATTATTACTGACGAACGGAGGATCGTCTAATCTAAATTTATTTTCGATAAGCGAAGACATTTTTATAAAAAATAATTTGAATTTTTGTTTTTCTCACAGACAGAAAAAATTCTGTTAAAATAATTTTACTAAAATAATTTTACTAAAAAAATTTTGCTAAAATATAATTTTAGAATTTTACTAAAAAAATTTTACTAAAAAAATTTTACTAAAAACATAATTTTAGAATTTTGCTAGACCAGCTCCGCTACAGCTTCGCTGGTTAGACCGAAGGTTGCTATTCAATACCATTACCTCTTATTTCTTCAATTGAAAACGAACCGTAGGTTCAATTGAACGTTTTTATGGCAACGCCTGATTTCTTCTTATGTTTACTGTCAGACGGAGCTCCGCTCCTAAAGGTTTCACCCCCTACAGCTATGTTAGCAATTGTATTTTTTGTTTCCT
>CAJQUW010013047.1:47500-97132 GCA_907163375.1 Prostheceraeus crozeri
AAAAAATTTTCGCTGACGTCCCCCCCTCTGGACAGCTTGCTTCGATTTTGGCTTCCAGTGGACGGATTTTGTCGTGCGATAGCTCGTTTGAAAGCTAAGAGTGAGACAAATTCAGTGAAAGAATCGGCTTGTTCCTATCTGTCTTCGTTTAGATGTGAGACGCCATTTAAGATTTTGGGACATTGGCGAAAAACGACAGAGTTAGAATTTGGGACGTTTTGGGCTCTAGCTTCAAAACGAAGCATCGGATTGGAAAACGGATTTCAGATTTGGAATCAGCGTGAAATTCTCTATCTGTATGGTGAGTTTCAAGTCAATCGGCGAGAAAAAATTTTCAACATTTTTCGAAAAAACGACAGTTAGAATTTTTGCGATGGCTGCCTACTGTAGAGCCAAAACGAAGCATCGGATGGGAAAACGGAGGCCAGATTCGGATTCAGCGTCAAATTCTACATGGAAATGGTGTATTTCCAGCTCAATCGGAGAGAAAAAATTTTCGGCTGACGTCCCCCCCCCTCTGGACAGCTTGCTTCGATTTTGGCTTCCAGTGGACGGATTTTGTCGTGCGATAGCTCGTTTGAAAGCTAAGAGTGAGACAAATTCAGTGAAAGAATCGGCTTGTTCCTATCTGTCTTCGTTTAGATGTGAGACGCCATTTAAGATTTTGGGACATTGGCGAAAAACGACAGAGTTAGAATTTGGGACGTTTTGGGCTCTAGCTTCAAAACGAAGCATCGGATGGGAAAACGGATTTCAGATTTGGAATCAGCGTGAAATTTTCTATCTGTATGGTGAGTTTCAAGGCAATCGGCGAGAAAAATTTTTCAATATTTTTCGAAAAAAAACGACAGAGTTAGAATTTTTGCGATGGCTGCCTACTGTAGAGCCAAAACGAAGCATCGGATGGGAAAACGGAGGCCAGATTCGGATTCAGCGTCAAATTCTACATGGAAATGGTGTATTTCCAGCTCAATCGGAGAGAAAAAATTTTCGGCTGACGTCCCCCCCCTCTGGACAGCTTGCTTCGATTTTGGCTTCCAGTGGACGGATTTTGTCGTGCGATAGCTCGTTTGAAAGCTAAGAGTGAGACAAATTCAGTGAAAGAATCGGCTTGTTCCTATCTGTCTTCGTTTAGATGTGAGACGCCATTTAAGATTTTGGGACATTGGCGAAAAACGACAGAGTTAGAATTTGGGACGTTTTGGGCTCTAGCTTCAAAACGAAGCATCGGATTGGAAAACGGATTTCAGATTTGGAATCAGCGTGAAATTCTCTATCTGTATGGTGAGTTTCAAGTCAATCGGCGAGAAAAAATTTTCAACATTTTTCGAAAAAACGACAGAGTTAGAATTTTTGCGATGGCTGCCTACTGTAGAGCCAAAACGAAGCATCGGATGGGAAAACGGAGGCCAGATTCGGATTCAGCGTCAAATTCTACATGGAAATGGTGTATTTCCAGCTCAATCGGAGAGAAAAAATTTTCGGCTGACGTCCCCCCCCCCTCTGGACAGCTCGCTTCGATTTTGGCTTCCAGTGGACGGATTTTGTCGTGCGATAGCTCGTTTGAAAGCTAAGAGTGAGACAAATTCAGTGAAAGAATCGGCTTGTTCCTATCTGTCTTCGTTTAGATGTGAGACGCCATTTAAGATTTTGGGACATTGGCGAAAAACGACAGAGTTAGAATTTGGGACGTTTTGGGCTCTAGCTTCAAAACGAAGCATCGGATTGGAAAACGGATTTCAGATTTGGAATCAGCGTGAAATTCTCTATCTGTATGGTGAGTTTCAAGTCAATCGGCGAGAAAAAATTTTCAACATTTTTCGAAAAAACGACAGAGTTAGAATTTTTGCGATGGCTGCCTACTGTAGAGCCAAAACGAAGCATCGGATGGGAAAACGGAGGCCAGATTCGGATTCAGCGTCAAATTCTACATGGAAATGGTGTATTTCCAGCTCAATCGGAGAGAAAAAATTTTCGGCTGACGTCCCCCCCCCCTCTGGACAGCTCGCTTCGATTTTGGCTTCCAGTGGACGGATTTTGTCGTGCGATAGCTCGTTTGAAAGCTAAGAGTGAGACAAATTCAGTGAAAGAATCGGCTTGTTCCTATCTGTCTTCGTTTAGATGTGAGACGCCATTTAAGATTTTGGGACATTGGCGAAAAACGACAGAGTTAGAATTTGGGACGTTTTGGGCTCTAGCTTCAAAACGAAGCATCGGATTGGAAAACGGATTTCAGATTTGGAATCAGCGTGAAATTCTCTATCTGTATGGTGAGTTTCAAGTCAATCGGAGAGAAAAAATTTTCAACATTTTTCGGAAAAACGACAGTTAGAATTTTTGCGATGGCTGCCTACTGTAGAGCCAAAACGAAGCATCGGATGGGAAAACGGAGGCCAGATTCGGATTCAGCGTCAAATTCTACATGGAAATGGTGTATTTCCAGCTCAATCGGAGAGAAAAAATTTTCGGCTGACGTCCCCCCCCCCTCTGGACAGCTCGCTTCGATTTTGGCTTCCAGTGGACGGATTTTGTCGTGCGATAGCTCGTTTGAAAGCTAAGAGTGAGACAAATTCAGTGAAAGAATCGGCTTGTTCCTATCTGTCTTCGTTTAGATGTGAGACGCCATTTAAGATTTTGGGACATTGGCGAAAAACGACAGAGTTAGAATTTGGGACGTTTTGGGCTCTAGCTTCAAAACGAAGCATCGGATTGGAAAACGGATTTCAGATTTGGAATCAGCGTGAAATTCTCTATCTGTATGGTGAGTTTCAAGTCAATCGGAGAGAAAAAATTTTCAACATTTTTCGAAAAAACGACAGAGTTAGAATTTTTGCGATGGCTGCCTACTGTAGAGCCAAAACGAAGCATCGGATGGGAAAACGGAGGCCAGATTAGGATTCAGCGTCAAATTCTACATGGAAATGGTGTATTTCCAGCTCAATCGGAGAGAAAAAATTTTCGCTGACGTCCCCCCCTCTGGACAGCTTGCTTCGATTTTGGCTTCCAGTGGACGGATTTTGTCGTGCGATAGCTCGTTTGAAAGCTAAGAGTGAGAAAAATTCAGTGAAAGAATCGGCTTGTTCCTATCTGTCTTCGTTTAGATGTGAGACGCCATTTAAGATTTTGGGACATTGGCGAAAAACGACAGAGTTAGAATTTGGGACGTTTTGGGCTCTAGCTTCAAAACGAAGCATCGGATTGGAAAACGGATTTCAGATTTGGAATCAGCGTGAAATTTTCTATCTGTATGGTGAGTTTCAAGTCAATCGGCGAGAAAAAATTTTCAACATTTTTCGAAAAAACGACAGTTAGAATTTTTGCGATGGCTGCCCACTGTAGAGCCAAAACGAAGCATCGGATGGGAAAACGGAGGCCAGATTCGGATTCAGCGTCAAATTCTACATGGAAATGGTGTATTTCCAGCTCAATCGGAGAGAAAAAATTTTCGCTGACGTCCCCCCCCCTCTGGACAGCTTGCTTCGATTTTGGCTTCCAGTGGACGGATTTTGTCGTGCGATAGCTCGTTTGAAAGCTAAGAGTGAGACAAATTCAGTGAAAGAATCGGCTTGTTCCTATCTGTCTTCGTTTAGATGTGAGACGCCATTTAAGATTTTGGGACATTGGCGAAAAACGACAGAGTTAGAATTTGGGACGTTTTGGGCTCTAGCTTCAAAACGAAGCATCGGATTGGAAAACGGATTTCAGATTTGGAATCAGCGTGAAATTCTCTATCTGTATGGTGAGTTTCAAGTCAAACGGCGAGAAAAAATTTTCAACATTTTTCGAAAAAACGACAGAGTTAGAATTTTTGCGATGGCTGCCTACTGTAGAGCCAAAACGAAGCATCGGATGGGAAAACGGAGGCCAGATTCGGATTCAGCGTCAAATTCTACATGGAAATGGTGTATTTCCAGCTCAATCGGAGAGAAAAAATTTTCGCTGACGTCCCCCCCTCTGGACAGCTTGCTTCGATTTTGGCTTCCAGTGGACGGATTTTGTCTGCGATAGCTCGTTTGAAAGCTAAGAGTGAGACAAATTCAGTGAAAGAATCGGCTTGTTCCTATCTGTCTTCGTTTAGATGTGAGACGCCATTTAAGATTTTGGGACATTGGCGAAAAACGACAGAGTTAGAATTTGGGACGTTTTGGGCTGTAGCTTCAAAACGAAGCATCGGATTGGAAAACGGATTTCAGATTTGGAATCAGCGTGAAATTCTCTATCTGTATGGTGAGTTTCAAGTCAATCGGAGAGAAAAAATTTTCAACATTTTTCGGAAAAACGAGTTAGAATTTTTGCGATGGCTGCCTACTGTAGAGCCGAAACGAAGCATCGGATGGGAAAACGGAGGCCAGATTCGGATTCAGCGTCAAATTCTACATGGAAATGGTGTATTTCCAGCTCAATCGGAGAGAAAAAATTTTCGCTGACGTCCCCCCCTCTGGACAGCTTGCTTCGATTTTGGCTTACAGTGGACGGATTTTGTCGTGCGATAGCTCGTTTGAAAGCTAAGAGTGAGACAAATTCAGTGAAAGAATCGGCTTGTTCCTATCTGTCTTCGTTCAGATGTGAGACGCCATTTAAGATTTTGGGACATTGGCGAAAAACGACAGAGTTAGAATTTGGGACGTTTTGGGCTCTAGCTTCAAAACGAAGCATCGGATTGGAAAACGGATTTCAGATTTGGAATCAGCGTGAAATTCTCTATCTGTATGGTGAGTTTCAAGTCAATCGGCGAGAAAAAATTTTCAACATTTTTCGAAAAAACGACAGAGTTAGAATTTTTGCGATGGCTGCCTACTGTAGAGCCAAAACGAAGCATCGGATGGGAAAACGGAGGCCAGATTCGGATTCAGCGTCAAATTCTACATGGAAATGGTGTATTTCCAGCTCAATCGGAGAGAAAAAATTTTCGGCTGACGTCCCCCCCCCCTGGACAGCTCGCTTCGATTTTGGCTTCCAGTGGACGGATTTTGTCGTGCGATAGCTCGTTTGAAAGCTAAGAGTGAGACAAATTCAGTGAAAGAATCGGCTTGTTCCTATCTGTCTTCGTTTAGATGTGAGACGCCATTTAAGATTTTGGGACATTGGCGAAAAACGACAGAGTTAGAATTTGGGACGTTTTGGGCTCTAGCTTCAAAATGAAGCATCGGATTGGAAAACGGATTTCAGATTTGGAATCAGCGTGAAATTCTCTATCTGTATGGTGAGTTTCAAGTCAATCGGAGAGAAAAAATTTTCAACATTTTTCGGAAAAACGAGTTAGAATTTTTGCGATGGCTGCCTACTGTAGAGCCAAAACGAAGCATCGGATGGGAAAACGGAGGCCAGATTAGGATTCAGCGTCAAATTCTACATAGAAATGGTGTATTTCCAGCTCAGTCGGAGCACTAGAACCGGAGATAGACGGGATTTTTAGTGTTTGGATGATGGGTGTTACGTCATCAGCTGATCGCCACACACTATATAAGCTGGGAACCGACGGAGACTTTTCATTAAGACGAGAGATTGTCAACGGTAAGTCATCTCTCTGAGCTCCGATGATAGCTTCGGACATTCCAAATTCCGAGTTTCTGTAAGAAACCGACTTAGAAAATTTCATTGCTGATATCAGCTAAGGCGTCAGACTTAGAGGTTCGCCAGGAGATGGCCTTCGTCTCCAGGCCATAAAAGACTCCAAAACTTTAAAGGCTTGTAACTTTGCTTCTACAAGTCCGTTTGACTTGATTCAAAAAAGGTTCGGTCGCTATTGACCTGCCCTAAGTGATGGACTACTTATAAAATTTCATAAGTAGTGCTAAAAAGTTGAAAAATTTAAATTCACTAGTTTTGGAGGTTTTCTGGGGTTTTTAAGTATGCTGAGTTCAAATCTACTATCAGATTTCAAATTTAACTAAGTCTAAGGCAGCTTTGAGGGGTTAGATCCCAGCTACTGTTCACTACCTTTGACTCGGCGTTGCTGTTTCCACTTCGGGGCAGTGACAATGATGTCTTAAGCTGTAAATAGCGGGTATCGGGGAAGATCTCTCACTTCCCTAGTGATCAGTACAAGGCCTTCGGGCTGTCGACGGGATCTAGTGCCACTCACTACACTCAAATCTATCATCTCACTAAGTGTAAAATCATTCTTTTCCGTTTTTATAAACTAGGAATCAATCGTTTGCTATCAAACGTTTACGGAATTATAATCATTGTTTTCCCCTTTTCACTTCAGAAAATGGTTAACTACAATAATGCCAAGACGGCTTTCAAGCTCTGCGTTTGTGCAAAGATTTTTCGTAGTGATGCCTTCAAGAAACACTCGTGTGTAAATAAGCGAATGGTAGGGGGCATTCGATACTTTTGCAGCAGCCATAATACATCTCGCCTTGTCGAGACGTTACCGGAGTGGCATGCGAAGCATAGCAGCTGCAGTCAGCCAGAGCTGACTGAGGAGGCGAAGCAAAGTCTCTTCAGCTCAGAGTTAAAAGCTCTGGAGACTCAGTGCGCTGTCGAGGCTATCGCGTCACCAAAGCCTCCCTCATCTAGTGCACCAGCAAAGGCTCTCTCACCCACCCCGATTCTGGAGACTCAGTGTGCTGTCGAGTCTATCGCGTCAGCAGAGGCTCCCTCTTCTAGTGTGCCAGCAAAGGCTCTCTCACCCACCCCGATTGAGTCTTCTCCGAAGTCGAGTAAATCCTCCTCCTCCTCCTCTAGCGATGAGTCGGCTACTAGTAGCAGCGACAGTGAGGAAGAGGAGGAGGAGGAAAAAGGCTCGACGAAGGCTGACCTAGTCGAGAGTGTCTACCTCGATAGCGAGGTAGAGGCGGTGAGGGAAGTTGACCTCGATAGCGAGGTGCAGCCGGCTAAGTTATCGAGCAGTGGTGGGATTGCGGCTCAATGTCGCAACTTCATTATGCGCCCACCACTGGTCGATAACTATGACAAGTTGAAGAATGAGTTGGAGGTGTGGAAGAGGGACTGTTTCTTCTATAAAGCGAGTTCCGAGAACCTCTCGCGAGTCACTCAGGAGCTCAAGAAGACTCAAGCTAGTCTTTTTGAGAAAGAAGGAGAGCTCGATCGCGAGAGGTTCTCGCACCTCGCTAGTAAGGCTAGAGAAGAACAGCTCCTGATCGAGAGAGAGAGAGTCAAGAGAAGGAGTTGAGAAAGATGAGGGAGGAGTTGGAAGGGCTGCGAAAGCAGTTGGGGAAGGTGGTGGCGACTAATCAGGAGCTGCACCAGCAAGTGATGAGTAGCAGTACTCGACGATCAAGTCGCCTCCACATTCCCCTGGATAAGAAAGGACGTGTGCCCGCAAGACCGCTCCTCTGTGAACGTGGCAGAGACGAAATGTGTTACAGCAGGGCTAAAAAAGGTATCGAATGCCTTCATTTTACATTCGACCATAAGGAGGCAATCACAGGATTCCTGTTCGAACCACGTCCGGAGAAGATCTGTAAGTTAAAACAAGTAACTTAGAGTTCAAGATGATAACTAACAACTTCTTTCTTTACAGATATCAAAGAGAAGCGCCCACCTGCTTCCGTCAACGAGCCGGAGGCGAAGCGGCAAGCTTGAGTCCCATATTCCTTCAATCATCCCGAGAATGAACCATCGGCTCTCTTAAGGGCCACCTAGGGGCAAGACATGATAGAACCTCCACGCGGTTTGCCCTGGGCAGTCTTCGGACTGGCGAATACTATCATTAAGTTGAATCTGCTATCAGTCAACTTGAACGTTGCGTCGCGTTAGAGGGGTATGTAAACCACTGCCTCTCATTTCATTTCATTTCAATCATGCAGACGCCGAACAGTCAAGTCAGCTCTCCTCGCGGACCGCAGTTAAGGCCGCGAAATTTATTTGAGGAGTTTGTCAGGCTAGAGGAGCAAGACAGAGTTTTTAATAATCTTACTCGGATTGGCAATCCGATGACAGCAACTGCTGTCAATCCAACGGAATGGCGCTACATTCCACTTTTTAGCCATGTACCAGTTAGTGTGGAAGTCGACAGTGCTACCAAAGAGAGAGTCAAAGACTCTCTCAGTAGAATTGGTAGGGTGTAAGATGACGTTACTCCCGAGAACGAACCATCGGCTCTCTTAAGGGCCACCATGGGGCAAGACATGATAGAACCTCCACGCGGTTTGCCCTGGGCAGTCTTCGGACTGGCGAATACTATCATTAAGTTGAATCTGCTATCAGTCAACTTGAACATTATGCAGTCGATTGCTATCCCTGAAGCATTCTGATTCGCTGTTGAGCAATTCATTGTTGAAAACCCTATATAAGCCAGAAGATTGTAGCGCTTCTCATTCAATTTGAAGTCACGATGGAAGCGACATCTGCCGACAACATTCCCGTCTTCACCGATGAAGACAACGCCATTCCCGAGTTCGTCATACTCGACGAGTGGGATGAAGAGGATGAGAAGAAGGGGAAGATCGAGAAGATCATTTGGACGGATGGGGTGTGGACTCCAAATACCACTCGCATCCGAAAGGTGCCAGATGCACCAGTACGACCTCGGCGGTATAGGGTCTATGACAACCTAACCGTCATACCCATTGACTATTCCAGCCAATAGTCAAATTCACACCCCCCGAGAACGAACCATCGGCTCTCTTAAGGGCCACCATGGGGCAAGATATGATAGAACCTCCTCGCGGTTTGCCCTGGGCAGTCTTCGGACTGGCGAATACTATCATTAAGTTGAATCTGCTATCAGTCAACTTGAACGTTGCAAATGAAGTTCGGTGTAATACTTCCTTTCGACGGGCGTTCCTGTAAAGGGCGGCGGTGAAACCCGTAGCTATGTATACCGCAAGGGACATTCGGCAATGGTCAATCTTGTTAAACCTCTCTGCGTCATGTTTGCAAGTGATTGCCTCTGTCTCAACGTAGTATGCATTCGCGCCAGGGCGACATTTAGCCAACTGTCGAAGGTTGCCTAAAACTTTCCATTGCATACGTTATGAGAACCATGAGTTCTACCTGTCTCTATCAATGAGACGAATTGATGAATGGAATGAAATGGGAGGACACTCACGTGCCACACGCAACATAACACACTTCTCTCTTCCGTAGTCTAACAAGCTCTTTACACATGGATCGCAGTCGATTGCTATCCCTGTATCAGAAGTGCAAGCTATCTTAATTTTGTTTGACACTATTTCATCTATCATCATCGCCCATATGAAATGTTTTAAGATTTACAAGTTAGACTAAGCGTGCTACTATTTCCAAATGAAAAAGTATACATGGTTAAATCATCCACTTAAGCCCATCCGTAGTCTAACAAGCTCTTTACACATGGATTGCAGTCGATTGCTATCCCTGTATCAGAAGTGTAAGCCATCTTAATTTTATTTAACACTATTTCATCTACCATCATCACCCATATGAAGTGTCATAAGATTTACAAGTTAGAAATAAAGTTTCAATAGTGTATGTGTTAGAAATAAAGGTGTAACTGTTTGTAAAAATAAGATCGCAAGATTTACTAGTTTACAAGTTAGACTAAGTGTAAATTAAAAATAAAATTATAACTGTTTCAAGAGTCTACAAGTTAGAAATTAAGTTTCAATGGTGTATACGTTAGAAATAAAGTTTTAGCTGTTTGTATATCAAAATAAAGTTTCAAGAGTTTACAAGTTAGAAATAAAGTTTCAATAGTGTGTGCGTTAGAAATAAAGTTTTAGCTGTTTGTATATCAAAATAAAGTTTCAAGAGTTTACAAGTTAGAAATAACGTTTCAATAGTGTGTGCGTTAGAAATAAAGTTTTAGCTGTTTGTATATCAAAATAAAGTTTCAAGAGTTTACAAGTTAGAAATAACGTTTCAATAGTGTATATGTTAGAAATAAAGATGTAACTGTTTGTAAAAATAAGATCGCAAGATTTACTAGTTTACAAGTTAGACTAAGTGTAAATTAAAAATAAAATTATAACTGTTTCACGAGTTAAAGCGTTGATGCAACGATGAACAATTAATAAGCTGAAAAGTTTTAGATTCACTTTAACATTGCCATATGTTTACAGATAGAAATGTATCACTGCAAAACTACTTCATGAGTTAGTTTGCCAGGAGTGTATCATCTCAAACTTTTACTCCGACTGTGGAACATTGATTTCCATGATGAAGATTTAAATAGTTAGATTCGATGACGAACAAGATTTACTAGTTTACAAGTTGGATAAAGCGTTCTACTATTTGTAAATGAAAGATATCATTTCAACAGTTTACCAGTTAGAAATAAAGTTTCAACAGTCTACAAGTTAAAAATAAAGTTTCAACCGTTTACAAGTTAAAAATGAAGTTTCAATAGTGTGTATGTTAAGAATAAAGTTCTATCTGTTTATATGTTAGAAATAAAAATGAGGGTTCACCAGTTTACAAGTTAAGAATAAAGTTTTATCTGCTTGTATGTCAGAAATGAAATAAAGCTTCACCAGTTTAAGAGTTAAAAATAAAGTTTCAATAGTGTGTATGTTAAGAATAAAGCTCTATCTGTTTATATGTTAGAAATAGAATGAAGTTTCACCAGTTTACAAGCTAAGAATAAAGTTCTATCTGTTTATATGTTAGAAATAGAATGAAGTTTCACCAGTTTACAAGCTAAGAATAAAGTTTTATCTGTTTGTATGATACAAATAAAACAAAGTTTCAACCGTTTACAAGTTAAAAATAAAGTTTCAATAGTTTACAAGTTAAAAATAAAGTTTCAATAGTGTGCATGTTCAGAATAAAGTTCTATCTGTTTATATGTTAGAAATAAAATGAAGTTTCACCAGTTTACAAGTTAAGAATAAAGTTCTATCCGTTTGTATGTTAGAAATAAAACAGAGTTTCAACCGTTTACAAGTTAAGAATAAAGTTTCAATAGTTTACAAGTTAAGAATAAAGTTTCAATAGTGTACATGTTAAGAATAAAGTTTTATCTGTTTATATATTAGAAATAGAATGAAGTTTCACCAGTTTACAAGTTAAGAATAAAGTTCTATCTGTTTATATGTTAGAAATAAAATGAAGTTTCATCAGTTTACAAGTTAAAAATAAAGTTTCAATAGTTTGTATGTTAGAAATAAAACAGAGTTTCAACCGTTTACAAGTTAAGAATAAAGTTTCAATATTTTACAAGTTAAAAATAAAGTTTCAATAGTGTGCATGTTCAGAATAAAGTTCTATCTGTTTATATGTTAGAAATAGAATGAAGTTTCACCAGTTTACAAGTTAAGAATAAAGTTCTATCTGTTTATATGTTAGAAATAAAATGAAGTTTCATCAGTTTACAAGTTAAGAATAAAGTTGTATCTGTTTGTATGTTAGAAATAAAACAAAGTTTCAACCAAAGTTCTATCTGTTTATATATTAGAAATAGAATGAAGTTTCACCAGTTTACAAGTTAAGAATAAAGTTCTATCTGTTTATATGTTAGAAATAAAATGAAGTTTCATCAGTTTACAAGTTAAAAATAAAGTTTCAATAGTTTGTATGTTAGAAATAAAACAGAGTTTCAACCGTTTACAAGTTAAGAATAAAGTTTTATCTGTTTGTATGATACGAATAAAACAAAGTTTCAACCGTTTACAAGTTAAAAATAATGTTTCAATAGTTTACAAGTTAAAAATAAAGTTTCAATAGTGTGCATGTTCAGAATAAAGTTCTATCTGTTTATATGTTAGAAATTGAATGAAGTTTCACCAGTTTACAAGTTAAGAATAAAGTTCTATCTGTTTATATGTTAGAAATAAAATGAAGTTTCATCAGTTTACAAGTTAAGAATAAAGTTCTATCCGTTTGTATGTTAGAAATAAAACAGAGTTTCAAACATTTACAAGTTAAGAATAAAGTTTCAATAGTTTACAAGTTAAGAATAAAGTTTCAATAGTGTACATGTTGAGAATAAAGTTCTATCTGTTTATATATTAGAAATAGAATGAAGTTTCACCAGTTTACAAGTTAAGAATAAAGTTCTATCTGTTTATATGCTAGAAATAAAATGAAGTTTCATCAGTTTACAAGTTAAAAATAAAGTTTCAATAGTTTGTATGTTAGAAATAAAACAGAGTTTCAACCGTTTACAAGTTAAGAATAAAGTTTTATCTGTTTGTATGATACAAATAAAACAAAGTTTCAACCGTTTACAAGTTAAAAATAAAGTTTCAATAGTTTACAAGTTAAAAATAAAGTTTCAATAGTGTGCATGTTCAGAATAAAGTTCTATCTGTTTATATGTTAGAAATAAAATGAAGTTTCACCAGTTTACAAGTTAAGAATAAAGTTCTATCTGTTTATATGTTAGAAATAAAATGAAGTTTCATCAGTTTACTAGTTAAGAATAAAGTTGTATCTGTTTGTATGTTAGAAATAAAACAAAGTTTCAACCAAAGTTCTATCTGTTTATATATTAGAAATAGAATGAAGTTTCACCAGTTTACAAGCTAAGAATAAAGTTCTATCTGTTTATATGTTAGAAATAAAATGAAGTTTCATCAGTTTACAAGTTAAAAATAAAGTTTCAATAGTTTGTATGTTAGAAATTAAACAGAGTTTCAACCGTTTACAAGTTAAGAATAAAGTTTTATCTGTTTGTATGATACAAATAAAACAAAGTTTCAGCCGTTTACAAGTTAAAAATAAAGTTTCAATAGTTTACAAGTTAAAAATAAAGTTTCAATAGTGTGCATGTTCAGAATAAAGTTCTATCTGTTTATATGTTAGAAATAGAATGAAGTTTCACCAGTTTACAAGTTAAGAATAAAGTTTTATCTGTTTGTATGTTAGAAAGAAAACAAAGTTTCAACCCTTTACAAGTTAAAAATAATGTTTCAATAGTTTGCAAGTTAAAACTAGTGTTTCAATAGTGCGTATGTTAAGAATAAAGTTTTATCTGTTTATATGTTAGAAATAGAATGAAGTTTCACCAGTTTACAAGCTAAGAATAAAGTTCTATCTGTTTATATGTTAGAAATAGAATGAAGTTCACCAGTTTACAAGCTAAGAATAAAGTTTTATCTGTTTGTATGATACAAATAAAACAAAGTTTCAACCGTTTACAAGTTAAAAATAAAGTTTCAATAGTTTACAAGTTAAAAATAAAGTTTCAATAGTGTGCATGTTCAGAATAAAGTTCTATCTGTTTATATGTTAGAAATAGAATGAAGTTTCACCAGTTTACAAGTTAAGAATAAAGTTCTATCTGTTTATATGTTAGAAATAAAATGAAGTTTCATCAGTTTACAAGTTAAGAATAAAGTTCTATCCGTTTGTATGTTGGAAATAAAACAGAGTTTCAAACATTTACAAGTTAAGAATAAAGTTTCAATAGTTTACAAGTTAAGAATAAAGTTTCAATAGTGTACATGTTGAGAATAAAGTTGTATCTGTTTATATATTAGAAATAGAATGAAGTTTCACCAGTTTACAAGTTAAGAATAAAGTTCTATCTGTTTATATGTTAGAAATAAAATGAAGTTTCATCAGTTTACAAGTTAAAAATAAAGTTTCAATAGTTTGTATGTTAGAAATAAAACAGAGTTTCAACCGTTTACAAGTTAAGAATAAAGTTTTATCTGTTTGTATGATACAAATAAAACAAAGTTTCAACCGTTTACAAGTTAAAAATAAAGTTTCAATAGTTTACAAGTTAAAAATAAAGTTTCAATAGTGTGCATGTTCAGAATAAAGTTCTATCTGTTTATATGTTAGAAATAGAATGAAGTTTCACCAGTTTACAAGTTAAGAATAAAGTTCCATCTGTTTATATGTTAGAAATAAAATGAAGTTTCATCAGTTTACTAGTTAAGAATAAAGTTGTATCTGTTTGTATGTTAGAAATAAAACAAAGTTTCAACCAAAGTTCTATCTGTTTATATATTAGAAATTGAATGAAGTTTCACCAGTTTACAAGCTAAGAATAAAGTTCTATCTGTTTATATGTTAGAAATAAAACAAAGTTTCATCAGTTTACAAGTTAAAAATAAAGTTTCAATAGTTTGTATGTTAGAAATAAAACAGAGTTTCAACCGTTTACAAGTTAAGAATAAAGTTTTATCTGTTTGTATGATACAAATAAAACAAAGTTTCAAACGTTTACAAGTTAAAAATAAAGTTTCAATAGTGTGCATGTTCAGAATAAAGTTCTATCTGTTTATATGTTAGAAATAGAATGAAGTTTCACCAGTTTACAAGTTAAGAATAAAGTTCTATCTGTTTATATGTTAGAAATAAAATGAAGTTTCATCAGTTTACAAGTTAAAAATAAAGTTTCAATAGTGTGCATGTTCAGAATAAAGTTCTATCTGTTTATATGTTAGAAATAGAATGAAGTTTCACCAGTTTACAAGTTAAGAATAAAGTTCTATCTGTTTATATGTTAGAAATAAAATGAAGTTTCATCAGTTTACAAGTTAAAAATAAAGTTTCAATAGTTTGTATGTTAGAAATAAAACAGAGTTTCAACCGTTTACGACTTAAGAATAAAGTTTTATCTGTTTGTATGATACAAATAAAACAAAGTTTCAAACGTTTACAAGTTAAAAATAAAGTTTCAATAGTTTACAAGTTAAAAATAAAGTTTCAATAGTGTGCATGTTCAGAATAAAGTTCTATCTGTTTATATGTTAGAAATAGAATGAAGTTTCACCAGTTTACAAGTTAAGAATAAAGTTCTATCTGTTTATATGTTAGAAATAAAATGAAGTTTCATCAGTTTACAAGTTAAGAATAAAGTTGTATCTGTTTGTATGTTAGAAATAAAACAAAGTTTCAACCGTTAACAAGTTAAAAATAAAGTTTCAATAGTTTGCAAGCTAAAACTGATGTTTCAATAGTGCGTCTGTTGAGAATAAAGTTTTATCTGTTTGTATGATAGAAAAAAAACAAAGTTTCAACCGTTTACAAGTTAAAAATAAAGTTTCAATAGTTTGCAAGTTAAAACTAGTGTTTCAATAGTGCATATGTTAAGAATAAAGTTTTATCTGTTTGTATGTTAGAAATAAAATGAAGCTTCACCAGTTTACAAGTTAAAAATAAAGTTTCAATGGTGTGTATGTTAAGAATAAAGTTCTATCTGTTTATATGTTAGAAATAGAATGAAGTTTCACCAGTTTACAAGTTAAGAATAAAGTTCTATCTGTTTGTATGTTAGAAATAAAATGAAGTTTCATCAGTTTACAAGTTAAGAATAAAGTTTTATCTGTTTGTATGTTAGAAATAAAACAAAGTTTCAACCGTTTACAAGTTAAAAATAAAGTTTCAATAGTTTGCAAGTTAAAACTAGTGTTTCAATAGTGCGTATGTTAAGAATAAAGTTTTATCTGTTTGTATGTTAGAAATAAAATGAAGCTTCACCAGTTTACAAGTTAAGAATAAAGTTTTATCTGCTTGTATGTCAGAAATGAAATAAAGTTTCACCAGTTTAAGAGTTAAAAATAAAGTTTCAATAGTGTGTACGTTAGAAATAAAGTTTCAACCGTTTACAAGTTAAAAATAAAGTTTCAACAGTGTCTACGTTAGAAATAAAGTTGTATCTGTTTGTAAAGTACGATCGTAGGATTTACTAGTTTGCAAGTTAGACTCAGCATTCTACTAGTTGTAAATGAAAAATATCGTTTCAACAGTTTACAGATTAGAATAAAGTTTCAATAGTGTGCACGTTAGAAATAAAGTTATGACTGTTTGTATGTGTATGTGTGTTAGAAATAAAGTTTCAACCGTTTACAAGTTAAAAATAAAGTTTCAACAGTGTGTATGTTAGAAATAAAGTTTTATCTGTTCATATGTTAGAAACAAAACAAAGTTTCAACAGTTTACAAGCTGAAAAATAAAGTTTCAACAGTGTGTACGTTAGGAATAAAGTTTTATCTGTTTGTAAGTTAGAAATAAAGTTTTAACTGCTTGTATGTTAGAAATAGAGGTATGACAGTTTATATGCTAGGGAGAAAGGTATAACTGTTTGTAAGACAAGATCGTAAGATTTACTAGTTTGCAAGTTAGACTCAGCATTCTACTAGTTGTAAATGAAAAATATCGTTTCAACAGTTTACAGATTAAAATAAAGTTTCAATAATGTATATGATGGAAATAAAGTTTAAGCGCTTTGTGCGTTAGAAATAAAGTTTCAGCCGTTTACAAGTTAAAAATAAAGTTTTAACAGTGTGTACGTTAGAAATAAGGTTTTAGCTGTTTATATATTAGAAACAAAATAAAGTTTCAACAGTGTGTATGTTAGAAATAAAGTTCTATCTGTTTATATGTTACAAATAGAATGAAGTTTCACCAGTTTACAAGTTAAGAATAAAGTTCTATCTGTTTATATGTTAGAAATAAAATGAAGTTTTATCAGTTTACAAGTTAAGAATAAAGTTGTATCTGTTTGTATGTTAGAAATAAAACAAAGTTTCAACCGTTAAGAAGTTAAAAATAAAGTTTCAATAGTTTGCAAGCTAAAACTGATGTTTCAATAGTGCGTATGTTGAGAATAAAGTTTAATCTGTTTGTATGATAGAAACAAAACAAAGTTTCAACCGTTTACAAGTTAAAAATAAAGTTTCAATTGTTTGCAAGTTAAAACTAGTGTTTCAATAGTGCGTATGTTAAGAATAAAGTTTTATCTGTTTGTATGTTAGAAATAAAATGAAGCTTCACCAGTTTACAAGTTAAGAATAAAGTTTTATCTGCTTGTATGTCAGAAATGAAGTAAAGTTTCGCCAGTTTAAGAGTTAAAAATAAAGTTTCAATGGTGTGTATGTTAAGAATAAAGTTCTATCTGTTTATATGTTAGAAATAGAATGAAGTTTCACCAGTTTACAAGTTAAGAATAAAGTTCTATCTGTTTGTATGTTAGAAATAAAATGAAGTTTCATCAGTTTACAAGTTAAGAATAAAGTTCTATCTGTTTATATGTTAGAAATAAAATGAAGTTTCATCAGTTTACAAGTTAAGAATAAAGTTGTATCTGTTTGTATGTTAGAAATAAAACAAAGTTTCAACCGTTAACCAGTTAAAAATAAAGTTTCAATAGTTTGCAAGTTAAAACTAATGTTTCAATAGTGCGTATGTTGAGAATAAAGTTTTATCTGTTTGTATGTTAGAAAGAAAACAAAGTTTCAACCGTTTACAAGTTAAAAATAAAGTTTCAATAGTTTGCAAGTTAAAACTAGTGTTTCAATAGTGCATATGTTAAGAATAAAGTTTTATCTGTTTGTATGTTAGAAATAAAATGAAGCTTCACCAGTTTACAAGTTAAGAATAAAGTTTTATCTGTTTGTATGTCAGAAATGAAGTAAAGTTTCACCAGTTTATGAGTTAAAAATAAAGTTTCAATGGTGTGTATGTTAAGAATAAAGTTCTATCTGTTTATATGTTAGAAATAGAATGAAGTTTCACCAGTTTACAAGTTAAGAATAAAGTTCTATCTGTTTGTATGTTAGAAATAAAATGAAGTTTCATCAGTTTACAAGTTAAGAATAAAGTTTTATCTGTTTGTATGTTAGAAATAAAACAAAGTTTCAACCATTTACAAGTTAAAAATAAAGTTTCAATAGTTTGCAAGTTAAAACTAGTGTTTCAATAGTGCGTATGTTAAGAATAAAGTTTTATCTGTTTGTATGTTAGAAATAAAATGAAGCTTCACCAGTTTACAAGTTAAGAATAAAGTTTTATCTGCTTGTATGTCAGAAATGAAATAAAGTTTCACCAGTTTAAGAGTTAAAAATAAAGTTTCAATAGTGTGTACGTTAGAAATAAAGTTTCAACCGTTTACAAGTTAAAAATAAAGTTTCAACAGTGTCTACGTTAGAAATAAAGTTGTACCTGTTTGTAAAGTACGATCGTAGGATTTACTAGTTTGCAAGTTAGACTCAGCATTCTACTAGTTGTAAATGAAGAATATCGTTTCAACAGTTTACAGATTAGAATAAAGTTTCAATAGTGTGCACGTTAAAAATAAAGTTATGACTGTTTGTATGTGTATGTGTGTTAGAAATAAAGTTTCAACCGTTTACAAGTTAAAAATAAAGTTTCAACAGTGTGTACGTTAGAAATAAAGTTTTATCTGTTCATATGTTAGAAACAAAACAAAGTTTCAACAGTTTACAAGCTGAAAAATAAAGTTTCAACAGTGTGTACGTTAGGAATAAAGTTTTATCTGTTTGTAAGTTAGAAATAAAGTTTTAACTGCTTGTATGTTAGAAATAGAGGTATGACAGTTTATATGCTAGGGAGAAAGGTATAACTGTTTGTAAGACAAGATCGTAGGATTTACTACTTTGCAAGTTAGACTCAGCATTCTACTAGTTGTAAATGAAAAATATCGTTTCAACAGTTTACAGATTAAAATAAAGTTTCAATAATGTATATGATGGAAATAAAGTTTAAGCGCTTTGTGCGTTAGAAATAAAGTTTCAGCCGTTTACAAGTTAAAAATAAAGTTTTAACAGTGTGTACGTTAGAAATAAAGTTTTAGCTGTTTATATATTAGAAACAAAATAAAGTTTCAACAGTGTGTATGTTAGAAATAAAGGTCTATCTGTTTATATGTTACAAATAGAATGAAGTTTCACCAGTTTACAAGTTAAGAATAAAGTTCTATCTGTTTATATGTTAGAAATAAAATGAAGTTTCATCAGTTTACAAGTTAAGAATAAAGTTGTATCTGTTTGTATGTTAGAAATAAAACAAAGTTTCAACCGTTAAGAAGTTAAAAATAAAGTTTCAATAGTTTGCAAGCCAAAACTGATGTTTCAATAGTGCGTATGTTGAGAATAAAGTTTTATCTGTTTGTATGATAGAAACAAAACAAAGTTTCAACCGTTTACAAGTTAAGAATAAAGTTTTATCTGCTTGTATGTCAGAAATGAAGTAAAGTTTCGCCAGTTTAAGAGTTAAAAATAAAGTTTCAATGGTGTGTATGTTAAGAATAAAGTTCTATCTGTTTATATGTTAGAAATAGAATGAAGTTTCACCAGTTTACAAGTTAAGAATAAAGTTCTATCTGTTTGTATGTTAGAAATAAAATGAAGTTTCATCAGTTTACAAGTTAAGAATAAAGTTCTATCTGTTTATATGTTAGAAATAAAATGAAGTTTCATCAGTTTACAAGTTAAGAATAAAGTTGTATCTGTTTGTATGTTAGAAATAAAACAAAGTTTCAACCGTTAACCAGTTAAAAATAAAGTTTCAATAGTTTGCAAGTTAAAACTAATGTTTCAATAGTGCGTATGTTGAGAATAAAGTTTTATCTGTTTGTATGTTAGAAAGAAAACAAAGTTTCAACCGTTTACAAGTTAAAAATAAAGTTTCAATAGTTTGCAAGTTAAAACTAGTGTTTCAATAGTGCGTATGTTAAGAATAAAGTTTTATCTGTTTGTATGTTAGAAATAAAATGAAGCTTCACCAGTTTACAAGTTAAGAATAAAGTTTTATCTGCTTGTATGTCAGAAATGAAATAAAGTTTCACCAGTTTAAGAGTTAAAAATAAAGTTTCAATAGTGTGTACGTTAGAAATAAAGTTTCAACCGTTTACAAGTTAAAAATAAAGTTTCAACAGTGTCTACGTTAGAAATAAAGTTGTATCTGTTTGTAAAGTACGATCGTAGGATTTACTAGTTTGCAAGTTAGACTCAGCATTCTACTAGTTGTAAATGAAAAATATCGTTTCAACAGTTTACAGATTAGAATAAAGTTTCAATAGTGTGCACGTTAGAAATAAAGTTATGACTGTTTGTATGTGTATGTGTGTTAGAAATAAAGTTTCAACCGTTTACAAGTTAAAAATAAAGTTTCAACAGTGTGTATGTTAGAAATAAAGTTTTATCTGTTCATATGTTAGAAACAAAACAAAGTTTCAACAGTTTACAAGCTGAAAAATAAAGTTTCAACAGTGTGTACGTTAGGAATAAAGTTTTATCTGTTTGTAAGTTAGAAATAAAGTTTTAACTGCTTGTATGTTAGAAATAGAGGTATGACAGTTTATATGCTAGGCAGAAAGGTATAACTGTTTGTAAGACAAGATCGTAAGATTTACTAGTTTGCAAGTTAGACTCAGCATTCTACTAGTTGTAAATGAAAAATATCGTTTCAACAGTTTACAGATTAAAATAAAGTTTCAATAGTGTATATGATGGAAATAAAGTTTAAGCGCTTTGTGCGTTAGAAATAAAGTTTCAGCCGTTTACAAGTTAAAAATAAAGTTTTAACAGTGTGTACGTTAGAAATAAAGTTTTAGCTGTTTATATATTAGAAACAAAATAAAGTTTCAACAGTGTGTATGTTAGAAATAAAGTTCTATCTGTTTATATGTTAGAAATAGAATGGAGTTTCACCAGTTTACAAGTTAAGAATAAAGTTCTATCTGTTTATATGTTAGAAATAAAACGAAGTTTCATCAGTTTACAAGTTAAGAATAAAGTTCTATCTGTTTGTATGTTAGAAATAAAACAAAGTTTCAACCGTTAACAAGTTAAAAATAAAGTTTCAATAGTTTGCAAGTTAAAACTAATGTTTCAATAGTGCGTATGTTGAGAATAAATATTTTTCTGTTTGTATGATCGAAATCAAACAAAGTTTCAACCGTTTACAAGTTAAAAATAAAGTTTCAATAGTTTGCAAGTTAAAACTAGTGTTTCAATAGTGCATATGTTAAGAATAAAGTTTTATCTGTTTGTATGTTAGAAATAAAATGAAGCTTCACCAGTTTACAAGTTAAGAATAAAGTTTTATCTGCTTGTATGTCAGAAATGAAGTAAAGTTTCACCAGTTTATGAGTTAAAAATAAAGTTTCAATGGTGTGTATGTTAAGAATAAAGTTCTATCTGTTTATATGTTAGAAATAGAATGAAGTTTCACCAGTTTACAAGTTAAGAATAAAGTTCTATCTGTTTGTATGTTAGAAATAAAATGAAGTTTCATCAGTTTACAAGTTAAGAATAAAGTTTTATCTGTTTGTATGTTAGAAATAAAACAAAGTTTCAACCGTTTACAAGTTAAAAATAAAGTTTCAATAGTTTGCAAGTTAAAACTAGTGTTTCAATAGTGCGTATGTTAAGAATAAAGTTTTATCTGTTTGTATGTTAGAAATAAAATGAAGCTTCACCAGTTTACAAGTTAAGAATAAAGTTTTATCTGCTTGTATGTCAGAAATGAAGTAAAGTTTCGCCAGTTTAAGAGTTAAAAATAAAGTTTCAATGGTGTGTATGTTAAGAATAAAGTTCTATCTGTTTATATGTTAGAAATAGAATGAAGTTTCACCAGTTTACAAGTTAAGAATAAAGTTCTATCTGTTTGTATGTTAGAAATAAAATGAAGTTTCATCAGTTTACAAGTTAAGAATAAAGTTCTATCTGTTTATATGTTAGAAATAAAATGAAGTTTCATCAGTTTACAAGTTAAGAATAAAGTTGTATCTGTTTGTATGTTAGAAATAAAACAAAGTTTCAACCGTTAACCAGTTAAAAATAAAGTTTCAATAGTTTGCAAGTTAAAACTAATGTTTCAATAGTGCTTATGTTGAGAATAAAGTTTTATCTGTTTGTATGTTAGAAAGAAAACAAAGTTTCAACCGTTTACAAGTTAAAAATAAAGTTTCAATAGTTTGCAAGTTAAAACTAGTGTTTCAATAGTGCGTATGTTAAGAATAAAGTTTTATCTGTTTGTATGTTAGAAATAAAATGAAGCTTCACCAGTTTACAAGTTAAGAATAAAGTTTTATCTGCTTGTATGTCAGAAATGAAATAAAGTTTCACCAGTTTAAGAGTTAAAAATAAAGTTTCAATAGTGTGTACGTTAGAAATAAAGTTTCAACCGTTTACAAGTTAAAAATAAAGTTTCAACAGTGTCTACGTTAGAAATAAAGTTGTATCTGTTTGTAAAGTACGATCGTAGGATTTACTAGTTTGCAAGTTAGACTCAGCATTCTACTAGTTGTAAATGAAAAATATCGTTTCAACAGTTTACAGATTAGAATAAAGTTTCAATAGTGTGCACGTTAGAAATAAAGTTATGACTGTTTGTATGTGTATGTGTGTTAGAAATAAAGTTTCAACCGTTTACAAGTTAAAAATAAAGTTTCAACAGTGTGTATGTTAGAAATAAAGTTTTATCTGTTCATATGTTAGAAACAAAACAAAGTTTCAACAGTTTACAAGCTGAAAAATAAAGTTTCAACAGTGTGTACGTTAGGAATAAAGTTTTATCTGTTTGTAAGTTAGAAATAAAGTTTTAACTGCTTGTATGTTAGAAATAGAGGTATGACAGTTTATATGCTAGGCAGAAAGGTATAACTGTTTGTAAGACAAGATCGTAAGATTTACTAGTTTGCAAGTTAGACTCAGCATTCTACTAGTTGTAAATGAAAAATATCGTTTCAACAGTTTACAGATTAAAATAAAGTTTCAATAGTGTATATGATGGAAATAAAGTTTAAGCGCTTTGTGCGTTAGAAATAAAGTTTCAGCCGTTTACAAGTTAAAAATAAAGTTTTAACAGTGTGTACGTTAGAAATAAAGTTTTAGCTGTTTATATATTAGAAACAAAATAAAGTTTCAACAGTGTGTATGTTAGAAATAAAGTTCTATCTGTTTATATGTTAGAAATAGAATGGAGTTTCACCAGTTTACAAGTTAAGAATAAAGTTCTATCTGTTTATATGTTAGAAATAAAATGAAGTTTCATCAGTTTACAAGTTAAGAATAAAGTTCTATCTGTTTGTATGTTAGAAATAAAACAAAGTTTCAACCGTTAACAAGTTAAAAATAAAGTTTCAATAGTTTGCAAGTTAAAACTAATGTTTCAATAGTGCGTATGTTGAGAATAAAGTTTTATCTGTTTGTATGATAGAAATAAAACAAAGTTTCAACCGTTTACAAGTTAAAAATAAAGTTTCAATAGTTTGCAAGTTAAAACTAGTGTTTCAATAGTGCATATGTTAAGAATAAAGTTTTATCTGTTTGTATGTTAGAAATAAAATGAAGCTTCACCAGTTTACAAGTTAAGAATAAAGTTTTATCTGCTTGTATGTCAGAAATGAAGTAAAGTTTCACCAGTTTATGAGTTAAAAATAAAGTTTCAATGGTGTGTATGTTAAGAATAAAGTTCTATCTGTTTATATGTTAGAAATAGAATGAAGTTTCACCAGTTTACAAGTTAAGAATAAAGTTCTATCTGTTTGTATGTTAGAAATAAAATGAAGTTTCATCAGTTTACAAGTTAAGAATAAAGTTTTATCTGTTTGTATGTTAGAAATAAAACAAAGTTTCAACCGTTTACAAGTTAAAAATAAAGTTTCAATAGTTTGCAAGTTAAAACTAGTGTTTCAATAGTGCGTATGTTAAGAATAAAGTTTTATCTGTTTGTATGTTAGAAATAAAATGAAGCTTCACCAGTTTACAAGTTAAGAATAAAGTTTTATCTGCTTGTATGTCAGAAATGAAATAAAGTTTCACCAGTTTAAGAGTTAAAAATAAAGTTTCAATAGTGTGTACGTTAGAAATAAAGTTTCAACCGTTTACAAGTTAAAAATAAAGTTTCAACAGTGTCTACGTTAGAAATAAAGTTTTATCTGTTTGTAAAGTACGATCGTAGGATTTACTAGTTTGCAAGTTAGACTCAGCATTCTACTAGTTGTAAATGAAAAATATCGTTTCAACAGTTTACAGATTAGAATAAAGTTTCAATAGTGTGCACGTTAGAAATAAAGTTATGACTGTTTGTATGTGTATGTGTGTTAGAAATAAAGTTTCAACCGTTTACAAGTTAAAAATAAAGTTTCAACAGTGTGTATGTTAGAAATAAAGTTTTATCTGTTCATATGTTAGAAACAAAACAAAGTTTCAACAGTTTACAAGCTGAAAAATAAAGTTTCAACAGTGTGTACGTTAGGAATAAAGTTTTATCTGTTTGTAAGTTAGAAATAAAGTTTTAACTGCTTGTATGTTAGAAATAGAGGTATGACAGTTTATATGCTAGAGAGAAAGGTATAACTGTTTGTAAGACAAGATCGTAGGATTTACTACTTTGCAAGTTAGACTCAGCATTCTACTAGTTGTAAATGAAAACTATCGTTTCAACAGTTTACAGATTAAAATAAAGTTTCAATAATGTATATGATGGAAATAAAGTTTAAGCGCTTTGTGCGTTAGAAATAAAGTTTCAGCCGTTTACAAGTTAAAAATAAAGTTTTAACAGTGTGTACGTTAGAAATAAAGTTTTAGCTGTTTATATATTAGAAACAAAATAAAGTTTCAACAGTGTGTATGTTAGAAATAAAGTTTTATCTGTTTATATGTTGGAAACAAAACAAAGTTTCAACAGTTTACAAGCTGAAAAATAAAGTTTCAACAGTGTGTACGTTAGGAATAAAGTTTTATCTGTTTGTAAGTTAGAAATAAAGTTTTAATTGCTCGTGTGTTAGAAATAGAGGTATGACAGTTTATATGCTAGAGAGAAAGGTATAACTGTTTGTAAGACAAGATCGTAAGATTTACTAGTTTGCAAGTTAGACTCAGCGTTCTACTAGTTGTAAATGAAAAATATCGTTGCAACAGTTTACAGATTAAAATAAAGTTTCAATAGTGTGTATGATGGAAATAAAGTTTAAGCGCTTTGTGCGTTATAAATAAAGTTTCAGCCGTTTACAAGTTATAAATAAAGTTTTAACAGTGTGTACGTTAGAAATAAAGTTTTAGCTGTTTATATGTTAGAAACAAAATAAAGTTTCAACAGTTTACAAGTTGAAAAATAAAGTTTCAACAGTGTGTACGTTAGAAATCAATGAAAGTAAGAACTTCATCGTATGAGTATTCAAAGCATGTTTTGTAAATCAAATGTGCGTCATACTGACATGATAGAATCAAGCTTGGCAAACGCGTTTGTCAAGCTCATTTGATTCTATCATGTCAGTATGACACACATTTGATTTGCAAAACATGCTTTGAATACTCAGACGATGAAGTTCTTACTTTCATTTATTTCTAACGTACACACTGTTGAAACTTTATTTTTCAACTTGTAAACTGTTGAAACTTTATTTTGTTTCTAACATATAAACAGCTAAAACTTTATTTCTAACGTACACACTGTTAAAACTTTATTTATAACTTGTAAACGGCTGAAACTTTATTTATAACGCACAAAGCGCTTAAACTTTATTTCCATCATACACACTATTGAAACTTTATTTTAATCTGTAAACTGTTGCAACGATATTTTTCATTTACAACTAGTAGAACGCTGAGTCTAACTTGCAAACTAGTAAATCTTGCGATCTTGTCTTACAAACAGTTATGCCTTTCTCTCTAGCATATAAACTGTCATACCTCTATTTCTAACACGCAAGCAGTTAAAACTTTTTTTCTGACTTACAAACAGATAAAACTTTATTCCTAACGTACACACTGTTGAAACTTTATTTTTCAGCTTGTAAACTGTTGAAACTTTGTTTTGTTTCCAACATATAAACAGATAGAACTTTATTTCTAACATACACACTGTTGAAACTTTATTTTGTTTCTAATATATAAACAGCTAAAACTTTATTTCTAACGTACACACTGTTAAAACTTTATTTTTAACTTGTAAACGGCTGAAACTTTATTTCTAACGCACAAACCGCTTAAACTTTATTTCCATCATATACACTATTGAAACTTTATTTTAATCTGTAAACTGTTGAAACGATATTTTTCATTTACAACTAGTAGAATGCTGAGTCTAACTTGCAAAGTAGTAAATCTTACGATCTTGTCTTACAAACAGTTATACCTTTCTCTCTAGCATATAAACTGTCATACCTCTATTTCTAACATACAAGCAGTTAAAACTTTATTTCTAACTTACAAACAGATAAAACTTTATTCCTAACGTACACACTGTTGAAACTTTATTTTTCAGCTTGTAAACTGTTGAAACTTTGTTTTGTTTCTAACATATAAACAGATAGAACTTTATTTCTAACATACACACTGTTGAAACTTTATTTTGTTTCTAATATATAAACAGCTAAAACTTTATTTCTAACGTACACACTGTTAAAACTTTATTTTTAACTTGTAAACGGCTGAAACTTTATTTCTAACGCACAAAGCGCTTAAACTTTATTTCCATCATATACACTATTGAAACTTTATTTTAATCTGTAAACTGTTGAAACGATATTTTTCATTTACAACTAGTAGAATGCTGAGTCTAACTTGCAAAGTAGTAAATCTTACGATCTTGTCTTACAAACAGTTATACCTTTCTCTCTAGCATATAAACTGTCATACCTCTATTTCTAACATACAAGCAGTTAAAACTTTATTTCTAACTTACAAACAGATAAAACTTTATTCCTAACGTACACACTGTTGAAACTTTATTTTTCAGCTTGTAAACTGTTGAAACTTTGGTTTGTTTCTAACATATGAACAGATAAAACTTTATTTCTAACATACACACTGTTGAAACTTTATTTTTAACTTGTAAACGGTTGAAACTTTATTTCTAACACACATACACATACAAACAGTCATAACTTTATTTCTAACGTGCACACTATTGAAACTTTATTCTAATCTGTAAACTGTTGAAACGATATTTTTCATTTACAACTAGTAGAATGCTGAGTCTAACTTGCAAACTAGTAAATCCTACGATCGTACTTTACAAACAAATAAAACTTTATTTCTAACGTAGACACTGTCGAAACTTTATTTTTAACTTGTAAACGGTTGAAACTTTATTTCTAACGTACACACTATTGAAACTTTATTTTTAACTCTTAAACTGGTGAAACTTTATTTCATTTCTGACATACAAGCAGATAAAACTTTATTCTTAACTTGTAAACTGGTGAAGCTTCATTTTATTTCTAACATACAAACAGATAAAACTTTATTCTTAACATACGCACTATTGAAACACTAGTTTTAACTTGCAAACTATTGAAACTTTATTTTTAACTTGTAAACGGTTGAAACTTTGTTTTATTTCTAACATACAAATAGATAAAACTTTATTCTTAACTTGTAAACTGATGAAACTTCATTTTATTTCTAACATACAAACAGATAGAACTTTATTCTTAACTTGTAAACTGGTGAAACTTCATTCTATTTCTAACATATAAACAGATAGAACTTTATTCTTAACATACACACCATTGAAACTTTATTTTTAACTCTTAAACTGGTGAAACTTTACTTCATTTCTGACATACAAGCAGATAAAACTTTATTCTTAACTTGTAAACTGGTGAAGCTTCATTTTATTTCTAACATACAAACAGATAAAACTTTATTCTTAACATATGCACTATTGAAACACTAGTTTTAACTTGCTAACTATTGAAACTTTATTTTTAACTTGTAAACGGTTGAAACTTTGTTTTATTTCTATCATACAAACAGATAAAACTTTATTCTCAACATACGCACTATTGAAACATTAGTTTTAACTTGCAAACTATTGAAACTTTATTTTTGACTTGTTAACGGTTGAAACTTTGTTTTATTTCTAACATACAAACAGATACAACTTTATTCTTAACTTGTAAACTGATGAAACTTCATTTTATTTCTAACATATAAACAGATAGAACTTTATTCTTAACTTGTAAACTGGTGAAACTTCATTCTATTTCTAACATATAAACAGATAGAACTTTATTCTGAACATGCACACTATTGAAACTTTATTTTTAACTTGTAAACTATTGAAACTTTATTTCTAACTTGTAAACGGTTGAAACTTTGTTTTTCATTCGTATCATACAAACAGATAAAACTTTATTCTTAACTTGTGAACGGTTGAAACTCTGTTTTATTTCTAACATACAAACTATTGAAACTTTATTTTTAACTTGTAAACTGGTGAAACTTCATTCTATTTCTAACATATAAACAGATAGAACTTTATTCTGAACATGCACACTATTGAAACTTTATTTTTAACTTGTAAACGTTTGAAACTTTGTTTTATTTGTATCATACAAACAAATAAAACTTTATTCTTAACTTGTAAACGGTTGAAACTCTGTTTTATTTCTAACATACAAACTATTGAAACTTTATTTTTAACTTGTAAACTGATGAAACTTCATTTTATTTCTAACATATAAACAGATAGAACTTTGTTCTTAACTTGTAAACTGGTGAAACTTCATTCTATTTCTAATATATAAACAGATAGAACTTTATTCTTAACATGTACACTATTGAAACTTTATTCTTAGCTTGTAACTTATTGAAACTTTATTCTTAACTTGTAAACGGTTGAAACTTTGTTTTATTTCTAACATACAAACGGATAGAACTTTATTCTTAACTTGTAAACTGATGAAACTTCATTTTATTTCTAACATATAAACAGATAGAACTTTATTCTTAACTTGTAAACTGGTGAAACTTCATTCTATTTCTAACATATAAACAGATAGAACTTTATTCTGAACATGCACACTATTGAAACTTTATTTTTAACTTGTAAACTATTGAAACTTTATTTCTAACTTGTGAACGGTTGAAACTTTGTTTTATTTGTATCATACAAACAGATAAAACTTTATTCTTAACTTGTAAACTGGTGAACCCTCATTTTTATTTCTAACATATAAACAGATAGAATTTTATTCTTAACATACACACTATTGAAACTTCATTTTTAACTTGTAAACGGTTGAAACTTTATTTTTAACTTGTAGACTGTTGAAACTTTATTTCTAACTGGTAAACTGTTGAAATGATATCTTTCATTTACAAATAGTAGAACGCTTTATCCAACTTGTAAACTAGTAAATCTTGTTCGTCATCGAATCTAACTATTTAAATCTTCATCATGGAAATCAATGTTCCACAGTCGGAGTAAAAGTTTGAGATGATACACTCCTGGCAAACTAACTCATGAAGTAGCTTTGCTGTGATACATTTCTATCTGTAAACATATGGTAATGTTAAAGTGAATCTAAAACTTTTCAGCTTATTAATTGTTCATCGTTGCATCAACGCTTTAACTCGTGAAACAGTTATAATTTTATTTTTAATTTACACTTAGTCTAACTTGTAAACTAGTAAATCTTGCGATCTTATTTTTACAAACAGTTACATCTTTATTTCTAACATATACACTATTGAAACTTTATTTCTAACTTGTAAACTCTTGAAACTTTATTTTGATATACAAACAGCTAAAACTTTATTTCTAACGCACACACTATTGAAACGTTATTTCTAACTTGTAAACTCTTGAAACTT
Source organism: Prostheceraeus crozeri (assembly GCA_907163375.1). Classification (NCBI taxonomy): domain Eukaryota; kingdom Metazoa; phylum Platyhelminthes; order Polycladida; family Euryleptidae; genus Prostheceraeus; species Prostheceraeus crozeri. Next base: position 76,702 of record CAJQUW010013047.1, read on the forward strand.
TATTTTGATATACAAACAGCTAAAACTTTATTTCTAACGCACACACTATTGAAACTTTATTTCTAACTTGTAAACTCTTGAAACTTTATTTTGATATACAAACAGCTAAAACTTTATTTCTAACATATACACCATTGAAACTTAATTTCTAACTTGTAAACTCTTGAAACAGTTATAATTTTATTTTTAATTTACACTTAGTCTAACTTGTAAACTAGTAAATCTTGCGATCTTATTTTTACAAACAGTTACACCTTTATTTCTAACACATACACTATTGAAACTTTATTTCTAACTTGTAAATCTTATGACACTTCATATGGGTGATGATGGTAGATGAAATAGTGTTAAATAAAATTAAGATGGCTTACACTTCTGATACAGGGATAGCAATCGACTGCAATCCATGTGTAAAGAGCTTGTTAGACTACGGATGGGCTTAAGTGGATGATTTAACCATGTATACTTTTTCATTTGGAAATAGTAGCACGCTTAGTCTAACTTGTAAATCTTAAAACATTTCATATGGGCGATGATGATAGATGAAATAGTGTCAAACAAAATTAAGATAGCTTGCACTTCTGATACAGGGATAGCAATCGACTGCGATCCATGTGTAAAGAGCTTGTTAGACTACGGAAGAGAGAAGTGTGTTATGTTGCGTGTGGCACGTGAGTGTCCTCCCATTTCATTCCATTCATCAATTCGTCTCATTGATAGAGACAGGTAGAACTCATGGTTCTCATAACGTATGCAATGGAAAGTTTTAGGCAACCTTCGACAGTTGGCTAAATGTCGCCCTGGCGCGAATGCATACTACGTTGAGACAGAGGCAATCACTTGCAAACATGACGCAGAGAGGTTTAACAAGATTGACCATTGCCGAATGTCCCTTGCGGTATACATAGCTACGGGTTTCACCGCCGCCCTTTACAGGAACGCCCGTCGAAAGGAAGTATTACACCGAACTTCATTTGCAACGTTCAAGTTGACTGATAGCAGATTCAACTTAATGATAGTATTCGCCAGTCCGAAGACTGCCCAGGGCAAACCGCGAGGAGGTTCTATCATATCTTGCCCCATGGTGGCCCTTAAGAGAGCCGATGGTTCGTTCTCGGGGGGTGTGAATTTGACTATTGGCTGGAATAGTCAATGGGTATGACGGTTAGGTTGTCATAGAGCCTATACCGCCGAGGTCGTACTGGTGCATCTGGCACCTTTCGGATGCGAGTGGTATTTGGAGTCCACACCCCATCCGTCCAAATGATCTTCTCGATCTTCCCCTTCTTCTCATCCTCTTCATCCCACTCGTCGAGTATGACGAACTCGGGAATGGCGTTGTCTTCATCGGTGAAGACGGGAATGTTGTCGGCAGATGTCGCTTCCATCGTGACTTCAAATTGAATGAGAAGCGCTACAATCTTCTGGCTTATATAGGGTTTTCAACAATGAATTGCTCAACAGCGAATCAGAATGCTTCAGGGATAGCAATCGACTGCATAATGTTCAAGTTGACTGATAGCAGATTCAACTTAATGATAGTATTCGCCAGTCCGAAGACTGCCCAGGGCAAACCGCGTGGAGGTTCTATCATGTCTTGCCCCATGGTGGCCCTTAAGAGAGCCGATGGTTCGTTCTCGGGAGTAACGTCATCTTACACCCTACCAATTCTACTGAGAGAGTCTTTGACTCTCTCTTTGGTAGCACTGTCGACTTCCACACTAACTGGTACATGGCTAAAAAGTGGAATGTAGCGCCATTCCGTTGGATTGACAGCAGTTGCTGTCATCGGATTGCCAATCCGAGCAAGATTATTAAAAACTCTGTCTTGCTCCTCTAGCCTGACAAACTCCTCAAATAAATTTCGCGGCCTTAACTGCGGTCCGCGAGGAGAGCTGACTTGACTGTTCGGCGTCTGCATGATTGAAATGAAATGAAATGAGAGGCAGTGGTTTATATACCCCTCTAACGCGACGCAACGTTCAAGTTGACTGATAGCAGATTCAACTTAATGATAGTATTCGCCAGTCCGAAGACTGCCCAGGGCAAACCGCGTGGAGGTTCTATCATGTCTTGCCCCTAGGTGGCCCTTAAGAGAGCCGATGGTTCATTCTCGGGATGATTGAAGGAATATGGGACTCAAGCTTGCCGCTTCGCCTTCGGCTCGTTGACGGAAGCAGGTGGGCGCTTCTCTTTGATATCTGTAAAGAAAGAAGTTGTTAGTTATCATCTTGAACTCTAAGTTACTTGTTTTAACTTACAGATCTTCTCCGGACGTGGTTCGAACAGGAATCCTGTGATTGCCTCCTTATGGTCGAATGTAAAATGAAGGCATTCGATACCTTTTTTAGCCCTGCTGTAACACATTTCGTCTCTGCCACGTTCACAGAGGAGCGGTCTTGCGGGCACACGTCCTTTCTTATCCAGGGGAATGTGGAGGCGACTTGATCGTCGAGTACTGCAACTCATCACTTGCTGGTGCAGCTCCTGATTAGTCGCCACCACCTTCCCCAACTGCTTTCGCAGCCCTTCCAACTCCTCCCTCATCTTTCTCAACTCCTTCTCTTGACTCTCTCTCTCTCGATCAGGAGCTGTTCTTCTCTAGCCTTACTAGCGAGGTGCGAGAACCTCTCGCGATCGAGCTCTCCGACTTTCTCAAAAAGACTAGCTTGAGTCTTCTTGAGCTCCTGAGTGACTCGCGAGAGGTTCTCGGAACTCGCTTTATAGAAGAAACAGTCCCTCTTCCACACCTCCAACTCATTCTTCAACTTGTCATAGTTATCGACCAGTGGTGGGCGCATAATGAAGTTGCGACATTGAGCCGCAATCCCACCACTGCTCGATAACTTAGCCGGCTGCACCTCGCTATCGAGGTCAACTTCCCTCACCGCCTCTACCTCGCTATCGAGGTAGACACTCTCGACTAGGTCAGCCTTCGTCGAGCCTTTTTCCTCCTCCTCCTCTTCCTCACTGTCGCTGCTACTAGTAGCCGACTCATCGCTAGAGGAGGAGGAGGAGGATTTACTCGACTTCGGAGAAGACTCAATCGGGGTGGGTGAGAGAGCCTTTGCTGGCACACTAGAAGAGGGAGCCTCTGCTGACGCGATAGACTCGACAGCACACTGAGTCTCCAGAATCGGGGTGGGTGAGAGAGCCTTTGCTGGTGCACTAGATGAGGGAGGCTTTGGTGACGCGATAGCCTCGACAGCGCACTGAGTGAAGAGACTTTGCTTCGCCTCCTCAGTCAGCTCTGGCTGACTGCAGCTGCTATGCTTCGCATGCCACTCCGGTAACGTCTCGACAAGGCGAGATGTATTATGGCTGCTGCAAAAGTATCGAATGCCCCCTACCATTCGCTTATTTACACACGAGTGTTTCTTGAAGGCATCACTACGAAAAATCTTTGCACAAACGCAGAGCTTGAAAGCCGTCTTGGCATTATTGTAGTTAACCATTTTCTGAAGTGAAAAGGGGAAAACAATGATTATAATTCCGTAAACGTTTGATAGCAAACGATTGATTCCTAGTTTATAAAAACGGAAAAGAATGATTTTACACTTAGTGAGATGATAGATTTGAGTGTAGTGAGTGGCACTAGATCCCGTCGACAGCCCGAAGGCCTTGTACTGATCACTAGGGAAGTGAGAGATCTTCCCCGATACCCGCTATTTACAGCTTAAGACATCATTGTCACTGCCCCGAAGTGGTAACAGCAACGCCGAGTCAAAGGTAGTGAACAGTAGCTGGGATCTAACCCCTCAAAGCTGCCTTAGACTTAGTTAAATTTGAAATCTGATAGTAGATTTGAACTCAGCATACTTAAAAACCCCAGAAAACCTCCAAAACTAGTGAATTTAAATTTTTCAACTTTTTAGCACTACTTATGAAATTTTATAAGTAGTCCATCACTTAGGGCAGGTCAATAGCGACCGAACCTTTTTTGAATCAAGTCAAACGGACTTGTAGAAGCAAAGTTACAAGCCTTTAAAGTTTTGGAGTCTTTTATGGCCTGGAGACGAAGGCCATCTCCTGGCGAACCTCTAAGTCTGACGCCTTAGCTGATATCAGCAATGAAATTTTCTAAGTCGGTTTCTTACAGAAACTCGGAATTTGGAATGTCCGAAGCTATCATCGGAGCTCAGAGAGATGACTTACCGTTGACAATCTCTCGTCTTAATGAAAAGTCTCCGTCGGTTCCCAGCTTATATAGTGTGTGGCGATCAGCTGATGACGTAACACCCATCATCCAAACACTAAAAATCCCGTCTATCTCCGGTTCTAGTGCTCCGACTGAGCTGGAAATACACCATTTCCATGTAGAATTTGACGCTGAATCCGAATCTGGCCTCCGTTTTCCCATCCGATGCTTCGTTTTGGCTCTACAGTAGGCAGCCATCGCAAAAATTCTAACTCGTTTTTCCGAAAAATGTTGAAAATTTTTTCTCTCCGATTGACTTGAAACTCACCATACAGATAGAGAATTTCACGCTGATTCCAAATCTGAAATCCGTTTTCCAATCCGATGCTTCGTTTTGAAGCTAGAGCCCAAAACGTCCCAAATTCTAACTCTGTCGTTTTTCGCCAATGTCCCAAAATCTTAAATGGCGTCTCACATCTAAACGAAGACAGATAGGAACAAGCCGATTCTTTCACTGAATTTGTCTCACTCTTAGCTTTCAAACGAGCTATCGCACGACAAAATCCGTCCACTGGAAGCCAAAATCGAAGCGAGAGGGGGGGGGGACGTCAGCGAAAATTTTTCTCTCCGATTGACTTGAAACTCACCCTACCGATGCAGAATTTCACGCTGAATCCGAATCTGGCCTCCGTTTTCTCATCCGATGCTTCGTTTGGGCGCTACACACCAAAACGTCCCAAATTCTAACTCTGTTAAAATTTTGAAGAAAAATTTTTTCTCGCCGATTGCCTTGAAACTCACCCTACCGATGCAGAATTTTATGCTGAATACGAATTCGACCTCCGTTTTCTCATCCGACCACTCCTTCCACTCGAAACAACCCATTTTACAACCCAACATTCAGCAGATTGCACCAAAAACATCACACACTATAGCCTCAATACTAATCCTGGCAGTCGCCCAAGTCCACCACGACACTCTGCCGTTCCAGAGGGGGGGCGCGCCGGTCGAGTGTTTGTCACTTGCTTACTACTGCTATTCGATCGTTTCCGTCTTCGTCTGCGAACAAATGTTGGATTCAGACAAGTCTGCGAAAAGATTTTCGATCACTCTATCGATCACTTTCTCTAAGATTTTCGATCACTTTTTTATCAATATCAATGGTAATAAATCCATGATCTTGAGACCGCAAGCTTTATTACATGATTGTTTAAATTCGTCTCTATCTCTTACACATAGATCTTTTAATAAGTCACTTAGATTTCTTGAATTAATTTCAAATAGCATAAATGTATTTGCATTCTTTCTATTAACGCCTCCATCTAATGACTAGCCTACATACTTTGTGTTAAATAGAATACGCTACAATTATTATGTCTACCTCTTGTAAAATAATTTCTGTATTGTTTGATCTCTATTATTTACACAATCATCAAAACTATACATGTTTCTTTGTTTTGGCTGCTGTACTTGGATCAGACATATTCACTTATTAATTGTATTGAAACATGATATATCATTATTTGTTTCCACTAAGTTATTATTTTTAGCTGCTTCTTCACACCATGAACTTATTTCTTCCTCATATTCTTCGAATAAGGAAGCAATTCCGGTTTTTGAAAGGATATTTTCAAATCCGTATTTCAAGAATTGTTGTTCTGCTGCTGTTCTACAAATTATAAGATTATTATAATCTAAAAGGGTGTCGTGATAATTTTAAATAATAGATAAGTTTTTCCACAACCTGAACGACCACAGATAACTGATAAAACTTTATTGGATAAGTTTGAATGATGATTAAATTTCATTTTTTTGTTCAAAGACATTTTTATATTTATATCATTTTATCTTTGGTGCGGACTGATGCTCATACTTCACGCAACGGAACGAAGTTCTTCGAGAGATTTACACCTCTCGCAACAAAAGATATATCACTATTTCTTCATCTCCAAAATTTATTTCCTTTCTGATCTGTTTTTCTAATGCTAATTGAATTGTTTTTCTAATTGCAGCCGGAAAATATATTAATGATTTTGGGATTACATTCAAACTGTACCCAATTGGTATAGCATGAATTTCATTGAAACTAGAATTGTGACCTTCTTTTGTTGCAGAATCTCTAATCTATTTATTAATTCTTGTGGAACGTCAAGTAAAAAAATTGTGCGTTTTCATTTATGTTCGATTTTAGTAGACCATGATCATCTACTGTACTGGATCAGTTATCTATTTGTTTATTGTAGTTTGCAAGTTCTTTCTCAAGATCCTTAAGTGGCTTAGAAGTTTTATCAAGATCAGATTCAATTTGTTTTGTAAATTCTATTTTTTCAAACATATCAGATTGAAGACCAACTTTCATCATTCTATTTTGTCTATGATTTTCTTTCATAATATTTTTGTTTTATTAATTCTTCTAATGCAGTTAAACGAGCTCTCTCCATTATGAAATTTGAATTCTATGGCATCATTGGAACACAACAACGGGGTAAATCCATTTCATTCCACAACATTTCTGTCTTTTCAACTTTCGGTTTCAGATTTCCGTGAAAATTTGCATATATACTCATACGACCACACCAAATAAAAACTTTCCATAGAAATCTAGCACTTTTAAAATGCCATTTTTTTCTACATCTCGATCAGAGGACAATGATCTCGGTCAGCGAACAGGAAACTCTTCGGCTTCTGCATTTGGGTTGCTGATGAGACTGGGAACTTAGGATGAATGATTGCATGCGTAAAGCGAAGTGACCAAATTAATGCACTGTAGCTATTGCATATAATGTCCTTTGACCGTGACCCACCTTGTCCTCTGACCGAGATCTTCAATTTCAACGTTGTCCTCTGACCGAGATTTTTAAGGTCTCGGTCAGAGGACAAATTGATGTCGAACAGGAAACTGTTCGACTTCAGCATTTGGGTTCATGAGACTGGGAACTTAGGGCGAATACTTGAATGCGTAAAGACAAAGTGATCTAAATGTAATTGCATACATTATAATGTCCTTTGACCGAGACCCTTGTAGGCCTATTCTGACCGAGATCTTCAATTTTAACGTTGTCCTCTGACCGAGATTTTTTAGGGTCTCGGTCAGAGAGCATTCTCGTGGTTTTTTGAGAGGGTTAATTAATATAAATGAAAAATTTCTTTTGCATAGATGTTAAAAGCATGGATCCCTCCTATGCCGCGGAATTTCATCGATTCTTGACAAAATTTCTGGTTTCAGCATCTATATGAAATTTTTGGGAATATTCAAATACTCTGGTCGAAGAAACGGATAAAAATATTTTAAAACAATATTGCTCACTGGTAACGTCACCAAACTGAATTTTCTCTACGGATTTATAAACTAGCACACTAGATGATTCGTTTGGTGCAAAACGTCTGATGGAAAAATCAATATTCTTCGAGAAAAGGTACCTCGGACAGAGGATAGAAAACGTCTCGGTCAGAGGACATTATTTCATTGGACAATGGAAACCCAGTGAAAATTCAATGATTAATATTAGTTACAATATTTAAAATTAGAATGTCTTGAAGAGCGGATTCTACTTTCAGATGATATAAATATTAGTGGGTGTATTGGAATGTAGCTGATCGAAAATCCGTGTTGAAGTGAGAATACTGTAAATTGGACATGCTTTTTTGGTCTCTTTTCAGCAGAAAACGGCAACTTGTGAAGAAGGTCTTGGCTTTGTGACTTTTAGATCTTGACGGTTCGATTTAAAAAAACTATTGAAGTCGGTTCAGAAATATGGATTTTACAAATCAAAGACACATTTTCGTCAAATGTTGTGGATTAATTTGGATTTACCCAACGACATTGAAATGTGCAACTAAGTTTTCGTCTTATTACTTGTTTGTACTTTGTTCTAAGATTTTTATAGTTTTTATTTATTCTAAAAAAACATTATTAACTTCTTTGTTTTTAGGGAGTTTATTAGCTTTGTGGGCTATTTCATCAAAAGCTCCTATCTCTTCTAAAGTAATAGCATTATCCTCAACTGATCTTTGAAAGCATAGTGGAGTTTATCATGAACTTCTTTTTTAATGATTTTCGTTTCTTAGATATTAAAGATTCATCTAGGATTGTTGCAAAAACACCACAACTTGTTAAGGCAGCAGCCACTATTGGAATTGTTAATACGCCCGATGATATGACAATTGTTAAAACACCTAAACTTGATGTTAATAATATTCCAATGCCTTCCGTCATATTTTTCATTATAACCCATCTAATTCTTAGTTTATTATAATGTTCTAGTTTTAATAATAATTGAGATTCGTTATCTTTCATATATCTTAATCTATCTTCATGTTTTGCTAGGTTTATTTCAGATATAAGTTCTTTTTGAGTTTTGATAGTCCAGTCATTACTATTATCTTGAATTATAAAAGGATATGATGATTCCTTTTCAGTAGGCGAGGGAAGGAGAGGGAGGGAAGTAGCGACTTACCATTTTAGTTGGATAATAGAATAGAGAGAGAGAAAATGTGCGTCCGTCACTCGTGTGATTCAACGATGGAATGATTCTCACTGTAGAAGGCTCGCTATTTATATAGAAATGCTTGATTCTCATTGGATGATGATCCTCATTGAACAATAACATCAAGCTGATTCCAAATCTGGCCTCCGTTTACCAATCCCAGCCTTCGTTCGCCCACTGGAGCTGTTTCTTGGGAAATTCTAACTCTGTCGTTTTTCGCCAATCTCCCAAATCTTAAATGGCGTCTCACATCTAAACGAAGACAGATATGAACAAGCCGTTTCTTTCAGTGAATTTGTCTCACTCTTAGCTTTCAAACGAGCTATTGCACGACTTTCCACGATCACTAGAACCGAAATTGGAACTTTGGTGCCGGGGGGGGGGAGGTCGGTGAAATTTGATGGAAACTGTTTTGGTAAAGGTTCCAGGTCGAAATGCGACACTTTGGAAAATTTTCAAAATTTTGTCCATACGAAGTCACTCTGACACTTAGGATTTTTTCAGGTGAGGTCCGACCTAAAATCTTGCAACAGCTCTAACTTTTGAACGGCTGATCCGATTGACTCGCGGCAAAAATGGCGTCGAGCAGTTTTCTCCTCTTTCAAACGAGTATCTGTAAGACAAAATCCATCCACTAGAACCAAAATTAGAAGATCGCTGTCGGGTTGGGGTCAGTGAAATTTGATGAAAAATGTTTTGGTAAAGGTCCCAGGTCGAAATTCGGCACTTTGGAAAATTTTCAAAATTTTGTCCATACAAAGTCACTCTGACACTTAGGATTTTTTCCAGGTGAGGTCCGACATTCCACCCTCCCAACCTGGCCGGCACACCACGCCAACCTGGAGAGCGCATCACAAACCACCTCTCGCTACGTCGTTGCGCCAGAGGGGGGGAGTGAGACGCGAAGCAACACCGTGGCGGACCACGACCAACTCGTCTGACAGGAGGGGGGGACGTCAGCGACGACGGCCATCTTACGCGGTCCAGTGGTGTAGATTTACTTACTACTAATGTCTAAAATTTTTCTCTAATATTATCTTACACAACACTTACGTGAATTCCCAACAAAAAATATTCTAAAAATGTTCAGAAAATGTCGTGAATTTGCTATAAAAACATTCCAAAAGATGTTATATGTTCAAATGACCGTATATATGTACATGAGAATATTATGAAAATGTTATCTTAAAACATTTTTAGAATGTTTTCTAGAAATTGCCCAATATTTTGCCACAACATATATAGTAGATGAACTGTAGTTTTATCAATAAAATGTGAGCATCCTGCGAATCCATGAGTCAAGATGAAACTAAGTTTAGCGATGTGTAAATATATTACATTATAATTATAACATGTATAATTTACACATGATAAAACTTGTTGGTTTGATCTTGACGCATAAAGTGGGTTCGCAGACCGCTCACATTCTATTGATAAAATTACAGTTAACATACGCCGTAGCAAAACATTGATGAAATTTATCGTTGATATTAATTGAATATATTGTTGATCGAAGTCATCCTGCTGCGAAATGCTCCAAGGATTAACAGCAGAAAAACTCAATGCTGCTAAAGCCAAAACATTCGGAGGCAGTACACAAGAATAGCCCTACATATTTATACATTATAACTGTTGATCGAAGTCATCCTGCTACGAAATGCCCCAAGGATTAACAGCAGAAAAACTCACTGCTGCTAAAACCAAAACATTCGGAGGCAGTGGCAAAGAATCACATAATTTAAAGACTCACCTCATCAGCAGATGTCAGCCTACAGAACTGTCGTAATTGTTCCTCTACCATCAATTGTGCTGGTTTGGTCAGTTTCAATCAGTTCCCATTTATGATATCTTTTTGATAGACAATGATATTGCGGTCTGAAATGCACAATAGAGTTTTTGATGCAAAAAGTATTGAATGTGTTTGACGCACATAAGAGAAGGAATAGGCCATACAGAATATAACATAATTGAAAAATAGTAAGATGACACAGGTTTTGATCGAGCTTCTATAAGAATGAAGGTGATATTTTTAACTATCTTAGTATCTTTTATCATCCCAATTATTTACAACAGCACGAATTAATCCATAACAGATTTTCCCACGGTGGACAACATATGCCGGTTAAGCAGAAAATCCGATTAGATATTTGATGTCAAATAATTTCCCCATTAACTGAAATCAGTAACAATAACGTACCCTCAAATGTTTTGCACAAATCCAAATTATACAGTAAAGCATTTGACCTATTTAAAAAACCACAAAAATTCGTATTTAGAAAAAATATGCCAACCCTGCATGTAGGCCTGACAAACGACGATTTAGATATGCACACAAGCTATATTATCGACAGTATCAATCAGCGAATTAAAAGAAGATTCAATCTTTTTCCATAGGACCAGCTGGTGCAGTGATAATAGTGTGGTCCCAAAGAAGCCCTGTGATCCTGATGTTTAGCACGACCACTTCACTTCAGTCATGTATCTTGGACAGTTTTCAATGCCACATTGGTGGACTACTTTTTAGTATCCCTTTCTCTCTCAAGAATAGATTATCAGTAGATTCAATGACGCATGGGACGACTGCTGTGCACATTGCTAAGCGGTGCGCGCTGTCATGGTGAAGATTGTCCATAGAATATGGATTCTCTCTCTCTCTATACTTGATGCTGATGAATTTCAGAGGAAGTTAACTTTCTTATGATTTGATACGATTTGATGAGGGACCACACTCATCATCGTACCGACCAACTCTCGAATGAAACACCCACTGAAAGACAGCCGTATACGCTGCGGATTCTATTCGAGAATCCGGAGAACGCTTGCAATTTATTTTAAATGGAGGAAATTAATGTTTATTTACCACCTCTATTTTTGGGAAATATGCCTCATCATCAAGGATCGAAGTCTCCATCTCCTATCATGATGAATTACACGATTAATTCTTTAACTGAATGTACATTTTATTTGGTAATTGAAGGACATTATAATTTGAATGGTTGGCTTAGAATGTTTTTTCAAGTCATCTGTTTTTACACCTGATTTACAAATACGATTTATTTGCTATACTCACATGTATGAAGAGTGACGAACCATATACACTCCATCTGGACACTCATATCAACGCTAATGATCTTAAACAAAGGATGGCAACATGTATATTATCTTCAATGAATAGAGAGAACTGCGCCGTCAGTCTTCACTTCGACGAGCGGAATCACACCCACACACTACATGAGGAATCCGTGAACTGACTGATAGAACGTAGAGCGCGGCCAAGAAATGCTTTGCAATGTTTGAAGTCGGGAGGCTCGCCATCTTGAAGACATGATAATCCCTTCTCAGAATAGGTCAGAAATATAAATTAGATAATTGCAGATGTTGGGATGCATTAGAATAAAGCAATGCTTTAGAAATAATCATGAAAACTGATTACTCGTGCAACATGCTCGTGAGACACTCGTGAAACATCGGGAAACATCGGGAAATGATAGCAACTCTCTGAGCGCCTTATACAGACTTCTAGATATAGCACCCAATGTAGGATTCTCGTCACGGGAATTCCTATCGTTTCCTGAGAACGATTAGAGCAAGTTCGAAGCGATTACTACAGTTCGATAGGATCTCAGAGTCGGTGAAATTTCACACGACTTAAACTGTTTCTTCGATTTAAGGCTCATATCATGACGTAGGGTCTATCGAGTAGTTTTCAACAAGATAATACACAAGATTCATACAAGCAATATAGAAGTAAAACATACAATTTCGAACACAAGATCTGATTGCCACATTCGTGCTGAAACATATTTTCAAGCTCATTTGACAAACCATCGAATCACAGGTCTTCAATGAGAGATATTAGTGAATCAATGACTATTGTAACAATTTCCATCGATTGTTGCCAATCAAAAGTTTAATTTCAATTTCAATTTATTGTATTCACTACATGTTGCATGCATGTGACTAATCTAAATACAGTACATTAATTACATGTATAAATTCGAGGATATCAGAATAAAAAGAAATAAAGAATAAAGTCAGACTTCATGCTCCTGACAACACACTTCGTTTTTGGATGGCATATCAGATCTTATCTCAAAACATGTATTTAATTAATGTTTTGTTCTGACATTTAGGATAATTTGACTAATATTTCATAAACATTTAACAAAATTAAAAAGTTTTTTATGATTTTATTATTTTGCTTAGAAACTGGTAGGCCTCTAAAAAAATTAGCAAACATAGTAGGAATTTATCAAAATTTCTATTTTTCACAAAATCAGCAAACAGCTAGCAAGTTTCTAACAAAATTATTCGGTTTGCTCGTCCCGGGTTATGATGGGAATAACACACACACGGAAATATAGAGTTAGGATTTACCGTGTGCTCAAATATTGAAATAAAAATCCATGCCATTTCAGTTTCCTGCAGGAGACTAGAGAACAAAAGAAAATTTATTTACAATGCAAAATATTCTGAAATACGATACTACTAAGTTGTTACTGTTAAGGATTGAGAAGGTCACTTCCTCTATAGTCGTCGGTTGATTTAATGAAACCATATAATCTTTAATTTCTTTCAAATACTTTTTGACAAAACTTATTGGCATTGAAGAGCTTAATAGCAAATCATGCTGAAGAAGACCTGATAATTTGATTAAAAAATTACGATCACTCACGTTATTTCAAAGTTTGCAACTTTTCTATCAACATAGTTTTCTTATTTTTACATAGGCCAAGTAACTTTGAAAGTCCAAATCCTTAGTAAGCAGCACTGCTTAATAACATTTTCCTTTGTTGATTATCACAGACAATTAATTTCTTAATTATATCTACACACATCTCTTCAGTTTCAGTCTTTTTCTTGATGAACTTGGATTGATGGTACTTGGGAATAAGATAATTTTGAATTTGCTCTGAAACACTTACATTGTCAGGTTTACTCACTTTCTTTTTTACCACAAGCATTTGTTCCTTTTCCCATTGTATAATTAAATCTTCTGCTTCTTGTAACTTTTGTTTTGGGATAAGTTTTAGTAATTCTGTCGTGAGAAACGAAAAAGCTTCCGATAATCCAAAACCAAGTGAAGAACCTAAAAATAAAATAGATGCAGCAGCTTATAGATGTGATTAAGCCTACAGAGATCATGATGATATAGCTTCTAGGCATGAAGCAGATAAGAAAATTATTCAAGAATTAGATAATATTCAAAAATCCTACATTTAGAGAGAGAATTAAAAGAATGTTTGTTAAGAAATCTCTACAAGCAAAAATGTTGATAGGACAAGGATTAGACACTGAAACTTATGACTCTGAAATACATAAGGAATATAGAAAGCCAAAATATCTATTGAAAGTAAAGGTGTTTAACAAAGATGATATTTGGAGTGCAGATCTTATTCATATGCCGAACGAAAAGGATTCACGAACAGATTTCAACATGGAACAGATAGAAAACATAAAAGTGGTTTATCAGTTAAATATGCATTTGAAGAGATATTTAATGAAAGTAATAGAAAACCGAAAAAATTGTTTGTTGAAAAAGGATCTGAATTTTATAATATAAATGTAAAACCATTATTTGAAAGCGTTTATTCCACTGAAAATGTTACTAATAGAAAGATTTAATAGAATATTAAAGAACACGTTATTTAAGAAATTCACTGAACAAGGTAATCAAAAATGGTTGAAGATATTACCAGGAATTGTTTATGATAATAACCATAAGATTCATTCAGGAATTGAAGAAAGCCCAAAGAATGCTTCTGAAAATCCAGATTTGATAAGAAAGAAAACATTTGAAAATAATTATGAAAATAGGAATATTTCTAATTTACGAAAACGCAAACCAAAATTTAAGGTTGGAGATAGAGTACGAATATTTAAGTATAAGATTATATTCGAAAAGGTTTTGTTGATTATTGGACTAAAGAGATATTTGAAGTTTCTAAAATAAGTAAAACTCATTCGATTACATATGAAATTTAAGATTTAGATAATGAAGAAATACTGGGAAGATTTTATGAGAATGAATTACAAAAGACATGATTCCTTCTTGTAACTTGTGTAATACATAAATACATAATTGACCACAGTAACTAGTTCCAGATTTTTGAATTTGAAAAGTATTGTATGTTCCATGTCCAAGTATTTCTTTTACTTCTTTTGTTGGAGGGAGACCATATGAGTCGAAATAGTAGTATTCTCTATCAGTAGAAAGACCGTGCCAAAATAAAGTCCAAAATGAGCAACGATGAGTCATCATGCTGACTCAGCCCTCCTCTGGAAGGCAGAAGGGAGAAAGTCAAGGATGTGATGGAGGAATGGGTCCGAGAGGAAGAAACTGTTCCCTACCCCCCTCCGGAAGGAAGGAAGGAGTTTTCCAGCAAGGGTAGGAACATAGGAAGGAAGGAAGGCGCAAGGGTAGGAATGTGGGAAGGATAGAGTGAGAAAAGGTAGGTTTTGGTGGTTTTGGGATGAGAAAGGTTGGAATTTGGCATGAAGGAAGTCTCGGATGGGAAAACGGAGGGCAGATTCGGAATCTACGTGAAATTTTGGGTTATGAAGGTTGTTTCCAGCGAAATCGAAGAGAAAAAGTTCTGACCCCCTCCCCTCTGGACGAGACTTCCAACTTTGCTTCTAGAGATCGTACAAAGTCGTGTGATAGCTCATCTGAAAGCTGAGAGTGAGAAAACTGCAGTGGAAAGCTCAGTTTGGTCCTATTTTCCTGAGTTTAGAAAGGAAAATGGCAGGAAAACGTTAGAGTTAGAAAAGGCAGGTCTTGGATGTTTTGGGATGAGAAAGTCCATTTTTCGACATGAAGGAGGCCTCGGATGTAAAAACGGAGGGCAAATTCAGACTTTTTGGCTAATTTTGGGTCTAGAAACTTCTTTCCAGCTCAATCGGAGAGAAACAGTTCTGACCTCCACCCCCCTCGGCAGCGATCTTCCAACTTTGACTCTAGAGATCGCAGAAAGTCGTGCAATAGCTCATTTGAAAGCTAAGAGTGAGACAAACTCAGTGGAAAGCTCAGTTTGGTCCTATCTTCCTGGGTTTAGAGAGAAAAAGTCGAAAATTTTCTTCACACTGGGTCTCCACACGGGATTTTTTCCTGAAAATGTTAAATTGCGACCACGTTTGGCGATGAATAGCGGAGGATTGGAAGTGAATGAAGGGTTTCTTTTAGGGGCAAGACCGCACTTTGTTCTCTAGGATCCTATCTTTTCAGATGCTTGGAAGGTTTCGTTTCCAAATGAGAGCATGTTTAAAATCGAATTTTTTCACATTTTCCAACATTTTGGAACTTTTGAAAAAACGACTTTTGGAACTTTTTTCAACTCGGCTTCTGGTCATCGTAGAGAGTTGAGGGATGTCTTAAATAAAAGGTGAGAGCGAGAAAACGTGACTGTCAAAATTTGAAGTCAATCGGAGCACTAGAACCGGAGATAGACGTGTTTAAAGTTTTTGGATGATGGATATTACGTCATCAGCTGATCGCCACAAACTATGTAAGTGGAGTCTCTACTTGTGGAAATCAGTTCTCCTCCCGACTGGGTTGGGGTAGGTGAACTCCGGAGCTCTGATGATAGCATCGGACATTCCAAATTTCGGGTTTCTGTAAGAAACTGACTTAGAAAATTTCATGGCTGATATCAGCTAAGGCGTCAGACTTAAAGGTTTGCCAGGAGATGGCCTTCGTCTCCAGGCCATAAAAGACTCCAAAACTTTAAAGGTTTGTAACTTTGCTTTTACAAGTCCGTTTGACTTGATTAAAAAAAGGTTCGATTGCTATTGATCAGACCTATAGTGACAGACTACTTATAAAATTTCATAAGTAGTGCTAAATGCTGAAAAATTTAAATTAATTATTTTTGGAGGTTTTCTGGGGTTTTCGACCCTGCTGAAGTCAATGAAGGCATGGTTAAGTGTGTACAAGCCACACGTCATACAAGCGGCTTTTCACTGAAAGCGAGCATGACACGGAGAGTTTTGCTGTAATATTCCACTGACAGGGTGTTCCTTCGGGACGGCGGATGATGCCGTAGTGATAAGTGTGGCAAGGGAGTGTGTCATATTTTAGACCGAAACCGCTGGGGCAACTCATGTCTCATGTTGGGCATTTGACACAGTTCTCAACGTAGCACTTTGAACGCCAATCGGTTGAGTCTTAGCTATCTTGTCATGGGTGGCATCTAAACATCTCCATTGCAAAACGCTTGTAAATCACGGCTTGCTATCAAGCTGATCAAAGCAACGACTTGGGATGTTTCCTCTTGTAAATAACTCCACCGGTTTTTATGTCAAAATCGGGGCCCGGATACCAACACAGTGACATGACGCACGCTCTGTCCGTCCGAGGTTGGATTTGAGGGCCGAGGCCTTGGAGTCGGGATAAGATCCCCTCTGAGTAATGCCTGTAGCGGATTCAAGAGCTTGACACCTAAACGCTTGCTATCAACCTGGCTTCTGCTATCAGGCCTTTGTGAAATCTCGTCTAGCCTCAGTAACACAGGTTTGGCAACGTCTATCGTTTGTCATTGTAACTTGGTAAAAATGAGAGGGTTACTGTAGGCATTGACGTCAATCCTTTTCGCGTCATACGGTAACCAGTCTTTGTGTTGGGAGTTGGTGACTGAAAGCACGGTGATTGCCGATGCCCATGAATTGTAAAACCGCTGTTGTCATGTCAAACGCATGGCCAAATAAGGAAGGTCTTAATCATGGCTTTGTGCTCACTGGGTATATAAACCACGTCTTCTCTCACAGCTTCATTTTATACTCCATCATGCAGACGCCAAGCACGCTAGTCAGCTCTCCTGACAGGCCTCGGTTAAAGCCGAGAAATTTATTTTAAGAGTTTTCGCAGATGGAAGAGCGAGAGAGATTGTGGAACAATCTTGCTCGAATTGGTTCATCGGCTGTTGATGATGATACCGATTCAACAGAGTGGGGCTATATACCGCCCTCTGACAGTCGGGTGGTAGTAGAAGAGGTCGATGCCGCTGACATAGAGAGAATAAGAGTCTCTCTCAGCAGGATCGGCCAGTCCCACCCAAGTTAGATGATAGTCTTTTTTAAAAACATAAGATCAACTTTCATACATGCAACGCATTCTTTCATCACCCTTCGTCGGGAACGCCCCATGAGCCCTCTTAAGGGCTACCTTCTAATGCAGCTAAAGCGGTCCCAAGCCCGCCACAAATCTTCGGATATGGAATGCAGAGGAGAAGAATAAATGATGAAATGGGAGGCCACCCTTGCACCACATGCAACCACAAGCTCATTTCTCTCTTCGCTAGTGAACAAGCTCTTGTGAACGTAGTCAGAAAGTGTATCAAGTTGTACAAAAGTTTTTACTGCAACGCAGGTTGATAAAGTGATAATGTGGTCTTCATCTAAATTAGAATCATTCTGATTGGCTGTTGAGGGACTCATTGTTAAATAACTATATAAGTGAAACGATTGCAGCACTTCTCATTCTCATCTATCTCATGATGGAAGGTACATCTCCCGCCTTAGAGATCTTTAACAAAATATTTGAAGTCATTGACGAGTGGGATCAAGACAAGTGTGAACAGGAGGAGGAGGAGTTCCGCAAGAAAGTCGTCGTCATTGAAAAAATTGTGTGGACTGATGGTGAATTCACACCAAAAACGACGCGTGTGAGAAAAGTGCCAGGTGCTCCCAAGCGCCCAAAACATTCTACAATCTATCCAAATTTAAAAGTGATCCCTCTCAACTTTGAGTACATGTCTTTGTTTTGCAATGTATTTTATCTAGAAATGGAAATAAATGGAGGAATTTAGATATGGGTTAGGTTGATAACGTTGCTTCAATTGATTCACCTAAAATCATGTTTCATATGTTGAATGATTTCTAGTAACTATGTTAAGTGTCTAGATGATAGGATATCTTATTCTAACAATAGCTCCGAATCGACACTATGCTTTCTCAATGATCATTTCGAAGCCATGTAGTTTATATGAAGGAAGAACAACACTGTCATGATACATATTTATTAAAAAGAAATAATGGCAATACGCTTTCTAATAAGACGGTACATTACTTCTACCAAGTCAAACTCTTCTTGATTGCGGGGCTGACTAGAAGGAGAGAAGAGGTCTAGCCAGCTCCGGAGAGTCTCAACACATCGCTCCATCATAGCGTCCTTTGGAGATACACTCAGGAAGGCAGTCCTGATTGTATCAGTACTATCCTCTTCATCGTCGGAAGTGATGATGATTTCCTCATCCAACTGTAGCGGCTCGACCTCACCATCGTAAATAGATTTCACTTCCCTCTTGCGTGGGGCATTGGGCATGAGTAGGGCATAGGTATTCGGTGGTGTATCAATTTTAATGATATTATGAGGAAATGGTCATTGCACCGCACTTATATAGATTCTGTCTCCCTGCTTCACGCTCTCTCATTGGACGACAGCCATTTATCAATCACAATGCATCATTCTCATATATAGTGAAGAGTGTCTTGCATTCCACTATCATAGTCATGTCCGACACAGGAAACATTCACACCTCTTGCTAGCTCAACTCCTACGAAGAAGGAAGTTGAGAGAAGGTTTCAACAAAAAGAGGAAGAGGAAGAGAGACAAATGATTGAAGGCTGCAAGCACCTTACTCTACAAACGGTTGAGAGTGAGCCTTTCATAAACGAGGCTGACTTTCAGGAGTGAAAAGCCTTCATGAGACCAGAGAATGCCCCAAACAGTCTTTATGAGACCACGGCCTTAACGGCCACCTAATCAAGAAAGAAAAGACATTGACTGTGTCACACGCAACATTAATGATTTGATGTTATCTGACGAAAATGAAGTGTTAAGACAGTACGACCATCAATGAATTGAATCGGATTACCACTATCATCATAGATACCAAATTTGCAATGGGATAATCGTGATACATTGACTGGAATGCATACCTTGTTCAGAAACTCCCTGTGCATGGTCACACCAAAGTCGCCACTGTCAATAGGAATATATCTTAAAAGGGGAACCATTTGACCAACAACTTGTGTTGAATGGATAAAGTTAGTGTAAATGTAAAAGTGATTGATATTCATATCGAGCAAGGATGTTGAGCCACAGTACTTCTCGTCGTAGAATATGTCACGTTTGAATCCTAAAATTTTGTCAACTCTTTTGAAATGTGAATGACCGTTTTACCATGTACACTGATACAGAATGTATTTGCTTTAGGATCATAGTCAAAATGATATGAGTGTAGATTTGATACACCCATGTTCAAGTAAGTACAAACATCATAGCCATTGCTATAATGCTTTGGAGGTATCGGTAACTTTTCATTTGGCTTCCATGTAAGACTGGGACGTAAAACAGGGTCTGTGCGTTTGAAATAAAGGACCATTTGGCAATCGGATTGCTGTTCAGATGTTATTTTCACATTCCCCCATTCATGGTGTGACCATAAGACGTCTGTATTCAAAGAGAGCAAAGTAGTTATAGGTATGAGATCCGGCGCATCGCTTCGCTCAGCACCGGATCCCACACCTAGGTAGATACAAAAATGAAAAATGAAAAAATTAGCGTCCTCTTGAAATTTAGCAAATCAAAATACAAAAAATAGGGACCTCCTGAAATTTATAAAGGGATCCGGCGCATCGCTTCGTTCAGCACGGGATCCACAACTAGGTATTTACAAAAAGACAAATGAAAAAAAAAATTAGCGTCCCTCTTGAAATTTAGCAATCAAAATACAAACCAATAGGGACCTCGAAATTTATATAGTAAATACAAAATATGGTTCTCTTGTTTCCTCTTGAAATTTAGCCA
>CAJQUW010013049.1:0-24476 GCA_907163375.1 Prostheceraeus crozeri
TGGACTTTGTCCATGCACCTGCATGTTCTTATTTGTTTCAGCCTTTATGATTACCGCTTTCATGTGCAAACGGCCAACTGAATAGCCTTGATCTAGTGTCCAGTTTGTTTTCTGACAACAGTCTAAGTCCCTTAACTGATCATGCGTCAATCCAAGGATCAACTGATCTCTAATATTCTGATTGTATATGCTATCTGTTTTCTCGCATCGTCCAAACTCACATAATCTGCCTTGTCTATTGCAAATCATTCACAAAAGACATAACGTTTTGTCTTTCTTGGACCTTAACTAAACGAAACTGATATCTCTCATAGGTCAGATTCTTTTTGGGAATAAAATGTGAAATTTCAAAGCATCTCGTAAGGTTTTCATATGGATCTTTAGATAACCATCATAAAACCAAAAGCCAGAAATTGAATTTTCAACTGCATCCTCGCCGATGGCAGTTCAAAAGAAGAGCGTGTTTCTGGTGGTGAAGTCTAAAGCCGTACCTATCTGGAACGGAACCTGTCATAAATAATTTTCAAAAAGTCAAGCTAGCCACTCTTCGAAATCCTTAGGATTGCCTGTTATCTTCAGGTCTCTTGGGGGTTTACCTATGAACGATGCCATTAAAACTTATGGATTAATAACAATTATAATTCATGAGCAAATAAATCAAAAATCCTGATCGCAACGCCAAATGTGACGCTAAGCCGTATACATGATGACATGCAAAACAAGCTTGAGTCAAGCGTGATACGTAACTGACGTATATTTAAAACTGAATGCACTCAAACAAACATATAATGTTCATAGATATATCACAATATGCTTTGAGTCAAAAGCATATAGCTATACTTACTATACATAGGCAGGGGTGTAGTCCTAAAATTCCCTTCGGGTATACCGTCAAGTCCGACTCAAAAATCAGCGCATACAAGTCATATTTTTACTAAACAGATCTTATGATGTAGATAAATTAAAGGACATTCCTTTTTTTTTATAGGTTGGCGGCGTTCATCACTTTCTATGTTCCCTTTATAGATTGGTATCCTATATAGCCTTACATTTTCCAGTAAGCCTACAGACATAGGACATTGAATTGTACGTCTTGGTTAAATAATGGCATGCTGATTACTGTAATTATAACAAATTGAATTGCAATGTTTTTCCAGATATACAGTCTGTACGCAAGTTTTGAGTTATTACACTGATATCAACTTTTAAACCAAGTCTCGACATAAAGCCAGGGGTATACTATTTAGTGATACCATATAGTTCCCAGGGTCTCTAGAACACGGTAAAATTTTTAAACGATTTCTACAGCTACATACGCCAGACTTCTGATTTGAACAATATGCCTATTTGAACAAAGGCTATAACACATTGAAACAAGTCTTACATGTGTATGCCGGTATTAGGTCTACATGTCTACTTTCTTGAGCACACGATGCATGACATACATGGTCTTGCATATAACTACAGCTCTTTCTTTTTTTACTAAAATTGCCATTTACTAAGAACATGGATTCCATAATTACGTCAAATGTACACATTCTGTTACAGAATGTAGATTATCTAATATGCTTGCAATGACTTGAAATAAAACAACGCATGAACAACTTTGAAGTAATCTTTATTAACAAAAGTTACAAGATGTTCCACATGGTAATGGAACGTTCATCTTTCATTATAGCAGGAACTCTTAATTTTCGCGATTTCGTGTCAACTGTAGTTCGATGTTGAAGTAGTCAAGATTTCACATAGGGCTTTGGGATCCACCGGTTCAAAGGAGGACCGTTTATCTTGATAAACATCAAGTGGGAGCAGCTTGTCACGAGGAGGGTCGATCGTAAATCGCTTACGATATTGTTCATAAGTGGAAAATCGCTCTCACATTCTGCGGAGCAGCATGGTACAGTCTTAATGCAAGTAAAGAGATCCTTTAGTTTGCCTGGTACTGTCTTCAATCAACCCAGCCTGTAACCATTCCCGCATTCCATTTACTGCATTCACTTCATTTATTTGAAACCTTTTCGCGAGATATTTGATCTCCTTTTCACCATGCCTGATAGAAGGTTCCAACGGCCAGGTTGAAGAGTCTAAGACCTCCATAGAATCCAACACCTTAATATTGTCAGGAGCTGCTGAACAAAGTCTGCTGCTTAATGCATACGATCAACTAAGCTCTGAATCATTTGATTATGATTGATGGCTATGAGCTCATTATCTGTGTGCAGCGAGACTCCCTAAAACTTCATGGACTCTGAAGTTTTTGTTACTTCCTCGGTCTTCTCACCTGGGATCTCGTTGAGTGACCTCAGTACACGAATTGTTCTCTTTATTTGTCGTTCAGCTTCAGGAATGGCGATAGACTGAAACTCCAACGACAGATTCGATATTTCGTGAAGTGTGCTGTACATGATTGCAAGATCGCTCAAAAATTCAATGCTTCCTAGCCTCAAGAAGAGCCCTTTGAAACGTTGACGCTCTTTGTTATCATAAATCAGAGCATCATTCATGCACGTCTCAAAATATGTATATAGTGAAGAGAATGAGCGCCCAAATGGCACTTAATTACTGTCCGAAAACATAGCTACCCATCGAACATCCAAAACTCGACCAATTTTGAGGAGCTCACCCGATATCTCGCCGCTAATTTTTGCGATTGCTCTTTGATGTTTGCTAGATGTACTAAAAATCGAGTACAAACGGTCCAAAAATATTTTGAAGTGATTCACACCTCTGACATCAGAAACAGCCAATTTCAAGCGATGATTGAGACAATGCCACGTGAATCAATTTTCGCAAACTACCTTCAATCTCTTTTCAACTCCAGATTTAAAAATTGAGGTAGTTTCCCAGATTTGTACTTGACTGATAATTTTAAATCAAATTGACATTCTGGAAGAGAAAACATACATAATTTCCTGAAAACATAATATACTAGCTTGTCTATCAACAGGTTGGGAAACGTGGCGTGGGCACGCGTATACTCTTCTGTGCGTCATATTTTCCCTTAGGTATACACTAAACGATCATTTTGATGAACGGGTATACGGCGTATGCCCGCGTATACCCGATCGACTGCACCCTTGCTCGACTATGGTCAAAAGTCAATTTTTATGACGAAAATTTCAACAAGTTGCCAGGAAGTGCTTTAAAATCACATTTCCTGACGGAAAGCATCAGATTTCAAAACTCTATGAAATGATCATAAAGTAAATCATAGGAGTAAATATATTAGGCCTACCATGCAGTGCATCTGAACGGTCATTCCCCATTCGTTCGATCTTCCGTTCATTAGCCTTTCAGACCCGATCGTTCGTTCACCGCTTAAATGAGCTATATCACCCCCGCTCCGTTCGTTCATGGCATAAAACAACCGTTTAATCGTTCTTTTTAAAATCAAAACGATGTTCAATTTTGATGGATCCTAGTGCTGTCGAACCTTATACAGAGTCGTCGTTTCTAGCTAACATTGTTTCTTTTTCAGAGACACGTGGAACCTGGCAATGCAGGCAGGCACGCGAGAATGATTTTTCGGTAGGGGGGGAGCTAGAATTTTAGGGATTGCATAACGAATTTCTATGCGGTTAACGGATGCATGCTACTAACTCTGGCGGAAACTCATGCATTCCTCTTGGATGAAACTCTGATATTTCTTATACAATTTTTTTTACATTTAGGCTGAATGTTGTCACTTTGTTTTGGCTTCAGCCTATTTATCATCATGGCATCCCGTCATCTTGAGTTTGCTTCATCGTTGTCATAGACTAAATGACAATCGGGCTCACTATCCAATGTAAAACACACGTTTCATAACAACAGCATGTCAATCCACATTCTATTATACCAGCATTGATATAAATGCATTTTGATTTTATTGCAGCCATTCAAATTGGATTGTGCTTTGACAAATTTATCCTGATTACAAGTACCGTATTTCAATTATTAAGAAACGGGGGTGTATTTTTCCACCAATTCTTCTGTTTGGGAAATTTTTTAAAGCACTTGTTTATCAATATGCTGTATATGTGCTGTAACTCGGGTCATTGATTGGGTCACCGAATGGTGCCTTTGAACCTGTTTCATCGCTGCTATGTATACGAGTTGTCGTTCAATCATCTTATAGCTTTTTACTTTGGCAGCTATTTCAACGAGCGATTTCCTTAGACTTACCGAATGCATTATTTTAAGAGGGTTTAATTAATCACCATCCTGCCGGATAGGTTGCTTTTTCGTCTTATTTTGCCATTCACCAGATTATCCAAGAGCCCTGATGTTCGTTTCGAGGCACAAGTCGAATTTCTCTGGCCGACCCCTCAGGCGAAGTTGTCGCGGAAATATTCTTGCGATCTTATGGTCAAGTTTTCATACTGGCAGAAGTCAATCACATTCTGATTTAGGCAAAAAGAGTCTGACATGTGGATGGGATTTCTTAAAATTTGATGGAATCGCGACAATTTGAACATTCTGAAGATATTCATGACATAAGATGAAAGTTTTTGCTTTTCAATTGATACATGAGATTCTCGTCCATTCATAAGTTTTTACAGCCCTAGTGAAAATTCCCTTTCATCGCATCTTCAGCGAACTTAGAAGATTAAACAATCTAAATCTGTGGGGTCCCGTATCACAGGGTCGGTCTGCATCTCTAAACTCGCTGTGGTAGCTTTACTTCATTTATGGAAAATCATGAGTCACGTGACAGGGAAAAACAGGCATATGAATGGTAGGGTAATCAAAGTGAAATCATTCAGAATTGTTAAGGAAATACTTGCTTTCTGTTGTTAGACATAGCCTATATTGATGAATTAGACTGTAATCTAACTGAATGTTTCGGAGATCCTGCGAGTAGGAGAAATTTTAAGGGGCTTAGCCCTCCCCAGTCCCCCTGTTCCCGTGTGCCTGAAAGCAGGATGCTCTCCCATCTGAGATAGCAATTTCACTCAAGCCCCACCATCAGGAAATTCGCTGTCGGTAATGTCCCGCATGACAATGCGAAACATAAGTTGACGTCAAGCGTTGCACGTCACACGCGCCTTTTGTATCAGAATTAATCAAACTAGAGAATATCAAAATCCATAGAGGACGTCAAAATCCTTACATGTATGTCGTGATGATTAGCCTATAACACGCTTTAGAGCATCACGCTGAACGAAGTTGCTATAGGCTTAGGTGACGATGGGTCGATGTTTACCCTTTTGACACTTGGCTTGCACAAAGCATGGAACTTGCCAGCTATAGCATAGGCCTAGCCTTTAGAAATATTACGATGTGACTAGATTCAATTGCATACTGAGCTTAGCCTATGTACAATAGGCCCACGTCATGTATGCCGCCATGAATCCCTACCTGCATATCCACTGACCGGGTATGAATTCGAAGATTAAGCCATTACTGTACATGCCCGTAGGCGAATGACCACAGCGGCCCCACCCCAGCTATAATGGCTTCACTTGATGCAAAGGCAACATAATAGGCATACACATGTATTTTAAAAAATTAAAGCCAGATTGACACTCACAGTGCAAGTACGAGTAAGTTTAGGCCTACTTCATCAAAACTTTAGAATTCAAACTGTTCAATGTTTTGTGACCAAGTGATGAATTAAATGATGATTTCGTGCATATCATGCCAATTAAGTTGCTTCATGGAAGGACGTGAAACTTCTTCAGTCCTGCCTCTTCAGCTTTCACCACTGCTAAACCGTATGGATGGTGATATGCGTAGATCTTTTAGTAGTTTATGAGTAGTAGCTACATGTATTTTCGGATTATATTAAATCAATAACAGAGATGAATTGTGTAATAGCAAGTCTCTTGTCATTTCATTCATGAAATGTCATTGAACTAAAGTCAACGCTCAAACAAGCAATTTCGAAGAGCATCAATAGATTTCAGAGGTTTCACTGCCACGAAAGCCCAATGGGTCACTAGACCCATGCCCAAATTGGCACTTTGATATTTTCAAATTTCAAAGTACTACTTTATTGAAGTCAGAATGCGCATATGAGAAATTCAAGAAAGTATATCAAGGATTTTCTACCATTATTTCTTATACGGGTTTTCCGGGGTTAAATTATCGTTCAATCAAGCAAAAAGCCGTTCGTTCCTATCACCGTTCATTGGCTTCTCAGACACACCGTTCGATAATTCGTTCATCAGAAAAATGAAAAAATGCCGTTCATTTGTTCAAATGCCCTAGTCAGTTTACATAACGCGTAAGGACGAATTAGTAAAAAATGAATGATATACATGGACTGTATGGAAGCGAAGATTCCATGAATTGTCACAGTACGCGTTTGGCGATATTACCCACCAATGTATTCTAAAATTAGCTGTTTGTGTTAACAACTATCATTTTTGTAAAGCAAGATAACACCTATAGGCCTAGGCTCATTCTCCCACTTTGTAAGTGTTCCGGTTTTGGATAAAAAAATCTGCAGTTTGTGAGAGATGGCTCGCATTTTTCTTTCAAAGTCGACGTTCCTGTTTGACACGATCATGAGAACACTAAAAACTTCACTCAGCTGTGACTCACAACATGATGGAAATCCGACGATTTCATTGATGAAAAAATAGAACCAATCAGAGAGTTTTTTCTGATAGACCTAGACTTTGAGACAACCTGACCCTGAGACAACAAGCCCCGCCTTCAATAAGTTCTATGTGGGAGGCAAGTAGCAAATTTATAATGTTGAATGTCTCCGTTATGTAAATTCATCCGTACAAAACACGAGAGCAAGAAACACTAATTGAAAACTAGTGTTACAACACCCATCACATTCGCCATCTACCGATTGAGCAGATCAATTATGAGCTTCCGATTAAATTTTATCAGAATAAGCGAAAAATGAAAGAGCTTTTCGTGGTGTGCAACGATTTACGAATCGGACTGTAAATACATCAATGGACCGATTCCCTCGCTACAGGATCAGTAACTTTGCAAATGTTACAAGAAGCATTCATGTTCAGGATATTTTCATGAAAACATGTGGAAAATCAGTAAAAAATAACAATCACTAGCTCTCAATATCTCTTTGTTAGATGGAATGTCGTTAGGAATATTTGATGTCTTTAGAATCAAATGTTCAATACTACAATATCAATCAACACTACAATTATGCGATGAAGTATCACTGAATTGATCTGACTCGCACAATAATCGGCTTCTTTGGCTGCGAGAGACCAAGGAATCCGAATTCCAATGGTTCTTCCTGAAATAGAAATGAGAAAATGTGACCATTACGAATCTTTCAAGAACAAATGAGAGAATGGAATATCATAAGTATAACTATAAAAATGGCCAAAACATTTGATTGTATTCATATGTCATTAAAACACGTATGATATCTACATGCACACGTATGTCGTCCATTGTAGAAATTCAAAATCCAATTCTACAAAACAAATCTTCTTTCTATGTAGATCAATGCAAGTTGGAAAATAAGGTTGATGTAAAAATACAATTAGTCATTAAATGGTAACTTCATTTCGTGCACAAACAATACAATTTGACCCCAAAATAAATTTTACCATCTAACGATTCTTTTATACAGTGCGTTCATAAAGTCACTGTGCACCTAATAATTCAATCCCTGCTTAGTATTTCGTTGCTTAGAAATAGATTGCCAGGGCATTATGAAAAGTAAAGTTCCTTTGTAAAAACATCAATTACTACGTGATAACAAAATATATATTTATATCTTACAAAAACTGTTGAAAATGTCCACCTTACTCACGAATACAGAGGTCTATTCGACGTCTCATATTCTCAAACACTCGGTGAATTTCTTCGAGACTGATAGCGGCAAATTTGTTGTCGGATGCTATCTCTTAACTCATGTAGATCTTGTGGCTTGCTTCGGTAGACCTTCTGCTTTACCGCTCCCCACAAGTAAAAGTCCAAGACACTCAAGTCCGGGGATCTTGGAGGCCAAATTCCTTTGGAGATTATTCTGGTTTGGAATATTTCACCCAAGCATCGAAATGAGGAATTGGCGGTATGCGCAGTTGCTCCATCTTGTTGGAAGTAAGCAGTTGTTTTTTCATCGTCAGTTAATCCGTTGACGAACGAAGCAATGATTTCATTACAATATCTTTCTGCTGTAACAGTCTCGGTAAAAATATTGGTCCAACTATTCGCCTTCTTGACATGGCGCACCATACCCCAACTTTGAGAGAATGTAATGGCTTCTCAACAAATTCGTGCGGGTTTTCGCTAGACCATATTCGGGAGTTCTGGCTACTGACATACCCTGAAAGATGAAACCAAGCTTCATCAGAAAAGAAAGTTTTATCAAGTACATCATTTCCATTCAGATTTTCTTTGAAAAAGAAGCAGTACTGAAGACGCCTATCATGATCGGCATCCTTTCAATTCAAGCTGGCAAGAGATGCGGTATGGATATAGGCCTATGTTCTTTCTCACAGCAGTATGAGCCGCCCCGAGAGATAGACCCACTTCTTGAGATAAGCGACGCATCGACTTGCTTGGGCTATGAGTCATAGCTTCGGAAATGACATTGACCTTCTGCTCAGTTAAGACTGTTGGTCGACCTGAACGTGTTGCATCGTGCACGGAGCCAGTTTCTCTGAACTTATTGATCAGATTCCTAGCAGTGTTTCGATGAGGCAAATCAGTTGTAGGAAATCTCTCTAAGAACTCATTCTTCACATCATCAGTGTATTCACCATTGGCTCGGAAAACATGTTCGACCAAGAAGATTCTCTCTTGTATTGACAACACCATACTTAGCTTGGAAGTGCAATGTCAAGCTCTCGGGTGCTTCGCAGTGACTGATATTCAACTCGCTGGTCACTATGTTGAATGTCATAAACCAGTCAACTGCGCCTCTTGAAACATGTAAATGGCTCTGTGCAGATGCCAGATATCTATGATTAATTATTACGAGCGTTTGCTTTGACAAAATGTTGTTCAGAACAGGTGCACAGTGACTTTATGAACGCACTGTAGAATAGAATAGAATAGAATAACGTATATTTTCGAATTTCCTCAATAATGAGAAGCGTGAGGAATGTACAACATTTGAAAGTAAAAACACTTTTCATTACAAGACAAAAGTAAATAGAAAGTCAACAACAACAACAAAAGTTACAAACAACAAGTCAGTTTACAAAAGTTACTTTAGGCTGAAACCGCTGTTTGATAATTTAGCCATCGATGTCATAAATGTTTTGGAGCATGCGACTGTCTGAGACAAAGGGAGTTTGTATTTTTGTGAGCGAGTCATCACTGGGGGCACAAGATGATGAAGAAGGTGGTTTTCGTCATTTACTGCACAAAGAAATCGCTTAAATCCCAAAATCATGCGTCTGTAGTCTAAAGGTATGAACTTTTCACATTCACAGTGTGGTCCACAAATTACACGGTGGCATCGACTCTGCACTCTCTCTATTGATGAAGACAATCCAGCATTCAAATTTACAAAACTCGGCGCGCAATATTCTAAGATGGATCGAATACAGCCGTTATATATTTGAACCAGAAAGTCATTCGATACATACGGTTTAATACGTCGTAGTACATTGATGCGAGATGTTGCCCTTTTTACAATATAATTTATATGTGAGGACCATTTCATCTGACTGTCAAAAATAACACCTAACAGTTTCATCTCATCTTTAATTGGAATATTCTGAAGGAAATTGTCGGAAAAGAAAATGCTACTTCTAGATTTGTGGATGTACATTTGACAGCTTTTTGAGTGATTTATGCACATTTTGTTTGCTACAGACCATGAAGAAAATTGTGAAAAAATGCCACTCACATTACTGTTCATGGAGCTCACAGTTTCAAATACAATTCCACAAAGTATAACATCATCAGCATATTTGATGACGATGGAGTCACTTTTATTACACCATAAAAAATCAGACATATAATATGCAAAGATATAAGGACCCAAAGACGAGCCCTGCGGGATTCCACTTACAACCTGTGTCACTGAACTGCATGAGTCTTTCCACTTGATTGTTTGAAACCTATCGGACAAGTAGTTCTGCACAAAGTTTAACAAAAAAGGTGAAAAATTATCGCGCACCATTTTTTCTATGAGTACTTTGTGAGACAGTCTATCGAAGCCTTTAGTAAGATCGAGAGCACACACATGACATGCCTTAACGTCAGGACGATCTAGGTGAGACAACACAAATTCCTGCAAGCTTAATAATGCGCAGGCTGTCGAACTTTGCGGTCGAAACCCAAACTGAGAAGAGTCATACCGAGTTAGGAATTCAGACTTAACGTGCTTCATCAGACACTTTTCAAATATGCGTTCAAGCATTGGTAGCTTTGCGATGGGTCGCGTGTCATTCAATTTTGGGGGATACGATTTGGGAAAAGGACAAATATCGGCTGTTTTCCATCTCATTGGCAAATTGGCATCCTCAAGACACTTGTTAAAGATATAGCAGATTGGGTACGATAGAAATTGGGCAAATTTTAACAAGGCAATATTTGGAACCTTATCTGAGCCACAACCTGATCGAGGATTAACTTGAGTCAATTTCTCTTCAACTTCATGCAAACCAAATTCAAATGGAACGACATATGGGACTTGAAAGCGCACAAATGGATCATCTATCATCACAGATGCATAAAAATCATTTAAATAGCTCAATGCTTGTTGTAGATCCATTCCAGGACTGCAGTTTGGGAGCCAATCGTTATTACAACACTTATTCATAACACATTTTATACACATTCCATGGAGATTTGCCAGATGAAGCCATATACTGGCCCCAGGATTGTTTAGCACTCACTATTGCGATTTTTACTTTCTCCCGGTAATGATAGTATAGACTCCAATTTTTACATCTGTATGCTTCAAAACGCTTGTTTATTAGAACGTTTATAGTTGCATTGATCCATGGTTTATCACGAGATGTCTGCTTTATGATATTCGATGGTAGCATTTGAAGAGCCACGTCAAGATGATAATAGAAGATATTTGCACAATCGTCAAGAGAGAGTTTGCTGAAAATTTTATTCCAGTCCAGTGATTGCAGATAGGTTTTGCTCGAATGCAGGTTAGAGTCTCTAAAATCATAAACCTTCACAACAGATTCAGAAGATGCAATATTTCATGATCACTTCATGATCACTACAAGCTAGGGGAGGAAAATGTTGCACGTCGAGATAACGATCAACATGTGAAACAGGCACGAGGATTAAATCCAACATAGCATCTTTCCGCGTAGCTGATTTCACAACATTCAAAAGATTCAAATTTGTCTCAATTATTGAATGGTCAACACGATTGAAATCCCCACAAATATAAACATTTTGACTACAGTTAGCGACGAGCTCATGATCTATCAATGAGATTAGATAGTCCAATGCACAGAGAAGAGAACGGGTATTTAATCTCCCGCCGTGTGGAAAATATAGTATCAGCAATAGAATTGCATTAGCAGCAAGTGAGTCGGTGGTTAGAAAAACACGTAATAATAATAGTTCAACGTCAGCATTACAGGAGCTAGAAGTTATAACTTCAACTTTAAAACTTGCCCTTATCCAAGCACAGATTCCTCCACCCATACGAGAGTCAGATCTATCCGCGCGAAAGATATTGTAATTTGGAATAAGAAGGGAATCGTCTGATGTAGTCTCATCTAGCCATGATTCGGTTATGCATAAGAAATAGGGTTTTTGATTCACACATAAGGAATATAGCTCATCGAATTTATTATTTATTGAGCGGGCATTTGCAAGACACAGAGAAGGCATGGGATATCGATGCATCAGTCTATCACTATTGCAGCGTCAATAACCATCATCTTGGATTTCGATAATCTTGCCTCTCTTCATTTTCAACTACATTTTTAACTACATTTTAACTACATTTTCACTCTTCTCCTTTCGATGTTTAAATTCTTGCAAGAGTTTGCGATCTGCGGCCAATTGCAAAAAAGTCAAATCATTTCGAATAGAAACTTTTCTTAAATCTGCCATATTTGATTTTTTAAGATCACGGGCTTTTCGGAAGCATTTGAGCTTTAAGTCCAGACTATTCAACTTAACTCGCATTGGACGCGGGTTTCTACCTTTTTTACCCACCCTCGTAGCAGAAATAATGTCTGTCTTGGAGATGCCCAAATGATTGAATACTGATTCAAGAACCTCAGATTCGTCTTCCCCGTCATCATCAACGCTTTGCCGTCCACTATCAGCACTCTCTTTAATGCCGAAAATCATCATGTTGTTTCTTTTTTCCATCTGTTCCTGATTTTCTTTTAGCGCCTGACAAACGATGGAACCGACATCGAACGCAGACTTAGTATTCAGTTGGTCGCGTAAACTCTTAAATTCCTTTTCCATGGAGGAAAATCTCTTCAGAAGATCCCTTATATTTATCCCCTTGCAATCATTGCATGAGTAAGTTAAATTATCCGATGAAAGTAGGGCTTTTCCAACGGACGCCGTAATATTACTGCATTCTTTCTTTAAATGAAACGATTTTGAGCAAAAGTTACACGCAATTCCTTCGGTGTCTATTGGACAAGAGCAGGAATGGCACTGTGGGATGACAGTTGCATCACTGGCTTTCCTTGAATTCACCATGGCAAAAAAATTTACAGCAGTTGGATTTGAACACTAGTTTACCAGATTGCAAAGCAGCTGCAATAGCCAACAGGCCAGTACCACACAGGGTTCTTTAACAACGTAAGACCAGTCTTATTCCAAGAAAATGAGAATTGATTGGCGTGGCGGGACCGATTTCCGTGACGTCAAAAATTCTACACGCTTGCATGCATCAGCCAACCTGCCTGAACAAGTGAACAATTCTCAGCGACAGCGACGAATAATGAATGATATATCCAAATATCCCAAAATTTACGCAGAAAGGATAAATTCCAATAGCACAATAGCACAGACCAGCCAAAATGGAATCGAACGATGCAAAAATTACCAAAAAACAGCAACTATGAACAAAGCACGAACCAATAATCGATGATCTAATGCACGCAGATCACAGCGACTATATGATTATAAGCCTATATGACCAATCCCAAGCTTTCGCGAAAATTTGATGAACACTTAAGTACGTAGAGCCACTGAGCGTCAGGTTTAGTACTTCTGTTGTGCCAATAGAAATGTGTCTGGGTTACAGATTTCAATTTAGTCACTTCTTTAATTTGCTTACATATTTTGTCATCAGTGCGGTTTACTTGTAAACCTACCCCTTGCACTCTTTCGATGTCGTTACAATTAGACGTAATTAAGATGAATCAATTATATCTATGAAATTTATATACGAGTACATTGTTTGTACTTTTCCTTCACGATGAAAGCTTCTACAAATGAGCGCACTAGAAAATGCATTTGGCCTTCCTTTGTTTGGTAATGCTCACGGCAGTCCGATTTTGTCCATTATATTTCCATATCAATTTTTGGTTGAGTTTAGAATTTGATTCAATTTCTAAGCATATGCCCCGTAGATGCAGTTGTAGGTGAGGGCTGTCAATTAAAATATCCATGTGACGTTGAAGCATCATGTTATCTAGAATCAGCAGCATTTCATAGTGTACTTGTTCTTCACCGCATCAAACACAGCTGAAATCGATGTGACTAGCCTCATCCACATCGGACACGGAAGCGCATCGAGATCCTCCTAAACTCCTGATCACTCTAAACTCGGTTTATTAACTTCTAAATGTTGCTCTAAATCAGTAAAATCAGTTATGGGCCTTCACTAAAGTTAAGGGTCATCCATGAAGGACGTAAGGGGATTATGTGGTGGGTTATGGAAGAGAAGACACCTGCGGCCGAATTGGAAAGCATAATCAGGCTAACGCAGACACATTCGAGAATTAGATCAACACAATCATGGAGCAGCAGCTGAGTAAGCAAATTCCATGAACACAGTCAAAGTGTGGTAGTCCGAAATCTGAATGATATATCAGAGATCAAATTTGTAATATGCAGAAGAGGGGGAGGGGTACAAAGAAGGTCAATTTACTGCGGAAATCCTTCATGAATGACCCCAAACATACATGCAATTCAGTCACGTATTCGGATTCGACTTGCTTCTTGTCCAGTTAATAAATATGTCCAAGTATTGTGAGCGTTTTCATTCAGTCACACGAGTGATCGTCGGATGATCATTTTCAGCAGCGAAGTAGTGAATGTACTGTTCTAATTATTCTGTTCTTCTATTTTTAAATTGATCATCATGGTCAAACATGAACTAAGATTTGATTAAAAAAAGTGCGAGCTAACTGGAAGTCACGATAAGATCGTTCTATCGGGTTTACCACGAAGTTATCGTCGTCTAGGTTGCAGAATGCAGTGCCGATGGTCAATTACTTGACTGGCCTTCCGACTTTCTTGGGGCCTGTTCCAGATAAACGGAAATGACACGCCTCTTGGTGTCTAAGTGCCTGTTGACCAACTCTTCATACTTATACGATAACCTAAAACTCTTCTATCAAGCGACGTTTGCTGAAAATATGCGTAGCTCTGCATTCAATGTGAGTTATTTGTCATTATGCATTTCAATAGAATACTGAAAATGTACTGGACACCTTTTTTGGATTGAAGATAGATTCACTTACTGGAGTTTTCTCACACATTTCAAAAAGGAAATTTCGGAAAATGTGCGCTACAGCCATCTTGAGTTCCAGTAGAGCAAATCTCATTCCAATGCAGTTCCGTGGTCCGTTCCCAAAAACAAGAAATTTAAACGGAACTTTGCTTGTATCTCCCTCGTATTGTGAAAACCTTGAATGAAATAAATATATAAACAATCACTTTGTATAGTACAATTCATAAACAGTTTGATTACTTAAAACGCGAAAACACAAATGAAATTAGGAATCTTGAAAAAGCGAAAAGTAGTTAAAGAGAAAAGTAATGATCAATGAAATCTGCATGCCAAAAGAGTCACAGTCATTCTTGGCAATTTGTAACCTAGTTGCAAGTCACACAATTCCAATCTTGCTAAAGAATGGACTGGTTGATATGCTCGAATGGCTGTTGACTACGTATGGCTCTGAGGGATGTACTATGCTGAAAGACGAGAGGAGACTGGAGGCATTCTAGATGAGGACGTTGAGAAGAATATTGCTGGTGCACTGGTCATGACACACACACACACACATATCAGATGTGTTGATGCTACAGATGACAGGAACCAAAAGAAAATTATTGCCTTCCGTCAAGAAATGGAAGATTCAATGCTAAGGTCATACTTTACGTAGAGGAGCACAATTTAAAAAGACAATTATAACCGGTTTGCTGCCAGGAATGAGAGGACATGGCTGTCCAAGGATCAATTACATTCGGGGATGTATAGAATAGAATAGAAAATATATTTATTCCCCAAACAAAATGAGTTTCATGCATCTTTTACAAATGTGAATACAAATTTTTCATGACATAACGTAAAGACTGTCAATTGGAGAAAAGGACCAGATGACCCGCACATGGGGTATAAGGCCTGGCCCTATTTTTTGTTTACAAGAAAGAAAATGTATAATACGAGTACAGAATAATACAAGAGCACGTGTATATTAGAATATATAATACGGGTATGTACATTATGCATGCACGCATAATTATAAAGCACATAGAAGGATATTTGACCTATTCATGCAGATCTATGAACATCATATCAAAAGTAATTCATCTTATCTATCATTAGTGATTTTAATTTTTACTTGAATTCTTTTGTTGTTTAACTTTTTTAATGTTGCTCGGAAGACCATTCCACAAAAATGGTATTCTAAATTTACTACTCTTTTGCTCTAGTGATGTACTAAAATATGGGATTTTAAAGTTTTCACTACGCCTAGTTGATTCTTCTAAATGGGTTTTGTAGTATGCTGGCAAGCTGCTATCTTTGTGTTTTATTTTATATGCGAGAGTCAGTAGCTCGAATTCATGCATAGTTTCCACATTCATATACTGTTCACTTTTGTAAAACGATATATCCAATGACTGTTTTTCCTTGCGGTATATTATCTTGATCAAGGTCTTATGTAAACGCTGTAGTTTGTTAAGTGACTGTTTGTTGCCACTACCATATGCTATTAAGCAGTATTGAATAGAAGGGAGACATAGGCCTAGTTGTTCGTGTAGTACGCGTAATGTTTTTAATGGCATGATATCTCTTAGCTTGTATAATGTCGGTATAAATGTTTTCAATTTATTGATTATCGATGAGATATGATTATCAAATTTAAAGTTATTATCGAATTTGATTCCAAGAAATTTAGTGCTGTCTACTTGAGATAACTTGCAGTTTTCTATTGTCAAATCAAAATGGACATTTTTGGTTTGGAGCTTGGGAGGAATGAACAAATATTCACATTTTCCTAAGTTTAGCTTTAGTCTATTATTTTTCATCCATGCTTGAATTTTGTCCAATGACATTTGGGCTTTTTCTATGGCACATTCAAGAGTCCCCATCACTTACGATTTGATTGGTGTCATCCGCAAACAGACTGAGATCACCACAGACGTCTATATTTTTCATGTCATTAATGTAGATCAAAAATAATAGTGGTCCTAAAGATGAGCCTTGTGGCACTCCTGTCTTTACCGTTAACCCCTTTGATTGTACCTTATTGACGAGGACTTTATGTGGTCTGTCTCTCAGATACGAAGCAAACCATTCATGTACAAAGCCACGAATCCCTACCCTGTATAATTTTCCTAGCAGTATGTCCGTTTGAACAGTGTCAAAAGCCTTCGATATATCGAGATTTAATGCTATTGTAAATAAATTATTGGCTTTTGCGTAGTATATTTTATCCGTCATTTTTAAGAGTGCCAAATTTGTAGAGTGATTCTTCCGGAAACCATATTGATTCTCAAATAGTATTTGGTTTTTCTCTAAGAAATTAAATACTCGCTTATGGATCATCTTTTCAAAAATTTTTGTTAGATAGCTTAATAGACAGATTGGTCTATAATTTGATGGTTTCCTTCTGTCACTTTTTTTATATATTGGTAATACCACCGATTCTTTCAAGCATTCGGGATAGATTCCTCTTTTCACTGATTCATTATATACACGGCACAGATGTGAAAAAAATTCTGATGAGCATTGTTTAAATATTTTCAAAGGTAACTTGTCATACGTAGATCTGTTGGCATTCATAGTACTTATAGTTTCAGTAAGTTCTGTGAGTGTAAAGTCATCAAACTTGAAAGTTTGATTACATCTATCACCGTGTTTTTCATCATATTTTTCGTTAATTGAGCTGTTTGTCAACTTGTCTGCTACATTGACAAAATGCTCATTCAAAACGTTTGCAATGTCAACGGGATCATACTTAACATGTTCTTCCGTATGAATTTCTGCTATGTAATTATCAGTCTTGATTTTACCTCTTATGCTGTTGATATGTTTCCATAATTCCTTTGTGTCTTTTTTTATTGTTAGAAATTTGTTGCTATGATATTGTCTTTCTTCAGCCCTAGCTATCTTCTTAAAATACTTCATATAATTTTTATAACTTATCTCATCCACCTCAAGTTTTGATTTTTTCCACTTGTAGTATAGCCTCATTTTCTTCCTGTGACAGTTTTTTAAATTCTCAGAGAACCATTCCTTTTCTTTAAACATTTTCCTGGAAATGCGTTTTAATGGAAATACAGCGTCATGCAGCTCTAGTAAATTATTTCGTAAATAGAGGAATTTTTCTGACGGTGCAGTCAATGCAGTGCTGTCTAAATCTATGTCAGTAGTTTTGGTTTTGAATATTTCTATATTTTCTTTTGTATAAGAACGTATAAATGGTCTTTCCTTGATTGTGTATTTCTTTTGGTTGGCATCAATATGCTGAACAATTAGATATTGTCCATAATGATCAGTCAAATCAGAACAGATATTACCGGTAAATATATGATTTTTCGGGTCATACAACACCTTATTATGCATAAGTATTTGGTCTATAATGGTTTCACTGTCTTTTGCGATGCGAGTAGGTGTACAAATCAAAGGAGAGAAATTGAAGTCAATCATTTGATCGTAGAATTTACTAATGGAAGTGTCTGTTAGCTTATTGTAGTTTAGGTTGAAGTCACCAGTTAATATTATTTTTCCTGTTTTCTTAATGCTTTTTAAAGCTTCTGATACACTCTCATTGAATGGTCCTATATCTAGTGATGGGCTCCTATATACGCAGATTATACAATTCTTATCTGAAGTTTGGGAATTGTAATACAGCCATAAGTCATCACAATTCTTTAATTTGTTAAATTCTATGCTAGTTACTTCTATAGTTGATGTGTTCACATAAACGGCGACTCCACCGCTCCTATTAGTAGAGGAAAAAAGGTAATGGAATTTATATCCTGGTAGTATGTTATTGAACATTTCAATGTTGCAATGCCAAATTTCAGACAATACTATTATATCTATTTTTGTCTCTATGTCTGATAGTAAGATCACAAGTTCTCGATAATTTCGATTTAGGGATCGAATGTTCATACGGATAATTTTTACAGGTAACAATTCATGTTTTTTAAGAAGACCACTGAATTCATCTATCTCTAGATCTGCATATTCTAAATTATTTGAGTAATTGGCGGCAAGTTTTTGCATATTGGTGTTGCTTTGGTTGCTAATTATTGTTCGGAAAAAATACTACGAGTATCATTAGTTCTTACACAAGTAATCTAGACATTTTTAGTACGCATCACAAAGATCTAATGTTGTACGATCTTTGACACGTATGTGCCGTGAGTTTTCATCTTTCCTCAAGAACACATTACCGTCTTTTGTCCATACGAATTCGTAGTTGTTTTTTGTGGCAAATTCCTTAGTGTCTCTGAACAGTCGGTATCGACTCTCCGTAACGTTTTCTTTCACGAACAGGTTTCTTTTCACGAACAATTTTTTGTGAGATAAAACGGCCTTCTTCAGGGCCTCTGTCCTGAGGGTACCGATGAAAGTTACTTTTCCGTTTCTGTTTATTTCAGGGATCACTCTCACTCTCTCGATATCACTGTCTTGTAACACTTCTCCCATCAGCGCAGTGTTGACCGTGCGCTGCAGTTGCTTTTTAATGTCCCCGGTCGGTTGCTCGCAGTTGCTCAAAACGATGTCTCTCCTCCTCTCCGCTTGCTCCATCTCGTCGATGCGTCCATTCAGGTAGCTCACTTCGCCGCTCAGATACTTTATGTCGTCATCTAACTTATGGTTGTCTTCATCCAGTCTTCTCCTTGCCTCTTTCTCCCGGTCGAGCTCGCCCTTCATTTCAAATATTTCATGTTGTAAGACTTCTAACTGTTTCTCGAATCCATCCTTGATCATTTTGGTGACGTTTTCCATTAACTCCTTCATGCTCCTCATCATGTCTTCATTGGAGTCGGTGTTGCTGTTCTTCTTGGTCATATTGGTCGTGTGCACTTTGATGCTTTGCCGCGTCCGCTCTTGTGTGGTCGCTGTGCTCCTTCTCCTTTGCCGCGTTTTCTGTCGTTAATCGATTGTAAGATCCTCCTTCGTAGTTGCTCGCCTCCTTTGCCGCGTCCGCTCTAACTCCTTTGCCGCGCTCGGTTTGTTCCGTCTCTTTCCCTTGCTTCGCCTGTCGCTCGCTTGTCATTCACCCTGCAGCACTTGTAAGGGCTTCAGCTAGATTCGCTTACACCTTCCTGCACTTTCTCCTTTGCCGCGCTGGCCAAAACGTCAGTAGCTCTTGATCACTAACTCCTTTGCCGCTTACGCTGACAGCACGTAAGGGCTGGCTGGCTGGCTGGCTGGATTACCGACCCCGTCCCGCGGATAGGGGCGTGGCGGAACGCCACGGAGACCGAGGAGGCGGGCAACCCCCCATGGGCGATGCCAAAGATCAAAAACAGAGCCCGAGGACCCGAAGATAGCCGCTCGGGTAGAAGAGAGGGAGGGACAAGAGCACAGTAAGTGGGGTACATCGTGGTTTACACCACAAACAGGGCAGTCAGGAGAAGTGGACCTGCCAATCCTGTGAAGATAGGAGTTGAGAAGAAGGCTGTGGCCGTTGCAACGAAGACGTGAGAGCTCACAACGGACAGCGCGAGGGAGGGACAGCTCCTCAGTTGCTACGCTAGGGACTTGTGAAGAAATCAAAGACGAACGAACGGAAGTCCTCCAG
Organism: Prostheceraeus crozeri; assembly: GCA_907163375.1. Lineage (NCBI taxonomy): Eukaryota > Metazoa > Platyhelminthes > Polycladida > Euryleptidae > Prostheceraeus > Prostheceraeus crozeri. The sequence continues at coordinate 20,094 of CAJQUW010013049.1, forward strand.
GAGTTGAACAGGGAATGACGAATGAAGGACTTCAGAGAAGACAGACACTGAGGAGCTGCAGAGGGGAGAGAAGTGCCACTTTTGGCAAGCGCATCTGCAGTATCATTGCCACTGATGTTCGAGTGACCGGGAAGCCACTGCAATGACACTGAGATCGAGGAAGAGCAGAGGGACGACAAAGAGGACCAGACAGAGTGGACAGACGTGGACAAGAGGGGCGACGGGGGTGAAGAGAGCACGGTCAGAGCCGAGAGAGAGTCGGATAAGAGAAGAAGAGAGGAAAAGAGACATGAGGAGTGATGGGAAACGGACCAAGAGAGAGTATGCTGGATTGCAACCATTTCAGCTGTGAAGCTTGAACAGTGCGCACCAGCATGAAAGGAAAGAGAGAAAGTGGAAGAGCATGAAGAACAGTTTATGAAAACACCCGAGCCACCTGGTCCGAGTCGTCCAATAACGGAGCCGTCAGTCCAGATGGTCAGGTCAGCAACGGGGAGGGAGGAAAGGTGGTCTCGGACCAAAGCGGTGCGAAGAGGGACTGGGTCGGAACGGGAGCAGGGGGAGGACAGGGCTAGGGACACGGAGAACAGAGGAGGGGACCACGGGGGGAAGGGAGGGCAGGAGACCAGGGGCTCCCGCGGAGAAGAAACAGGTGGAGAAAGTGGATGAGAAGTACAGAAGAAGCGCCACGAAGAGGAACGGACGCGCTTGGGGACAGAAAGGGTCGCTAGAGAATACAAGGGAAACGAGGGTGGGAGGCGAAGAGCGCGCTCATAAGAGTAGAGCGACTGAGCGGTGAGGGTCACGGAGAGGGGAGGAAGTCCAGCTTCCAACAAAAGAAGAGGAATAGGAGTGGTCAAACAGCAGCCAGTGATCGCACGGCACGCGGAGCGGTGGTAGCTTCTAGGTGTTGAAGATGTTTAGCGTAAATGAAGGGGAACCAACCAGGGGAAGCATAAGTGAGGACGGGGAGAAGAAAGGTCTTGTAGAGAGAAGCAAGGGACTCTTTGGAAGGGCCAAGAAGCGGATGAAACAGCCCTGAGAGATCTTAAACGAGGGAAAAGAGTGGATCTCAGGGCAGAGCTATGGGGGAAGAAGGAAAGTGTTCGGTCTAAAGTTACTCCGAGGAACTTGGGGGAAGCGTTGAACGAGAGGGGGCGGCCCAAAAGAGACAGGGAGGGCTGAACGGAAGCTTCACGGGTGGCGGTGCTGAAGAAGGAGACTTCGCATTTAGCGGGATTTAGAGGAAGCTGCCACTTTTTTTTCAGACAGAGCTTCTTGGACGGCGGCAGTGGCGAGGTGAATGTGAGGAGAAGACGCCCAAATAGCAAGATCGTCTGCATAAAGTGAAAAGCGGACTGAGGGAGGGAGCACGGAAGAAACGTCGTTAATGAAGAGGTTGAAGAGGACTGGGCCGAGCACTGACCCTTGAGGTACTCCCCATCGAACTCGGAAAGAGTTACTGGAAGAGTTTCGAAAGGCCACTTGTGCACGACGGTCCGATAAGAAAGACTGGGCCCAGCGAACAAAGCAAGGAGGCAGGCCAGAGGCCAGAAGCTTGTGGTAGAGAGCTGAATGCCAGACCGAGTCGAAGGCACGAGAGAAATCAACGGTGGCTAACACAGTCCTTGCACAAGGCTTGGAGTTGTGAAAGCCATCGGAGATTGACTGAGTAAGAAGAACTATTTGGTCAGTGGTAGAACGGCCTGGGCGAAAACCGGCCTGAAGAGGGGTCAGAAGATCCTTAGATTCGAGGAGAAAAGACAGACGGGCTAGCACGAGACGCTCAAAGAGTTTCGAGATACAAGATGTAAGGCAGATAGGACGAAACGAAGACGGAGCGTCTGTGGGTTTGCCAGATTTGTGCACCGGGTAGATGGTGGAAGATTTCCAGGCGGAGGGAAAGGAATGGGTGGACCAAGAGAGGTTGAAGATAAAGAAAAGAAAAGCAAGGGCAGAAGGAGGAAGATTTTGGAGGAGAGGGTACGAGACGTGGTCAGGACCGGCTGCAGTCGACGAGGAGAGAGAACTAATAGCTGTGGTGAGCTCCGACAGGCTAAAAGGAGAGCAAAAGGATGGGCAGGTACAGGTAGAGGAGCGGAGCTCACGAAGGAAGCGGCGGTTTTCAGGACGGCGATTAGAAGAAGGGATCTAGAGAAGTGGCTCTTGAGAAAAGAAGCGTAACGGGTGGCTGTAGCCTTAGCAGAGCTACACCCGGGAAAGGTTGGATCAGAACTGGAGGATTTGGGAGTACCAGCTACTGAGCGGAGGAGGGAGAAGACCTTACGGGGGTTGGAGGAAAGGCGAAGATTGGACGCTGTCCGTTGCCAAGCATCAGCTTTCGCTTTAGCAGTGGCTCTGGAGGCGGAACGGGATGCAGAAACATAAGCCTGACGATCCGCTTCACTTCGATGGCCCGTCTGAATGCCTTGCGGCGAGCATGGACGAGCTGATCTAGTTCCGCGGACCACCAAGCTTTCGGGGACTGGCGGGTACGACCGAAAGGAATTGAAGATTTCGCCGCTTCGAGGATGATAGAGGAGAAAGAAGCAGCGGCTTTAGTAAGAGTAAGAGAAGAGTACGAGTCAGAGTCGGGACAATGAGAAGTTACATGAGTCCTGTAGTCATCCCAGCGAGCCTTTTTAAAGTTGTAAGAGGGTTTGCGCTCGTTGGGAGAGTAGTGTGCGGAGAGAGGAATCTTAATAGAGATGGGGAGGTGGTCAGATCCAAGATCAGGAAGGACGGACCAGCCACATCTAGGAGCAAGAGACGAAGGTACCAGACTGAGGTCTGGGGAGGTACGCCATCCAGAAGACTGCTGCAAGAGAGTGGGAGTATCAGGGTCATTAAGTGATTCAAGATCTGAAGCGAGAAGCCAAGAGTAGATTTCGGAGCCGAGAGAGTTAGGATGGCCCCGAGAATCCCAGGAGGGGTGGTGTGCATTAAGATCCCCAAAGATGAAGGTGGACGGGGAAGAGGGGAATGAGAAAGGAGAGAAGGTACGGCGCGAGCGGGCTTCGGTAGGGGTGGAGCTAGCTGGGGGGACGTAGGCATTAAGTAAAGAGATAGTGTTGGAGCGGAGGTGTACGTGAATGCCAAGGAAGCTACAATGAGAATTAGACGAAGCGAGCGAGGGGATGGACCAAGGAGAATGTGCAAGACCATCCCGGACCAGAGTCATCACGCCTCCACCACTGCCGCGGCGGGGCTGAATCGTCCGATCCTGGCGGTAGCACTTATATCCAGGAATACGAAAAGTAGTGGATGGGAGAAGTTTCGTTTCCTGGATAAGAATGATGTCGTAAGGATTTGAAGATAGAAAGTGAGTGAGCTCCAAGCGGCGGGCCCGCACTCCGTTTGCGTTCCACTGAAGGATCTTGAGCTCGTTGGTTGAAGATCGGGGGGAAGAGCGAATAGGACGAGGGAGGACGAGGCAAAGAAAAGGCTGAGGAAGGGTAAGGAGCGGGAGGAGGAGGTGGGGGAGGCAAGACAGAGGAGGAGACAGGGGGGAGGGCAGACGCAGGGAGACGGGACAGAACAACCCGAGGCTGCATGGAAGAGGGAGCAGCAGTCACGGGGTAGGGCTCGGAGCGGGCGGGAAGGAGAGGACGGAAGGTGGAGACGGGAGAGGACGACACGAGGCTGCAGGGACGAGAGAGAGAGGCAGCCGAGGGGGTGGAGACAGGCACAGGGGGTGCGGGGCGACGGGAGGGAGGAGGCCGGCCAGCGGCGACTGAGGACGAGCGGTTGGGAGGAGAGGGGAGGAGAGAGAGGACAACGCGGGGTTGCAGGGAAGAGGCCAAAGGGGCCGAGGATTGGACGGAAACGGTGGATTGGGCGCGGGAGAGGGCGGAAGAGCGGTCTGAGGCAGAAACAGCTGGGGATGGAGAAGGAAAACGAAAGTGTGTAGGAGAGCAGGTGGGACAGACCCATTGGTGACGCCTGGGGAGGGCGTTGAAGGCGTGGGAGGTAAGAGAGGAACAGCGAAGATGAATCCAAAGTTTACATGCCGAACACTGAGCAGAACGGCCGGTGTAGCCAACGCTTCTTTGACAGACTCCGCATGGGTACCTAGGAGGGTGGCGAGGTGAAGGACCAGGATTGGGATGTATTCCTGCCATGAGGAGCAGGAGTAGATGAGTAGACGAGGGAGAGGAGATGATAGAATGTGGCCGTAAAGATATATACAGAAGAAGACAAACTATTTCTCCACGACCAACGGAGAAATAGAGTGGCAAAAACCCGAAGGAGGCAGCGCGCCAACAGACGGCCACTCGGGAAAGTGTCCCCCATTTCGACCCGATCCGAGGAACGGGGCGGGTACCACCACAAGGAGGCGGAAGGACATTGGTACCCGCACGTAAGGGCCTCCCCGCGTTGTCA
>CAJQUW010013050.1:0-77500 GCA_907163375.1 Prostheceraeus crozeri
AGACATTTACATCGTTCCCGGGTACAAGGTGGTGCGACTCTACTGATTTGGGCTGGCATTTGGACCAATGGCCGCTCTGAACTTCACATACAGCAAGGAACCATGAATTCTGAACGCTATGTGAATGTTTTACGAATGAACATTGGCCAAATGACAGATCAACGGTGATCCATCGACTTGGTTATTTATGGATGATAATGCTACGTGTCACAGGAGTAGTAGAGTCAACTTATGCAAGTCTCAATTAGGGCTTAGGACATTATCTTGGCCAGCTCGTTCTCCTGATCTAAATCCCATAGAAAATGTATGGAGTATTCTAAAACGTAACGTCGTCGTTCACTGCTACCTACAGATGGCGTATCACAACTTACGTCACTGTTAAAAAGAGAGTGGAGAAAGTTAGATCAGTCAAAAATCAACGATATCATCGAATCAATGCCTAGACGAATTGGTAATGTCATTGACAATAAGGGTAGGACCACAAAATATTAGCTTCTTAAGAACCGTTACTGTATCATAGCTTATCAGATTATATAAGGACATTTAAATATATTAGGGACATGAAATAACATAAAAAATGCTTTCTGTATCATACTTATGTTTTATTTAGTCAAATTTTAGGATGATCCCCTTTTTATGAAACGGACTGTACATTAAATTTGCCTTGCACATGTCTGATGTTTGTTGTGAATTCACTGATGAAAGACATATGACGGATTTGTCTAGGTGAACGACTGGTTTGACTGTTCAAACAATAAGTCAAAGGTTTATGATCTGTGAAAAGTGTAAATTCACGACCTTCGATGAAGTGCTGAAAGTGTTTTATGGCTGCATAAGCTGCAAGCAATTCACGATCAAAAACACTATAATTTCTTTCGGCTGCTGAAAGTTTTCGGGAGAAGAAAGCTATTGGAACCCATGTTCCACTATGTTTTTGTTCAAGTTGTGCTCCAATTGCAGAGTCCGAGGCATCAACTGTGATACTAGAGGAGGCATCAGGTCGAGGATGATACAGAAGTGCAGCTTTAGTAAGTGCACGTTTCGCCTCATCAAAAGCAGTCTGACATGTATCTGTCCATGTATCTGTCCATTCAATTGCTTGTCGACAACCAGATGCTTGCGAATGCAGTGAAGCGAGCTTGCCGGAAATATTTGGTAAAAATCGGTGATAATAATTGATCATACCCAAAAATCGTTGAAGTTCTGAGCGCGTGGAAGGTTTGGGAAATTGATCATTGTTTCTACACGATCAATCAAAGGAAGAATCCCGGTACTTGTAATCTTGTGACCAAGAAATTTGAACTCAGAAACCCCAAATTCGCATTTTGCTCTGTTGACAACAAGGACATTATCAGATAAGAGGCGGAAAGCATGGCGTAAGTGTTCACAATGTTCTTTTGAATTCTTACTCGCCACAAGTAGGTATGTCATCCAGATAGACGAAAACAAATGGTAAATCCTGTAATACTCCATTCATGAGACGTTTAAATGCTTGAGCTGCGTTTTTCAGCCCAAAGGCATTCGCAAGAATCCAAATGGAGTGATGACTTCGGTTTTGGGAATAGACGATGCTGCTACGGGAATTTGATGGTATCCGCGAACGAGATCGATTTTTGAAAATATAGTAGCATCTGCAAGATTGTTATTGAAATCTTGGATGTGTGGAAGGGGATATCTATCAGCAACAATTACATCGTTTAGACGACGATAATCTCCACATGGTCTCCAATCACCAGATGATTTTGGTACCATGTGAAGTGGCGAAGACCATGAAGATTTTGATGGTCTGATAATACCAAGCTGTTCCATTTTCCGAAATTCGTTACGAGCAATATTCAATTTTGCTGAATCCAAGCGTCTAGCTCTAGCATGGACAGGTGGACCATGAGTTTCAATATGATGTTCAATTCCGTGTTTGTTTCTATTTACGTCAAAATGTGGTACTAGAATGTCAGGATATTCGCGCACAATCGTTGCATATTGGTTATCTGTGGCAACTGAGAGGCCATGAATTTGATATGAATTTTCGAGGACTCTCGCATTGAAAACAGAGAAATCATTCAAGTCAAATAAACGGCGTCCACGTAGATCGATGGCAAGATAATTGTTTATAAAAAAATATGCGCCGAGAATTGTCTTTGTTACGTCAGCGATGTAAAACTCTTGATAGTATAATCTTTTCCCGCCAATAGAGAGAGAGAACTTTTTGGTTCCCCATGTTCGGATGATAGAGCCATTGGCAGCGATAAGAGGATCGGTCGGAGCACTATTGTTCTTGTCTTGTGAAGTAGCTGGAATAACTGAAACGTCAGCACCAGTATCAACAAGAAACCATTGGCCTGTGCGACAATCCCAAACATATAGCGTGTTCCGTTTGGTTCCGCCGGCCGCCTCCACGCCTAGCGACCGGCTGTGGCATTTCCCGATGCAGAATTTTGATGCGTGGTTAGGCTTTCAAATATACAGCCAGGGTGGCAACGACGAGCTTTAGGGCCGAACTTGGAATGATAGAAGCAAATGTTAGACTGGGAACTAGAAGTGCTTGATTTGCTATACTCGCGTTGTTGATCAGATGAACGTGGTCGACGGAAATTTCGAGATGAGGCATTGATCTCGACACTATGTGCGTTTGAAGTTTCCGTCGAATCAACATAATGAAACGATGTAGATCGCGTCTGAATGATTCTGTCAGCCGCTTTCGCAAGTTCCTGAATAGTTGCGAATTCTTGACCAGCTACAGTCCGTTTCATAAAAAGTGGATCATCCTAAAATTTGACTAAATAAAACATAAGTATGATACAGAAAGCATTTTTCATGTTATTTCATGTCCCTAATATATTTAAATGTCCTTGTATAATCTGATAAGCTATGATACAGTAACGGTTCTTAAGAAGCTAATATTTTGTGGCCCTACCCTTATTGTCAATGACATTACCAATTCGTCTAGGCATTGATTCGATGATATCGTTGATTTTTGACTGATCTAACTTTCTCCACTCTCTTTTTAACAGTGACATAAGTTGTGATACGCCATCTGTAGGTAGCAGTGAACGACGAACGTTACGTTTTAGAATACTCCATACATTTTCTATGGGATTCAGATCAGGAGAACGAGCTGGCCAAGATAATGTCCTAAGCCCTAATTGAAACTTGCATAAGTTGACTCTACTACTCCTGTGACACGTAGCATTATCATCCATAAATAACCAAGTCGATGGATCACCAAGTTGATCTGTCATTTGGCCAATGTTCATTCGTAAAACATTCACATAGCGTTCAGAATTCATGGTTCCTTGCTGTATGTGAAGTAGTTCTAGCAAGGCTGACACTTTGCCTTTTGTGAATGCGATCTCGTTATTGTTCATTTGTGCTTTTATTGTTTTCAACCGGTAAGAGATAGATTTCTAGCTGAAAGCAATCAGGAGTGCTGCAAACACCACCGCTACGAAGTCAGGAAGCTATGGAACATGAAGTCCAGTTAATCACATGTAGCAATTACATTATTGTTGATGAATAATGGTGCCATACTGGCTCTGATTGACCGATTTTCTTTATTTTTGTTTTGCTTGATAGCTTTTGGCTTGTAGAACAACATATTACATAACAAAGGAAACAAATGTAATTTTGTAAGAGTGAGGTATGATTTTGTGTAACATTGCTAAATGAAGATCAAATTATCTACTACTTTTTTTATCTATAACAGGAAAACAACTCAATATTCATGCTTGAAATTTCCAACAATGATATTAGTAAGCACAACTGACATATCTTCCAAATTTCAGAGAAATTCGTTCAAGTTTGGCGGAGTTAGACAAAGTTGAAGTTAAGGCGATGTTTAAGGGTGATCCATTTTTTATGAAACAATCTGTAGTATGCTGCGAGAGAAAAAGTGCTCTTTCAAGAGTGTTTGGATCATTATTAAGCGAATCGATTTTTCGCAATAATGCAGTAGGTTTGCGATCTCCAAGGCCATTGAGGGATAAAAGTTCAGCATCCTTTTCTGATTGACTTTTGCCAAAAGCATCAAGTAGTGCTGTTTTCAGGGCATTGTATTTGTCGGTAGCTGGAGGATTGATGATAACGAAACGGACCTCAGCGGCAGTCCTATCATCCAGAGAGGAGACAACATAATCAAATTTGGTAACATCTTGAATGATTCCTTTAGTATTGAATTGGGCCTCTACAAGAGCAAACCAAATGTCGGGATCATGAGACCAAAATTCTTAATGAGAAAACTTTAATGAGACAGCATTAGATGTACTGTGGTGCTGAAGCGATAATAGGCTTTGAGATAAACGCTCAATGTCGTCTGAAGTCATTGCACTAATAGACATATTCGGCAGTCGGGCTCACCAAATGTAGAATTACGTCTTGTTAGTTATAACTCTGTATTGAGTGTGAAGCATTGGCATGTGTACAAAATTCAAAATGTAACATAGCATGTAATACATGTAAATAACACAGTGTAGGTGTCATTGGATTTCTACACCTAGAAATCTAACCCTACAGTACTGTTGGCCTAACCAATTGCATATTACAGGCATATTTGTAATTATTGTGTATAAAGCGTATGCCAAAAATTGTGATGTCTAATGTATAGGCCTTAGGCCCTACCTAAGTTTTGATACACAAGAAGCTTTGTTTTTTTATTTTTATTTGGCTATATTTATACAGCGCAGTACCCAAAAGAGGCTCACAGCGCACAACGTATACAAAATTGCAAGTCACAAGAAAAATATATAGTACTTTAAAAATCAAGAGAAAGCTTTGTTTATCAGAATTACATTATGTATATTTGTTTATCAGAAACTTTTTTATCATGCTGCATGACTTAACTGCTTTCTTCGGTCTTCCACTATTTGGAATATATCGATGCAGCCTGCAATCTAATTTTGATTTCATTGCTAAGAGCAGTAAAAGTAGCATGATAGCAGTATAAATCAAAAAAATTCGTATGACTAGATCTATTTACGATGTGGCCTACTTACATTTCACTAAAAATTGTATATTTTCATAAGAAAAAAATTAAATGATATAAAATGATATCATTTCATATCATTTTGTGAAATTCTTTAAATGATATCATTTTAAAATTGAAATGATATCATTGCCGATCATAGGTCAGTACCTTTCATAATTGATGTACTATATTGCAGTATTCATTATGACATTAATGGCTTTCTTTATACATTGATATCTAGCCCGTATTCATATCATCATTAAAATTTTCCTGACACATTTAAAAGACATTTTATTTTATTCCAGATTCCCACACTGGACAAGGAGAATTCATGGTGCAGTCACTTCAAGAAGTGGGAAGGAAAACATTCAAACTTAATCGCTCAGTTTGAGATTCAAACAATTTCAAAAGACAAGAACTCTGCGATCCAGGAGATTTGTCAGAGGGCAAATGATACGACAACCAACATCACAGTTGTGGGAGCAACATCAAGTGGGGGGTCTTTGTTGATAAATACTCTTTCTTGCATGGACTTGATGGAAAGCGACCCCGGCCGTACAACTCCGAATATTGTTTGGATTAAGACTACAAATGGAACTTCTTATTACACAAGAGGAAGTAAACCTGATATACGAAATGTGAAATTGATCTATCAACGGAAGAAGGAATAGATGCATTTCACGATGTCGTTAATCATAACAGTGGATCAGATTAACTCTGAGAAAATGACTGCATCAATGTGTTTGTGTATGTCTCCAAAACTTGCGTTAAGTAGACGTTATCATTCTGCTTAATGGGAAATGGTGGACACATCAGTGAGTTAATTAAAGGAAGAACTTCCTTTTCAAACCAGATGCTATAGTCGCTGTCAACAAAAGTGATAAACTGTTAAAAATTAAAAATGACCAGAACAGAGACATCAATAGGAGAAATCCTACGCAGAAGATAGTGGGATTTTTGGAGGCCGAATATGCTACATATATATACTTTATCATTGCCAAAGCCTCTTGGAAAAGACTATTGCTAACCGACGCAAATAATTCAACTGACAATGATTCCCAACATGCAGAATTCAATAAATTTGAAGAGTTTCATCCGTGGCTAAAATGAATACTGAGGTCCGGAAGAAAGAAAGCGCCGACGAAGTAGCGAGCGAATATCATTACTCTGCTGTGAGACGAAAGCTCGAGGCTATCAAACAGCAAATTATCAACATAAAAGTAGCTTTATCTCTGCTAAGGATCTCCTTCAGAAATTGAATAATAAAATGGATGTCAACAGCAACTTTGTCAAATCATTTATAACAAATTCGAATGATCAGTTTTCAAATGAAGCTCAAAAAATAGTCCAGTTATTTTTAACTCACTGTAGAAGCAATAGAGAGGATGTTCATCGAATTCTGAAAATATCTTCATTTGATCAATTTGTAAAACAACTTGCCATAAAGAATTTGACAAAACTATTGAATACTATCGTTACTGAGAAAGAAGAGCATTTTCTGAAGTCGTTCCATGAACGGTTGGAGAGCAATTTAGGAAAGTCTACTATTGAAGTGGAAATATCTAGCATTTCCAAGGAACTGCAGGACCAACCTGACATATACGAGGAAGATATTCAGAAGGGAACCAAAGATATTGAATCCGATCATCAAGAGGAAGAAGCCGATTTAGACGAAGTTAAGAAAATTGCGTTGAGAAAAGAGCGAGATAGTGATGATGAAATCTTGCTCAAGGGGAGGCGGGAGTTTGCATGGCTGTTCGAAAGCAAGCAGATTCTCAACGCAGTTTACCTTCAGGATATAATTGTCATAACTGGGTTAAAAGCTTAGATCGGTTTTGTGAAAATGTAAAATCCAGCGTTAAAGGCAAACGTGAAGAATGTCTCAATCTTGCAGCAGAGTATTTTGCTGTGATGGCAACAAAATTAGAAGAGGCTACTTCCGAATACGCTCGTGAAAATCAGAGCATGTTCTTCCGTAGATGTCTAATGCAAGTCTCGTCATGTCTTGGAGCACATCAGGCAAATGGCACAATGTGTCTTTAATTCATTTGAGAATTGAAAATGGTAAGACAAGAACATGATAAAAAAATTGACTCAATCGTAGGAATAGTAGGAGCGTGAAGCCTCGCTACTAGTGATTGGATGGATGAATGAATAAGCGAATAGGCAGCGCACATTAGACATCATCACGATGCGGTATGCAAGTGTAGAGCAGACAATAGGGGTCTATGCATCGATTACTCGCGATTAGCCGTTCGCTAAGTAAATCATTGTTACTTGTCATTTGATAGAAAATGGCCCCTCCGATGCAATACCCGTAAAAGGTAGAATTGTTTGTTAAGTCCTAACGAAATTAAAAAAATATGAGCATCTCTGCGATGCATCCTCGCAGTTTCATATGAACCAAGAGTTGACCAATGCAGCCTACTTTGAATTTGGCCGAACTTAAATGTAAGTTTAATCATAATTTGACCGAGTACCTCCTGGGAATATCAATCATAAATGAAGTGATCGCTAATATATATATATATATATAGATATATATATAATAATATATATATTGAAAGTATTATAGATTGTATATTAAAAAAGGTGTCACTAAACCCAGATGTTTAAACATCGGTGGAGAAATTCGTGTGAAGCTGAAAAATTTGTCATGATCTGCTTGGAGATATTCAGGCACTAGGGGATGGTAGTGTCCATACAGTAGGCATTTGGTATTCACCATCTTCTCTGTGAATTTCGACGCAATCGGGGGCCCATATCAATTTGAGGTAGGCCTACCTAACCTTATGATTCTTGGAAATGACGTGAGTGCATTTCAGAGTTAAGGTTCGGTTCATTAAGATGACGCTAGGTCCCCTAAAGTAACTGAGGTGGTGACTCAGCATCAAGAGAAACTTATATACCTCATTCGCTTATATTTGTGTTCGTGATATTAGTAGATTTTCGTTTCCGACACTCATTTTGCAGAAAATGAAATCTTCTACAAGGGGCTATTTCAATGAAAGTTCGCAACCTTTCTACCTAAAGGTTAGGTACACCAAGTGACACAGTTGTATGGGATTCCCATACAAAATTTTCTATAGTATTTTTGGACCTTTTTTAATGGGACTGAAAGGGGGTTTCTATGGGTTTCCCCTAAAAATCCCCTACGAATCCCGTATGATTTTCTATGAGGTTTCTACGGGATCCCCTTAAAATCCCACATGAATCCCATATGATATCCCATAGAAATCCATTTCATTCCCATACGAGTTCAAAAAACCCTTTCACGCCCATAGCTTAGCATTCCCTTAGAGTTATGTCATAGGAATTTCATAGGCAAATTAAAAAAGCCTTCGATTTCCTTAGATAAAAGTAGCTACATTTGGGACTCCCTTAGCACGAAAATAATGCGATAATTAAACTGAAGAAAAAGTGCAAAACTGCCACATGATATGTATTATGTGCGTTCAGGACAAATTCTGTTTTTTCAGTAATTTCGCTTCAGTATGTAACTTTTTGCGCACAATTGACTCTGTTTCAGCTTTCACTTTGTCATAGTACCGATCGGCACCGAAACCCGAAAAATAATAAAACAAGCGATTAAATTAAATGCATGGACTATCCACTTTAGTATACGGTATGGCATCTATATGACATAGCCACATAATTATCGTAATTTTCTGTGTACGGTCTTATTCAAATGATTCGTGCAGACAGTTGTTGAGTTGTTGATTTCGTATATCGCCTAAGATCCTCTCCAGATATATTGTATTTTCAGGTTATACTACATGTACATGTATGTACATGTTCATGCACTACAGTGAAGTTGAAAATCGCTAATTATGAAGTACAAAAATTTCATTCGGCTATTCGGCTAAAAATGAAATGATGAACTTTACAAGTAGGACTAGCATGAAAAGAATGAATGCTTCAATGTAGAATATCCATCGGTCTATCAATGCAATGTGACCATGCATAACTGTGTCTATGCAATGCATAACTCTTTTTTCTCATGGGTGTGTGCTCTGTATAACATGTATGTTTCAACAAAACTGATTTTATGTTGTACTGTGTTGGACGAAGTTTTTGTCTGTCTACCAAAGCAGTGTCTTAACTTGTAATGACTTGTCTAAAAACCTATTTTGAAATTGTATCGTGTAAAATTGCTTGTACGATTTCTATTTTGATGAAGACAAATATACGCTTTCTCTCTCTCTCTCAACACCAATGATACCAGTAAGAATAAATTATTGTATGACAACCAAAAAGCTTCCCATGAAAGCGATTTAAAAAGCTTCTAATTCAATACTCAGTACCGCTGCCGTCCAAAAGTAAAATAGCATAACTGACATTTTGATGGTTGTCATTTGAGACAATCTTCTCTTTTAGTCTTGCATGTTTGATTTTGTTAATGTCTGAGACTCAAATATGCGAGGACATTTGTTGCATTGAATACAGGTGCACAAATTGATTTTTTATCTGAAAGTAGGGTACAAAAACTATAAATTACCAATAATGTCAGTTATGTTATTTTACTTTCGGACGGCAGACAGTGCATGTAAGTACAATCAAAGTGATGTTTATTATGTAAATTACTTTCATACATGTACTAAAAAATGCGGTACATAAGGAAAATATATGCCGTAAAATTAAAAATGTAAGTAGTCCTATACATTTATACCCGCCCTATGACCGTGTGACATAACCGTGATTATGAAACGTACTTTTCAGCAATGTTTTAATACAGAACCTTTACTTAAATAACATGCAAGTGTGGCAGAAAATATTCACCAAAAATGGCTTATATATGATATATGCATGTACATGGAAGCTATAAAATACACCTACTTGCTCAATCGCTGATGTAGAGGTTTGATTTGACAAAAATTACACTTGACTTTTTGATTATATCAAACAGATTAATAATTGCAAAAAATGATAAAGTTAATATAAATAACATGTAATTATATTCGCCAAATTTTCGTCTGACACTTTTTCAACGTGAAGCTTAGAAAAAAGTGGGTTGTACAACATATCATACCGGTATGCAAAATGTTTACAATGTTGCCATAGTAATCTTGAAAATTGCATATAGCCTAGACTAGAAAAAGTTAAGTATGTTCACAAATATCATTAAATATTTGCTTGTCATTCAAAGATATATCACTAGTGTCCTCATTTGAAGTATTGATCTCAATGTGTTTATATTCCGATGTCTAGGCGTCCAATAATTTTACCAATAATTGCACATGTGCTCCGAAAAGTATTGCACACTGCAGCAGTGTCACTGCTACATAGACTTGCACTGATATAAATTTCTAAAAAATATTTAACAAAGTAATGCATTGCTTGCTATTCACTTAGTATATTGCTATTCACTTATTATTCGCATTCACTTTCCGATTAATGCACTCGAAATGCATGCATACATTGTCTTATACTTTATATATACTCATTGACATAATTAATGAAACAAACTATCATTGGCTTGAATTGAAGTTTGCTTCATTTTTTTTCAGGTATGATTCAATATCTCGCTTTCCATGTATTGCCATTCAACACATTAGAGAATGGAGAAAGATCTATGGTGGTCAAATTTCAAATTTTGATATCAATACAACTGTCACAATTGCTTTTACAAATTGAACATAAACGTGAATTGAAATCCAGCTTTTGTAAAATAAAATGGCACACGATCAGTTTACCCAGTTTACCAGAGGTATGGCTATTGGAATGATTCGTTGTGGTAGAAATTGTGCGAGTGTTGCCGAAGAGCTGCAACTATCGAGAGTCGTTGTTTGGAGGTGGTGGTGTCGATGGAAAGCAGAAGGAGATGTTAAAAAGAAGAAGGGATCTGGTCGACCAAGAAAGTCTGGAGGAAGGACAGACGCACGTCTAGTTTTAGCTGCAAAGAAGAATAGATTTGTGTCAGTCCCAAAGCTAGTTGTACACTGGAAGAGTGCCTCAAATATAGACTGTAGAGTTCGAACGGCTTACCGAAGATTGCGAGAAGCTGGAATTCAATCGCGACGACCAGCTGTCCTAATTCCATTGAGTTTTGAGCACCGCAGAAGACGAGTTGCCTGGTGTGATGCCCATCGCTCATGGAATGACCATCACTGGCAGAAAGTCTTGTGGACCGATGAATCGAGATTCACTCTGGATTTCAATGACGCTCGTGTCAGAGTGCATCGTCTTCCAAGTGAACGCTTTGCCCCATGCTGCATTAAAGAACACGACAGATATGGTGGTGGAAGTGTTATGCTGTGGGTTGGCATTTGGCATGGCGGACGAACGACAGCAGTCATCATCAAAGGCACGTTGACTAGAGACAGGTATCTCAATGAAATTGTGATTCCTGGTGTCGCCCCAGTGGTCAGGGTGGAGGATCTCGTCTTCCAAGACGACAACGCAAGACCACATCGTTCCTCGGCTGTCATTGCCACTGTTAGGAGATTGAACATTCAAACCCTTGACTGGCCTGCACGCTCACCTGATTTGTCACCCATTGAACAAGTCTGGGACAAGCTTGGGCGGCGAGTGAGAGACCGCTATTCACTTCCACCAGTGTCCCTGAAGATTCTCTCTGAAAGACTGACAGAGCAGTGCCTTCTCCTTGAAACATCATTCATTCAGAAACTTTGTGAATCCATGCCATCTCGGATTATTGAATGTATTGGAGCTAGAGGGGGGCACACGCGCTATTGAAGTTGAATGTGCTACATGCGTTGTTTTTCTGTGCTAGCGACTTGGTGGAGATTGTGACCAAATTATCAAGGTATCATACATACATATATACCAGTAAAAAATGAAAGAAGTTAAAGAAGTAAATGTTTCAAAAATTTTGTCAATGAGTAATAATAATAATGAGTTGAGTAAATAATATATTCAACCGAGATATCTCAGATATCAACAAACCATGATATTTGAAAATGAATATATCACTGGTAGTGAAGATATCATGATTATAAATTGCACATTATATTGGCAATCTATTTACAACATAATCAAATCGATTTGAGTTTTAAGAGAATGTTTTAGGGTTTCTATGGGGCCAAACGTTCTAAATTATTTCTATACGGTCAATTTACGTTGTAATGTATGTAGAAAATTAAATATGATATTTACGATAATAGTCCATAAGTCGAATGCAAGAAATTACCACTGTAGTGAGATTAAAGATTCGGAAAGTCGACGGTATTTAACGACGATGTAAAGGATGCGAAGAAGTAGATAAATCAGGCCAGTTTCTCACCAGCAGAAAGTCACTAAATGCTGATGAGGCTGATATTTAACCTTTCAAAATTATTCAAAATCAAAGTAGGCCTACAACATCCTAGATTATTTACACCTTGGACCTATGGGCAAATCGTCTGCGCGGAATAACATTTTCACTTATTGGCTTTACATACAAAGCGAGTTACTGTGATGAGAAGGTATAGAAATAATGTTTTTGAGGGACTCTTTGTACGAATGCGTTTCACTGATAGGAATAGAGAGTAATGGGCAAAAGACCGTTCCAGGACACCATAAAATTCAAAAAAATAGTATCTTTAAAAACGACATAAATTCATGAATTTGAACCCTTTTTCAGGTTATTAAGACCTAAATACATGAATTTAGTCCATTCAAAAAGTACCATTTTTTCAAAAATGGCCTTTTTAAAAACGACATAAATTCATGAATTTGAACCCTTTTTTCAGGTTATGAAGACCTAAATTCATAAATTTGGGCGTTTTTAAAAATACCCAATTTTCAAATTTTTCAAAATCTCAAATTTGAGAATTACAATTTTCACCCTTAAAATCATGACCGTTCCAGGACACCGAAAAAATCATAAAAGTTAAGAATTTCAAATTCATGAATTTTATCCATCTTTCAGGTTTTTAAAATATATCATGTGACTAATAATATTTCTTTAAAAATGGAAGAAACAAAAGTGGATGAAACAAAAGTGGAAGGAACTTCAGAAATGGAAGAAACCGCAGGAATATATCCTTCGTTATCTCAGTTAAACTTTTACGGAGCAGCGTGACTTCTTTCTTTCTTTCTCTCTCGATCCTGTCTGTTACAGGAATATTGTATTGACAATGACATGCATTCCTTAAAACATTGCTTGTCTTCAATGAGAATAATTCCCGTATGCTTTTAATAGAATGTCCTTGAACGCTAATGGAAATTTACACCAAAATTGTTCTGGGAGCCGGAAAATGTGTCGATAAAAGTGCCGACATGGTTCGACAATTGGTGTATTTTTCCATTCAAAATAATGTCGCATGAATGATTGTTATGGAAACCAAAATGAAGAGAAATGCTCATTCATTTCTCTTCTCTCTCATATGTCTATTGTGTTTAGATTGTATTTGTTCTTTTGTTCTCATAGTGTGAATGAGATTTCACAAAACGTATCATGACCTATTGTCTGTGATTTCCTTCACTCGTATCAGCTGATACAATTTTAGCAGCTGCTACACGGCAATTCTTTTGAGAAATTTCTGAAATAGATTTTATTCCATTTAAAATGAGTAACATTAGAGACTTTCTAAAAATATACGGCAAACAAAATCACGTCAAATTTCGATTTAAATGAGATTGCTAATCAATTGGGAATGAAGAATTTTCACATATTGATGAGGGATGAGTTACTATTGATAAAAGATGTACGAAACACTAACTCTACTAATAAAATGTAACAATGTAACGTTTTAATTTAGATTAAATTAAATCATTTCAAAATCGAATAAGTAGTAAGGAAAGACAACATTAGAGAACAGTTTTAAATCAATACTTCCCCTTCTGACTAAGGAGCAAGGAAAGACATCAATATGGAACAGTTTTAAATCAATACCCCCCAAGTAGTAAGGAAAGTCATCATTTGAGAACAGTTTTAAATCAATACCCCCTCCCTTCTGTCTTCTAGGGGACCCTTAAGAAATTTTTTTATTATAAAATGAGCAACATAAAGGAGTTTTTAAATTATATGGAACGCAAAACACGACAAATTTCGACCTAAAGAAAATCGCAAATGAATTAGGAATAAAGAATTTTCATGTTCTAATGAGAGACGAATTACAATTGATCAAAAATAAGCCAACTGTAAATTTCATAACGAATCTTCACACTTCAGACCAAAAAGGCATACATTGGTCAGCGGGACATAGAAATAAAAATGGAGATAATTACTACTTTGACCGCCCGGAGGCTGAGAACTATTGGTTCGACTCATATGGATTGCCTCCAACAAACGAAGTCAAAAAATTACTTGGCAATGGAACTTATAATACATTTCAAATTCAAAAACCAGGAACTACTTATTGTGGTCAATTATGTCTTTATGTTTTATTGAAATTACAGGAAGGAGTACCATTTCTTGATATTATGTTAGAATTGAACGAACCGTAGGTTCTATGGCTACGCCTAACAAGGGAATTTCATTTCCGAAACGTTAGTTCCAATAATAATGATAATGATAATTAAAAATCAGTTCGTTGTAATTCATTTTGATAAAATCGGCCTCTGATATTTTCATCATCTAAATCTTTGATTTCGTAAGTAATCGGATAAGTTTGGTTTATTTTACAAACTTCAAATATCTCTTTCGTCCAGTATCCAACGAAGCCTTTTTCAAATTTATTCTTATATTTAAATATTCTAACTCTATCTCCAATTTTAAATTTCGGCTTAAGTTTCTGGAAATTCGGATTACTCTCATTCAAATTATTATTTTCGTTCGAATAATTATTCTCGAATATTTATTTTCTTATCAAATCAGGGTCGTCAGAAGCATTCTTTGGGGTTTCTTCAATACCAGAATGAACTTTATTATTGTACTCTTCTACAATTCCTGGTAATATCTTCAACCATTTCTGATTTCTTTGCTCAGTAAATTTCTTGAATAATTTATTTTTTAACGTCCGATTGAATCTTTCTATCACTACAGCTTTTCCTGCATTTTCAGTTGAATAAACAGTTTCAAATAGTGGCTGAACGTTTCGGTTATAAAATTCCGACCCTTCATCAACAAACAATTTTTTTGGCTTTCTCTTACTTTCTTTAAAGATTTCTTCAAACGCATATTTAACTGACAGACCACTTTTATTTTTTAAAGGCTTTACCCAAGCGTATCGTGTATATAAATCTATAACGGTCAATGCGTATTTGTAGTCCCTTTCATTCGGCATATGAATAAGATCAGCACTCCAAATATCATCTTTATTAAATACTTTTACTTTCAATAAATATTTAGGCCTTCTGTATTCTTTATGAATTTTGGAGGCGTAGGTTCGAGCGTTGCTCTCAGACAACTTTGGTGTCGTTTCATTTAAACCCTGGCCGAATAATATTTTAGCTTGTAAAGCTTTCTTAACAAACATTCTTTCAATTTTTTCTCTAAATGTAGGATTTTCAATACTATCTAATTCTTGAATCATTTTCTTATCAGCTGCATGTCGAGAACTTAGATCATGATTTCGATAAGCTAAATCATGCCTGTAAGCTGCGGCATCTACTATATTTATTGGTTCTTCACCTGGTTTCGGATTATTATTCTCATCTAGTCTTATATCTAATCGAGTTCCTGGACCGGTATATGAATGACCAGGAAGATGTTTTTCTTTCGAATATTTACTCCAAATAAATCCAGGAAAGTTTTCTAATGCTTTTTGTATGTCACCTCCAATATGCTGACAGTTTGAGTTTTTATTTTTGTTTAATAGATAATTCAATAAATCTAAATTAGCAATTTTTAATTTAATTAAATTTTCGGAATTTGTAGAATTCATTTTAAAAGATAAAATAAATGTTTTACCGGATCGAACTTTGTTCAGAGGCTTTAGCCGATCGGACCAAAGGTCCTGAGGTTATTACCTTATCATACTAGGACTTAGATATATTCCAGAACCATCTTTAGTTTCCTCAATTTCAATTAAATTATCAACATTGTGGAGAATATTTTTAAGAACTCGTTTTCCTTCATCAACTAATTTTAATTTACTAATAAAATTATCTACTATTCCTTCTCCCCTAGCAACTTTCTCTAACTCTCTATTATGTCCTTTTTGTTCTTCTAATGCTGCCTTCTCTGATTTATTTTTATTTACTGCTTGGACAATACCAGCTGTCCCACCTGCAACACTTCCTGCTGCTGCTATGCCACCTATTATTAGTGGAATTAATGGGAGAATCCCGCCATTCTTTTCTTCTTGTAATTGAATATTCTCTATCATTGGTTTACTTATGTAATACTTTTTTTTGTTAATCGTAATAGTTTTAGGGGTATTTTTGTCAACAATATTACGTAATTTTAATTCAACAGTTTTATTATTATTACTTTTCGCTTGCGACATTTTTAATAGAAAAATTTTAATCTATTCTAGTTATGAATAAATTTTAATCTAAGAATTTTTTTAATCTATTCTAGTTATGAATAAATTTTACGTTACCAAAATTTTTTAATCTATTCTAAGTACGAAAAATTTTTAAGTTAAGAATTTTTAATCTATTCTAGTTACAAAAAAATTTTATTATTAATTACTAAAAAAATTTTAAGTTATCAAAAAATTAATTAATCGACGAAGTCTTGGGCTTTAGCCTATCCTAGCCATCTTTCCATTAAGAATTTCAATAGAATATTTTATATTTTCTAGCAATAAACCATAAGCCATCAATGAAGTTGTGGAATCTTTCTTTTCAATATTAATTGTTACATCACAATCAGTCTTGATAATATCTTCAGATTGTGCACTTAAATTGAAACAGAAAACAGGATATAAATGTCTCCAATCTCCAGGAGTTAATTGTGGTTCAACTCCAAATTCTATACAAAGATTTCGATAAGAATCATATCCTTCCATAAATTGATTATTGGTATCATCGAATCTTAATGGATCAATTGGATATCGGGTTTGATTTAATGAAACTTGTAAACTTCGAATTGTATTAATATGAAAAAGATTGTTGTTCTTATCAAAACTTGGAGAATTATTTCTTTGAAATTTCAGTTATAGATATCTTGGAGTATTCGAAGTTCTAGTAAAATGCCAGTTAAATCTTTGTTCGGAAAAAGTGACAGAACTCGCAGTACGCTTTAGAAAATTTACTGGAATTGGTTTGTTAGTATTTAATCTTTTTGCAATAGCTGTTTCAACCTCTAAACTAGGAGTAATATGCTTAATCCACCATTCAAGTCTATCAATTTTTAAATATGCTTTTTTTCCAGTCTTACCAAAAAAGATTAATTCATTATTTGCTGTGCGATGAATTATTAATTTAAATTTTAATTGATATGATATTTTATCATAATCTAAATATCCGAATAATGGAGACAATGACCAATTAACTGTCTGTTTACTTTTCTTGTTAAATTCACGTCTTTCTTTATATGCACTATTGTTTGTTTTATTTAAAAGATTTGCAATATTTTCTACATCTTTCGCAATTCCTGCTGCATCTGTTCCAGCGTGAGTTAAATCATCAACAATTATACCATCATTAGTATCAGGAAACCAACCTTCGATTTCATACTTTTTATTATTTTCACCAATTGTTACAAATCTAAGCATTGTATCAATTACACCTGGAGAATCACTTATTGTTTCTATATTTTGAGTTGCAACATCTAAACGCATTTGTGTAAATAATCTTGGAAAAAATTATTCTCTAATGCAATATTATCGGTATCTGGTAATGGTGTTGTAAAATTAGCATCACTATATAAAGAATATTCACAGTGTAAAAATGAATCAGGTAAGTATAAATAACTCTGCTGACTATCAACTTCAAAAATTAAATCACCTCCGGTATTTACTCGACTGGAAGATCCGGGATTCATAGCAATTCTTATATAGTCATTCTTTTTTTGATTGTAACTGACGAACAGAGGATCGTCTAATCTAAATTTATTTTCGATAAGCGAAGACATTTTTATAAAAAATAATTTGAATTTTTGTTTTTCTCACACACAGAAAAAATTTTTGCTAAAATATAATTTTAGAATTTTACTAAAATAATTTTACTAAAAAATTTTACTAAAAAAATTTTACTAAAATATAATTTTAGAATTTTGCTAGACCAGCTCCGCTACAGCTTTGCTGGTTAAACCGAAGGTTGCTGCTCACGCCATTACCTCTTATTTCTTCAATTGAACGTTTTATGGCTACGCCTGATTTCTTCTTATGTTTACTATCAGACGGAGCTCCGCTCCTTAAGGTTTCCCCCACAGCTATGTTAGCAATTTTGTTTTTTGTTTCCTCTGAAAGTTTTTTTAAATTTTTTAGTTCTTCAGAATCATTCCTAAGTTTACGAATAGTTTCTAATTGTTTTAATTCGTTTTGAGATTTAACAGCATTTGATATTGCACTAGCTGTACTACCTATAGCAGCTGCTCCTTTGGCAGCAGATGTAATCAAATCTTTATTATTTTTAATTAAGTTAACGATACTTCCAATACCAGAAAATATACCATCCCCTTCTTTTTGAACGGCACCTGCGGTGCCTAGGAACTTTTGTGTTCCGATTGTTTCTACACTGTCATAATGGTAAACAGATTTCATAGATGGTTCATGAGCAATTTTTTGATTTGAAGCAAAATGTTTAAGATTGTGTTTATAAATTATAGGCATTTTTTAGGATTAAATTTGACTTTTGGGAAAAAATATTTACGATCGGCTAAAGCCTCTGAACAAAGTTCTATTGGTTAGTAACCTGAGGACCTTTGGTCCGTTTAAGATTTACGTTTGTGAATGGACAACAACTTCGAGATAACTTTATTAACTGTCTGTTGCACTTTATCTATTGCGTCAAATAGCGTGTGATGTACTTTAATTTCTTTTCTATTAACTTGCATTTTCTCCTGATTCATCTTCAACGCCGTTTTAAGTGCATTTAACTTAATTTTAAGAACATCTAATTGCCTTTTAACAGCATCTAACTGTTCTTTATTTTCTTTAGAGTTTTCTTGTAAATTTTTCTTTAATTCATTTTCTAAATTGATTTTAAGAGTTTTCATTTTATCAACTTTTTGATTAAGTGAGTTTACTTCATTTATTATTCTATTAATCTTTTTCATTTGTTGAGTAATTTTAGAACTCAATTCATCAACACTTTTTTGGAATGTAGCTTGTAACTGCTTTAAATTTTTTTTAATTCTTTCAGGTAGTTTTTCTATTTCATCTTCTAATTGTTCTTTTAACATTTTTATCTGATGTTTATTTTTAATGACTGCAGATTTTAAATTTATAGAAAGTAATATTAAAATTTTTGATTGTTCTGAAATCTTTTTAAAAAGTTTTGCTATATCTGCTTCTAGCTCTCTATCCTTTTTATCAAGTTTTAATAATTTTTCGTTTAATGATTTGTCATTAAGTTCAAGCAACTTTAATTCATTCATCAGTGGAACCAAAACATCGTTTATATATTTTTCTTTTAAGTCATTGATATGTGTATCAACATATTGTTTATTTGTTAACTCTGTATTTTGTTGCGGAAGAATAGAAAGATGCAATGGACCAGATAAAACATCTCCAGTTTTCATGATATAATTTTCTATCTCTATTTCTAATTCACGATTATTTGGGATATATGCACCTCCACCAACATTTGGTACCATCATTTTTTAACAATAAAAAAATAAAATTTTTTCTAATAAAAATAAAAAAATAAAATATTTTCTAATAAAAATAAAAAATGGATAAAGCAAATTTAAAAAAATTATATTCGTCCGCATCATCCTGTTCTTCTTATTCGACGAGATCAACGGGATTTGGAAATAAATGTTTTGATAATAATAATAATAATAATACTATTACAAATCCATGTATAGATGTTAATATTTTATTTCAATTACAAGCTGAAATATTTAGAGAACAAACAAAAGGTTTACCTTCTATAGAAACTAACTATTGTTTATTTCCAGGAGACCCGTTTATAAAATTTATGGAGATTGTAAGCAAATATAATGATGTAGCTTATGTTGAATTAAATAAAGAAAATATGGTTATTATTGGTCATCATAATGTTTATGGTTTTATTAGAGCAGTATTACCAATTAGTAATACTGATTGGATAGAAACTAAAATTATTAATTATATCAATATTAAAGAATTAGTTAAAAAATTAAAATCTTTCTCAAAGGAAAAAATTAGATTATTTGTTGATGAACAAAACCAATATAATATTCATATCGAGAGTAAAAAGCATAACGAAGAATTATTATGTCAAGTATATTATAGAGATACAATTTATAAACAAGAAACATTAGAAATGCCGCAAAGATATGATGATGATACATATATAGGATTGTATTCCAATTTAAATATTAATTTATTAAAATCTTACATAAATGGCTTAGCTCAACAAGAAAAAATTTATATGTGGACAACACCTTATACTATTAACAATGTCCATAATCATAATCATAATAAACGAACCGAAGGTTCTAGGGCTTTGCCCGATCTTAAAGAATCTTATGATAATAATGATGATAATATAGATGATGATTCTGAAACATCTGAAAATGGTGTAAATGGTAAGAAAGATTATAAAAATATTAGTAATTATAAAAATTTAAGTGAAGAAAAATTTATATCTCATACTGATGTACATGATATTAATACTACATATAATCAAAATTTATCTAAATTTCATTTTCTTACAATTGAAAATAATAATGATGGTATAGTTGAAGATACTGTTCGACAACTATGTGTCGGGTCTACAAAATTTAAATTAGGATTTACATCTAATCAATTTAAAATTTTATCATCTTTAATAAAAACTAAAAGTGATTCAGATTATGGTGGTGTTATTAAATTTTCCAAAAGAGAACAAAGACCAATATTTTTCTCTGTTATATTATTATCAGATAAAAAATGTAATTTAGAGTTAGATATTCCAATAAGTTCCAATCCCAAAAAGTGTAATTTGTGATGATGATGAAGAATCAATAGTTAGTGAAAATAAATTTAAATTATCTTTTGATAAAACGTTATATGATAAAACATTATATGATAAAGAAAATAAAATAACTAAAGAACGTGAAATATATAATAATATATATATTAACTCTCTAGACCTTGATATTAGAATGTTTATATCTAAAATTAAAACACAATTTTTTTCTTTAAAAAATAAAAAAAATGGAAAATACCAAGTTTTATTGTAACTTATGTAAAACAAAGTTGCAAACAAAAAGAAGTTATCAATCTCATTTAAATAGTAAATTGCATTTACAAAATGTAGATCGAGTTGATGAAGGAAATATATTAAAATTAAATAGTTATAAAAACTATCTAGAAACATTACCTACTGATATAAAAGTTAAAAAAATGTTTGATGATTATTCACATTCGGAATATAAAAAAGTTTTTAATAGTGAAGATGAACATGTACCAGATGGAAGATATTCATTTAGCGATACTGATGAATTTAACGAAATAGATGAATTTGATGAAACTAAAAAAACCGATGAACCGGTAACAGACATAAAATATTTATTTAATGAATCGGTTGAACATAATGAAACCGATGAAACTTTTTATAATGTATTAAAAAACTTTTTCAAAATATTTAAGAAATCTTTCAAATGTTATATGAATGTAGAAGTACTTTATACAAAAAATGGACCTGATGGAATTCCTGAAGAAATAATACAAGGACATTTTACAAATTCACAAGAAATTCATAATGTAAATGATATACAACCCATATTTGAACAAATGATACTTAAATTAGAAAATTGTATAATTGAAGCCCAGTTACGTGAATCTGGTTGGAGATTTGTTAAAATACTATCTAAGAAAATAGTAATTGATAAATATAAAAATAATACTGGTGGTAGTTATGTTCCTTTGCCTTTCAGTTCACCACAAATAATCAACATAAAAAATGAAGATGATTATTGCTTTCTGTGGAGTATTATAGCATATTTACATCCTGCAAAATATCATAAAGAAAGACTAATTCATTACAATAAAGAAGAATACATAAATGAATTTGATCTTTCGGATGGCCTACATGAATTTCCATATGATTATAATAGGTTAATAAAGTTTCATAAAAAGAACAAAAATTTAATAGAAGTAAATGTTTTTGAATTAAATGTGAATTATGTTTCTATTGGTAATATTACTCCATTTTACTCAGATTCAAAAAAATTTTATTTGAATAATAAAAATTTATGTCAATCAGAAATAGTATATAATGATAGAGGAAATTACATGCATCATAATATTTTTTACCAAGGAAATATAATATGTACTGAAAAATTTGAAATTGTTAAAACACTATCACCAATAATGATTAATCATAATAATTATAAAGGACGTAATTATAATTATGATTCCGATTATCTATCTTTATCTTTAGAATATCAACAAAAATTACAAAATTTAAATGAAAGTTTACAAAAATGTAAAACAGATTATCAACAACAAACAAAAATATTAGTACAAGAATATGGCCATAAATATCAAAATAAGATAGAAACGATTCAAGAATTAAATAAAGACAATAAAGACAATAAAGAATTAAATAATGAAGAAAATAAAGAATTAAATGAATGTTTAAAAAAATGTCAACAACAATATAAAGAACAATATAATAATGAATATGAACAACAGCTGAAAATATTCAATCAAAATTATCAACAGTCTGAAAAAGATTTACAAAGACAAATTGATGAAACACATGAAATATATAAAGGTAAATTTGAAAAATTAAAACAAACAAAACAAACAGCACAAGCGAATATTTTATATTATCAGGGTCATTTTATATTGTGTAAAGATGTTTCTATATTTACAAAAACTTCAGATAATACAAATTTTCCTTGTCTTCAATGTATGACAAGTTTTAGAACTAAAGAAGAAATGAATAGACATTTGGAGAATTGTCAACAAAATGAAGCAGTTGAAAATACTTTTCCTAAAGATGATTATTTAGAATACAATAAATGGTATTTCAAAAATAAAGTACCCTTTACTATTTATTGTGATTTTGAAGCATATAATGTTAATATGACACAAAATCGAACGGAAAGTTCGAGGGCTTCGCCCGATTCTGAAAATGATAATTATGAAAAAAGTGCAGCTGAACAAAGTAAAGAAAAATATTTATTTGAACAAAAACCATTATGTTGGGGAATGTACATTCATTCAAATTATCCTGAATTATTTAAATCAGAATATTATCAATACTATGGTGAAGATAGTTCAGAAATGTTTACAAAGAAAGTAGAAGAATTACAAAATTATTTTTCACAATTGCTTGAAACAAATATACCAATGATGCCATTAACGGATGAAAGAAAATTTATTTTGTTAATGAAACAAATTGTTATTACTGTGGAAAAGAATTTACAAAAAATTATAAAAATGGCAGAGGTAGATATCTTGATAAGGTAAAAGATCATGATCATCTAAATGGATTATATAGAGGTGCAGCACATAATTCTTGTAATCTTAATGCTAATAAATTTAAATATAACTTTGTTCCTTTATATTTCTACAATGGTTCTAAATATGATTTCCATCTAGTAATGAAAGATTTATTTTCATCTGAAAAATTACAACAACAACAAATAAATGTACTATGTAAAACAGAAGAAGAATATTTTTCAATGCAATTAGGTTGTATTACAATTTTAGATGCATTTAGATTTTTTACTCCTTATTCATTAGATGTTATGGGAAAAACTTTGAAATCTGAACAATGTAAAATATTAAATAAATATAATTCAAAACCTTTAAAAGGCATATTTCCGTATGAGTACATAACTGGAGATTTTAATTCTGTGAATAAAATTATGGAAGAAAAACAACTTCCTCCAATAAATAAATTTAAATCAACATTAAAACAATCACAATTATCTGAAGAAGATTATGCAGAAGCTGAAAAGAATTGGAGAGAGTTAAATTGTAAAACAATGTATGATTATACAATGAAATATCTTCAGATAGATGTATTAATCCTTGCTGATCTTTTTGAAAACTTTCGTGATATGTGTTTAGAATATTACGGAATAGATCCATGTTATTGTTATTCTACACCAGGTTTAACATGGTTAGCAGGATTAAAACATACTGGTGTTCAAGCCGATGGCTCTAGGACAAAGTCCGTTAAACTTAAACATTATAAAGAAAATAGATATGATAAATTATTATTTTTTGAATCTGGAATTATAGGTGGAATTTCATCAGTTTTAGGTAATAGATATGTTAAATGTTATAATAAGAAAGTAAATCCACAAGAATATGGAATAATGAAACCTTTATCTTCAGAAGAAAAAGAAAAAATATTAGAAATTTTTCGAACGAAACGAGAAGGAGTAGAACGTGAAAATGCAATTGATGAATTCATGAGAGAAAACTATTTGTTATATTATGATTTTAATAGCTTATATTCTTCTTGCATGATACAAGAATTACCAACAGGTGAGATGGAATGGTGTAATATTCTTGATTATCAAAAAACATATGATGGAAATTATAATCATGGTTATATATATGAAGTTGATTTAGTATATCCTGATGAAATAAAAGATAAAACAAAATATTTTCCTTTCTGTCCCGAAAACAAAATTCCCAATATAGAAGATTTTTCAGATTATCAAAAATCTATAATTCCTAAGAAATACAGACCAACAAAAAAACTTATGTTAACACAAAGCAATAAAGGAAAGTATGTTGTTGAAGGAAGAATGCTAGATTGGTATTTAGATCATGGAATGATTCTCACAAAAATTCACCGGAAACTAGTGTATAGAAAATCTAGGTGGTTAAAAGATTATATAGAGTTCAATATTGAAAAACGTAAAATAGCTAAAAGAAATAAAGATGATTTTGGAAACGTGTTCTTCAAATTAATGAATAATGCATTTTATGGTAAGACTTTAGAAAATGTGCGTAATAGACAAAATATTGAAATAGTTTATGATAAAGATAGGTTTCAAAATTTAACAAGGAAACCTACATATAAAAGAACTACTAGATTTAGTGATAATCTATGTGCTGTACATTTACGTCGAATTAGCGTAAAACATGATCAGTTTAATTTTATAGGATTCACTATATTAGAATTAGCTAAACTATTTATGTATAGATTTATATATGATTATTTAGCACCTACTTATGGCAAAAAGTATAAATTACACTTTACAGATACCGATTCCGTTTTCTTAGAATTAACAATACCGTATAATTCTACACTTGATGAAGAAATAGATAAAATAAAAGATATCATTCATCCTTCTGATTTATGTAAAGTAAAAGATGAATTAGAAGGAAATGAAGATTTCATAACAGAAGCTATATTTTTAAAATCTAAATGTTATTGTTATAACACAACTAATAATATTAAAACACATAAAACATTAAAAGGAATTCAAAGGCATCAGTAGCTAATCAAATAACATTTCAAGATTATAAAAATGTATTATTTAATAATGAAATAAAAACAGCATGTAATTATAGACTTAATTCAAAAAAACATAAAATGTATTTAAAAGAAGAACATAATTAGCATTAGATCCAATTGATGATAAAAGAAAAATTTTACCTGATGGAATAACTACTTCACCTTTTTAGTTTTCGAATTTCTAAGATAGTCAAATTTGATATATGTAAAATAAAAAAATAAAATATTATAACACTATATTTGTATATTTTTATCACTCGGAAAAACAAATGTTCTATAACTCTATCATAAATTTTTTTATCAATATTAATTGTAGTGAAGCCATAATCTTTTGACCAAGCATTGTTACACGATTGTTTAAATTCTTCTTTATTTCTTACGCATAAATCTCTTAACAAATCACTTAAGTTTCTTGCATTTATCTGAAATAGTATAAATATATTCGCATTCTTTCTAATAACACTTCCGTCTAATGAATACATACTTTGTGTTAAATAAAAAGCACTACAGTTATTATGTCTACCTCTTGTGAAATAATTTCTCTGAACTGACTGATTTCTGTCATTAACACAATCATCAAAAATTACACAATGTTTCATTGTTTTATCTAATTTACTAGGATCTTGCATATTACCACTATCATCTATTAATTGTATCTTTATATGCTTATTTTTATTGGATTAAACTAACTGATTATTTTTTGCTGCTTCTTCACACCACGAACTTATTTCTTCTTCATCTTCAGATTTTTCATATTCCTTGAATAATGAAGCAATTGCTGTTTTTTAAGATTATTTTCAAATCCATATTTTAAAAATTGATAGACGGGTTGTTCTGCTGTTGTTGTATAAATTATAAGATTGTTGTAATCCAAAAAATTTGGTGTCGTTAAAATTTTAAACAATAGATACGTTTTACCACAACCTGATCTTCCGCAAATAACTGACAAAACTTTATTAAATAAATTTGGATGATGATGAAATTTAAGTTTTTTTTTATTAAATGGAGGTAGTTCACTTATTTTTTAATAAAAAAAATTATTTTTATTTTATTTTTATTTTTAAAGAAGAAGAAGAAAATTAAACTTCTCTAGCTTCGCGTGGGAGTTTATACCTCCCGAACCAAAAGATCTATCATAATCTCTTCACCTTCAAAATTTATTTCTTGTCCTTTCTCATCAGTGATTCTCATGTTAATGTTGTTAATAGTTTTTCTTGTAATAGGGAAATATATTAATGTTTGTGGAATTACATTTAATCTATAACCAATGGGTACAGTAAAAGCTGGAAAACTGAATATTAAATTTGACAATTTACCATTTATATATCCTCCTTCAATAATGTCACAATGTACAACAATTGAATTTATTTCAGTTATTTTTGGAATCTTCTCACCTAAATGATAACCTTGACTATAGGTTTGTTTATTAAATCCTAATAGCTTTGACAATGATCTATCATGATTAAAATCAACTTGATGATTTTCGTCTAAAGTAAGAGAAAATTTATTAACTGCCGGTTCAACTGCGAAATGTAATTGTTTCTTATCTTTAAATGGTATACCTAAATGTCTCTTAATTTCATTTGATATTCATTCAACTTCGTAAGAACCAGGAAGAAAAGTTAATATTTTCCATGTTTTGACTTTATCA
This sequence comes from Prostheceraeus crozeri, assembly GCA_907163375.1. NCBI lineage: Eukaryota > Metazoa > Platyhelminthes > Polycladida > Euryleptidae > Prostheceraeus > Prostheceraeus crozeri. Next base: position 27,009 of record CAJQUW010013050.1, read on the forward strand.
GTAGAATATCTAAATTGATCATTCACATCTTTTATAACATTTTGAATAGTGTTAAATGTAGAGAAACTAGTCAATGCAATTTGATAATTTTTATTTTGTTCCAAATGTAGAATGGGTTCTAAGGGTTCTAAATTACAAGTGTGTGATGAAGAAGTTGTTATAATTTTTAACGTCGTACTAAATTTTGATGAACCCAAAATCTCTGTCAAATTTTCTAAATGATTATTAATTTAGTCTAAATCTGCTGAACACATTTTTTAGTTAAAATTTTGAATAAATATTATAGATTAAAATCGTAGATAAAAATCATAGATAAAAATCATAAATAAAAATTAAAAACAACAACATATTTCAGCTACGGAAATTGTAGAAAAAGCCCTAGAACATTCGGTTCGTTATACTTTTATAATCCTCTTCATTTAGAATCTTCTTTTCTAACAGTCTTTTCAATATAGCATGAATTTCATTGAAACTAGAATTATGTCCTTCTTTTATTGCCGATATTAAAATATTTAATCTGTTTAGTAATTCTTGTGGTTCATCTGGTAAGAATACAGTTTTTTCTGTTTTCTGTTTTTCAGATAAACCTTTTCCTACTTTAACTCCCGTTGATAATAAATTTTCTAATTGTTTATAACGTCTAAGAGATTTTACTGCACCAACTCTATCTAACATAGCTTTATATTTTATGAGATCTTCTACAGCATAATTATTTAAATCTGCTCCTCTTAAAAGATCAACAAAATTTCTATCTAAATTAAAAGGAGATTTATCTGGTGAAAAAATTAAACCTCGAAAAGGTTGTGGAAATATTTCTTTTTGTCCGAGATAAAATCAAGGTATTGTTTTTCCATCTATAAATGAGATAGAATGTTCAAATTGTATAGATTTTGGTAATTTCTTATTAATGTTTGATTCTAGTAATCCATAGTCATCTAATATAGTTTTGTGCTCTGGATCTGTTATATCAATTTGTTTATCATTATTTGTAAGCTCTTTTTCAAGAGTTTTAAATGGTTTCATAGTTTTTTCAAAATCAGTTTTTACTTGTTCGGTTTGCTGCATTTTTTCAGACATATCAGATTGAATACCAGCTTTTATCATTCTATGTTGAAGATGATTTTCTTTCATAATATTTCTTTGTTTTATCAACTCTTCTAATTGTTTAATTCTTTTTTGATTATCAGCTCTAATTTTATCCATTTTTTAAAATATAATATTTGAATTTTGTGGTAACATTGGAATACAACAAAAACATTTTACTGAACAAATTATTTTTTTATTGCTTTGTTGTCTGACATCTTTTCGTTTAAAGTTTTCTCGTTTTAAGTTTTGTTTAATAAAGTTTTGCTTAAATTTTCGCTTAAAGTTTTTAGCTCTTCTAAAAAAATTTTATCATTTTCTTCATTAGAAATTTTACCATCACTAAAAGTTTTACCATCACTCGAAATTTTGTCATCCTGTTTATTCTTATCATCAACTTTTTCTGACTGTAATTGAAATGATATTTGATTTACTTCATTAGCTATTTGATCAAATTTTTCAATCTCATCTAACGTAATAACATTATCATCACATACTCTTTGAAAGTAGTAATGTAGTTTATCATAGACTTCTTTATATGTAAATGCTTAGTTTTTAATGATTTTCGTTTCTTAGTTATTAAAGATTTATCTAACATTGTAACAAGTGAAGTTGCAAAAACACCCGTACCTGTTAAAGCTGTAGCAACTACTGGAATTACTAAAACACCAGAAGATATAACAATAGTGAGAGCGCCTAAACTTATTGTTAAGAATATGCCAATTCCTTGTGTTACATTCTTAACTTTAGTCCATCTCTTTCTTAATTTTTTATAATGCTCTAATCTTAATAATAATTGAGATTCCTTATCTTTCATATAACGTACTCTGTCTTTATGTTTTTCTTTATTCATTTTTTCAATGTCCATTAAAGTAGAACTACGTTCATATGATAACGAAGGATATATTCTTGCGGTTCCTTCCATTTTTAAAGAAATATTATTAGTCACATGATATATTTTAAAAACCTGAAAGATGGATAAAATTCATGAATTTGAAATTCTCAACTTTTATGATTTTACAGTGTCCTGGAACGGTCATGATTTAAGCGAGAAAATTGTAATTCACAAATTTTGAGATTCTTAACTTTTATGATTTTTTCGGTGTCCTGGAACGGTCATGATTTTAAGGGTGAAAATTGTAATTCTCAAATTTGAGATTTTGAAAAATTTGAAAATTGGGTATTTTTAAAAACGCCCAAATTTATGAATTTAGTTCTTCATAACCCGAAAAAAGGGTTCAAATTCATGAATTTATGTCGTTTTTAAAAAGGCCATTTTTGAAAAAATGGTACTTTTTGAATGGACTAAATTCATGTATTTAGGTCTTAATAACCTGAAAAAGGGTTCAAATTCATGAATTTATGTCGTTTTTAAAGATACTATTTTTTTGAATTTTATGGTGTCCTGGAACGGTCTTTTGCCCATTACTATAGAGAACAAATCTAAGCGTGATTATTGATTATCCGAAAAATTGATATGATAAGTACACGGTGCGGTTAGCCAAATTTGCCATAACGATAACTGCAAAGCAATCTCGAACATCCAATTATTGAAATTTTATTGAAAAGCTTTTATTAATCTTAGACAAGGATTATCTACAATTTAATCGTTGAGCATTATCACTCTACGGAAAAATGGTTCAAATTACAATTAAAGAAATTGTATTACTAGGCCTACACGAAGGCAACTGACCTGTAAATTCACTTGAAGTCCTATGACACAAAATCAAGCAAGAATCTACTAAATGTTACGGCCAGGAACCGGAAGTGTGCAGTCTGGAAGAAAATATGTCACACATCCAAATGCCAAGCTATCCTTATCGTTGACCTCTGAACGACATTGGCAATAACTTGGACCAAGAAAGTTACGTAAACGCTACAATGATGGGTGAGTCTGACTCAACAAATCAGAGGCTAGGAATAACTTTTCTAGACATATTGATGAACAGACACGTTATGATAATTCTGAAATAAACGGCAGATAAAATAAAGAATGTGTGAGAGAGAGAGAAAATAAGACTTACTCTAAGGAATGGAGTATAATCCTAAGTAAACTTTCTCAGAAAATTGAATAAAGAATGTAAGAGAGAGAAAATAATTAAAATTGTAATTGTAGTCCTTAAGAGTACTAGTTAACGTTCACTCCGAGCAGTAATGAACATGTTAAGTTGAGAAAGATAAATATTGGCATGCGAGGTCGTCAGCAAAAGGACCAGGATAAGATTCACGCTTTCGGCCCATACCTTTTGTAGCGTTCAGACTCATCCTAGCTGGGCCCTGCGCTAGTCTCTGACCAACATTTAACTAAATTGTTATCAAAAAAGAAAACATTAAGTAACAAGATAAATATTTACGGAATATCCGGTAAGAAGTAAAATTATATCAACTTAAAATTCAAATAAATTCAAATCAAAGATGCGGAAAAATCAATACCAGTTTATGAAAAACAAGAGTTAAACAATTGACAAGCAGGAAATAAAGCAAATTTACTTAGAAGATGGTGGTGCTTGTGTAAAGCCTTCTCCGCGTTCAAGCGAAGTTCACTTTTATCATAGCGTCTATTAACAAGCAAAGTGAACGTCTTAGACGTTTTCTCCTCAAAGTCTTTGAGTTGTGAGCAGATACGAGCGTTACTGGCTGCAGAAAACTTTGATGCCTATCTTGTATAGGCTTGGTATTTTCGGGAAAAGTAAGAAGGGTTACGTTAAAATCAAAATCGTCAATTTTGTGGTACACCAGAATCACACACGTTAATTTAACGTCTGAGTAGTCATTAATTTTATTGTTATTACCACATCGGTTGGCTTCCAAGTCAATGGGGTAAATCTGAGGTATTAACTTATCGAAGAATTTGTAGCTAACTACATGTATACAAAGATCATCAATATACCTAGAAGTATTCGACAGTAGCCTTGCAAGTCCAATTTTATTACCGCGAATTAAATTAAATTTAAATTTTTGGTTTGTACTCGCAGTGAAACAAGAAGAGGTCCGCTAGAAGAGGGCTACGTCAATTGCCATCCATAGGGATTCCCTTAGACTGTCTAAAGACAAATCCTCCAAAAGTGATATACACCTCTTCTATAATAAACTTAATAGCAGCTTTGAACGACTCTTTCGTAAAAGTGTAATAATCACTATATCTAAAGTTTGAAATAAACTTTATAAATAAAATGTCGTAACCAATGCATATAAATTTCTCACTGAAAAGTATGTCTAACAAAGCAAAAATATGATTGATGACTTCTATTCTCTTCAAATTAGTATACAGTGTAGAAACACAAACACCTGCAGATCAAAAATATTTTTATTTTCTATCTTTTTGAGGAATTCGATGCTTGAAAGGATGCTCCAAAAGCAATTAATTCCGCTATTATTGCGGATCGCGTCACAATAATTCTTAAAATGATGACGGATAATCGCCAGTCCCTTGTTAATGACAACATATAGCTGTTTCGTGCTAGAACTTTTAGCACCAGCTATAAAACGAAATATGTATGGATTCTTGTGCAGCTTAGGCAACCAGAACATTTTTGGAAGTTTACGTTTTTTGTCAATGCAGCTAATGCTAAAATGTTTACCAATGTAATCAGAGTGATGCTTGATGATATCATCAATATTATCATTCACTAGAGAATGTGTATTATTACCGTTCGGCAAAGGATCGCTTGGATTGAAACCTAATTCATTCATAGGAACTTGAATATAAAACTTTTTACAAGAAAAAGTTTACGAGAAATCCATCTCTTAGACAAAAAGAAAAGGTAGAGAACGTAAAGTTAAATTGGCTTAACTGAGTGATCAAAAGACGCTCCTTTAACAAAGAAATCTCTTGCTTGGTGATACATTTGCTGATTATATGAAAAAAGTAAAATCCGGCCTGTGCCAGTCTGAAACACAGGCCGATCCGGTCCGGCGGCCGGTTTCCATCTCTAGAGTCAACAATATTGACCTTGCAACGGTGTTCGCGTACTTAAGCTGTCATGAGAAAATTGTTGAATGAAGTTTGAAAAAGAACTTTTGAACTGATTTGAATCACACTTACATTATTCTTACTTTTTGCATCGTAAAGATTCTAAAGAGACCTTTAATGAAAAATTGGCCGTGTCTGATGCATTAATAATCATACTCACATACATGTACTTTCTTATTGAAAAACTATGGCTCGTAAATTGAGTGATATTTACGTTTTGAATACTGTCCAAACGGCACAATAACAGATATAAGTTTATGATAGCTTATTTGAAAGCTGAGAATGTGAGCTTTCGAGTGATGTATGGCGCGCTCATGTGTGGCAAGACTGGAAGGCATGAGAATCGATTGAACTTAGTCGCAATTTAGATGATCCGTTTTATATGAACGACTCTCTTTAGTGAAATAAAACTTAGTATAAGTGGTATAAAAACATGCCAGCTACTCCTAGAGAGGTGTGGAGAAGGTTCCTACCCCCAAGAACCGGCTAAAAGCTAAAGACAGCAGACATTTTGGTCCTATGAACAAACTTAAAATACAATTTTTCTGCATCATTCACACTTCCACTGCACGCTAACTCACCGTCTTCGAAGTTCACCAACAAATGAACGACGATGTCGGTTGATTGTATTCAAAATAATAACGTTTTTCACTCGTTTGAAAAATTTGAATCATGGATATCCGTCGTCTGGCGAAATCGAGGTCGGTTGAAGCCTTGTGAGTGAATCATCACGTCATCACTGACGATAGATCAAAACGTGAGAAATCTATTTCTCTGATGTTTCCTATTAGGATCCTGAGAGGTTCTGGTCAATTATATGTCTCTGGTGTTTCCTATTGAGATCCTATCGAGAATAGAGCCATTACTGATGTTCCTACAAAACCTGCCAGGATTTTGCTAGGAAATTGTGGGTTTCACAGGTTATGGTATGAAACATATAGGATTCTTGTCAGATAAATAGGATTCGAATCAGTGGGTTACATGTACCAAAGGATAGCAGACTGCATAATTGGGCCCACATTTTGAAGTTGCTCCATGTATACGTGTAGGTCTAGAGTTCATTGCGTCCATTTTCACAGTGTAGTCGATTATACACTTATATGTGAGCGATTGGCCCACACTGTTAATGATCCAAATCGATGTATGTAATCAAAACCCTGCAAGTCATCCATAAAGATCTATGAGACCGGTTTGATTTTGATTGATAAGAATTAATTTTGATTAATCCCTTTCATAGTCTACGTAAGGAATCCTTTGATGAGAATCGTGGATTCTAGAGGATTCAGGTGAATGGGATTCAAGGGATTCCATACAATCCCAAAGAAACCCATATGATCCGATTTGCATCGTGAATGGCATCATGGATTCTAGGGGATTCAGTTGTATGGGACAAGGGATTCCACATAATCCCCAAGAAACCCATATGATCCTATTTGCATCGCAAATGGGATCATATGGGATCCCTCACAATCCCATATATTCCCTTAAAAACCTATAGAAAAGAGTCACTCGGGTAACGTCATGGTCCCTTAAGGTGGATAAGCGTATTTCAATCTTAAGGAGCATTTTTTAGATACCCAGCGAGCTCCCTTAAGGTATTTAACCAGATATCAAAAAATTCAATGCCTCTGTCTGTCACCAGGTCAGATAGATATTTTACCTAACGTAATGAAATACACCATTAAAAGTAAGCCTCGAATTCATGAATGAATCTGGAGACGAATGACGTTCCATTTACTGCAGGATGTGTATTGGAAACAATAAGATTCATGTAAATAAACAAAAACGGATGTTGATCTCAAAATTGGTGATAAAGATCGAAAGGTCGTCGTTGGTTCTCAAGATGGGTGGCATAAAGTTCTCGATGACAGGCAGTCCATTGGCCACATTTGTAAGAGAGAGTAAACTGTAGCCAAAGAAGCGTTTTAAGGTACATACAAACAAAAGTGGTTGTTGATCTCAAAATCGGTGATAAAGATCGAAAGATCGTCACTGGTTCTCAAGATGGATGGCATAAAGTTCTCGATGACAGACAGTCCATTGGCCACATTTGTAAGAGAGAATAAACTGTAGCTAAAGAAGCGTTTTAAGATAGTTAAATTATCGATGTTTGTGAAATCCCACATACAAAAGGCCATGAAAAGAAATGTAGGACACTTTCTTTTTACTTCTAGTTGATGTAGTACATGTAAATTGCGTCATACATTGCTTTCATGTGTGGTCTCGACTGACCACAACTAACCAGTTGAGAAACTGAAATATTTACCGAAATTATCTGTGAAACATAAGTTTTGTATGGTATAGGGTTTATCAAAATTGAACCACAACTTCAACTCGAGAACTTTATTCGAGAATGCATTTTCTTTGTGCAATTATTTTTGAAACGGTTTGCATATTCTTAATTGCCGCATTGTTTTCCTATATCACAAAGAAACCTACCTTGTACCATATAAAAACCATATAGAGGTTACGTAGCTGATTAGGTAGGTCTAGAGCTACCTTACTCTTTAACTTAAGTTTTGCCACCTAACATAAGATTGAACCAGGCTAAGATGCAAGTACTTTAACATTTTTCGCTCTTTTCATGATGTGTTAGGTAAGATATCTATTCCACGTGACAGCCAGAGACAATGAATTGTTTGTTATTTGAATAGATGCTTCAAAGGTGCTGCTTTGAAGCTGTAACACGCTTATCCATAGAAATCCGACTTTTCACTTTGTTTGCTGACTAGAATAGACAACAGCTGTTTGCTGATGGAAATTTCAGCCGCTCGGCTGGGTGCCAATTGCTAGATCTTTGAAAGAGTCATATCACTGAAACACGCAACAGTTGCAAACTCCTGCCGCATGGCGATTTATTGTAAGTTATTTTGTCAGAATGCTTTAATGTCTTAAGAGAAATGACAATGGTCGTGAATATTTGCGAAGTTCACAGATAAGCTGTCGGTGCCTTCCAATTGTCAACCACTTAGAAGCCGCCATCGTATAGGTACCTTTGTCATGATAGCGCATGTCCGTCTACGATGTTCTCTGTTTTCATTGTCCATGGCCGTTCTAGTCATTTATTATTACAGAGTATCGGATTTCTATGTGCTTATCCACCTTAAGGGATTAGGTACCTAACCGTAAGGTAGTAAGGTTAGGGACCTTGAATTGAAATAGGCCCCTGAGCAACAAGGCTAGCTCAATGAATTCTCTCTGACATCAGCGACATGCTCGTGCTATTTCGAGGCACAAATGACTTCAGTATGAACGCTAATTGTAATAGCGTCAAAACATAATCTAGATGAAATTCAATCTAGATTGAAATTGCATCTAGATTGAATCATCTAGATTAGAAATTGACGATCAAGTATAAATCCAGCTTAATACGTCATTCAGCAATTATTTATAAAACAAGAATGCAATGATTCTAAATAACCAATTTATTGCAAGTCGACATCAATTTCAAGCGTCTGTTCAGTCGGCCACATTTCTTATGAGTAGTGAATGGGAAACACAAATGGGTATTCTACTGAAATCTTCATGAAGTTTTCATGGAATAATCTAATAATGATAATGAGTTGATGACGTCTTTATCAATCTTTTTTAGTTTTCATCACTTAGATCTGAGAAGCAATTGGGATTGACAGTATCATTAATAACCTCGAAGTCTCCTTCACTATCGCCTCCTTCTTATTCATCGCCTACACTTTGCGATTCACCATCGCCTCCTTCTTCACCCTCTCCTCCTTTCTGGCCATAGCCTTCATTATTTCCTTGAAATTCAATTTCATCTACTTCTTCTCCGCCATCGACTTCATCAACCTCATTAGCGTCGTGGGTGTGAACGTTGGAAGCACTTTGTTTCGTTTTCACTTCCTTCTTGACCACATGAATCACTTTGTCACTGCCGGGAGGTTGGATGAAGGTACTTCCTGTGTGTTCATCTGTATCCACAGAATCGATCTGTGCACCTGATTCTTCGCCGTCACCATCGACGACAATTGTATTTTCTTCGACAACATCAAGACCATCTCCTCCTGAGGGTTTGTTGGCGCTATCAAACGATTCTTGAACCTTGCGAATCGCATCCACAGCATCTTCTGCGTCATTCGTTGATGAAATGCATGCGCTGATGTACATGGAGAGACAAAACAAGATGCAGATTTTGGTATTCATGATTTTCCTGAAATGGGAAAACATTTGAAGGTGAGCTTCAAAAGACGACGGAACACGGCATCATGCAGTTTAATGGAAACAAGAATAATGGATATGAAACTTTTTTTGTTTTTTTTCATATGATATCTCATTTTTATAAAAGTGAGAGCTTTCAGTTGAGGATATTTTGTACTCTAATACTCGTTGAGATGGTCAGTTTCACCAAGATATCTTGTCGACCATAAGGCCGCTTTGAACACGATATCTTGTCGACGAGATGTCCGCATCGATTAGGACATCTGGTTGACGAGATGGCCATTTTGATCAATGCATCTCGTCGATGAGATGATCTGGTAGTCGATGTGGCCGCTTTGCTCACGATGTCTTGTCGACGAAATGGCCGCTTCGATTACAACATCTGGTCGACGAGATGGCCATTTTGATCTTTGCATCTTGTGGACGAGATGGCCCTTTTCATCATGATATCTTGTCGACGAAACAGCCGTTTTGAGAAAGATATTTGGTCGACGAGATGGCGGTTAAGCTCGCGATATCTTGTCGACGGGATAGTCGCTTTGAGGAAGAAATCATGTCGATCAGCTGGCCGCTATGATCACGATGTCTTGTCGACGAGATGGCCGTTATCATCACGATATCCTTTCGACGAGATGGCTGATTTGATCACGATGTCTTGTCCACGAGATAGCCGCTTTGAGAAAGATATCTGGTAGACGAGATGACTGTTTTGATCAGTATATCTTGTCCTTGAGATGGCCATTTTGATGAGGGCCTACGGCTGTGTTAAAGACACTACTTATGTTCATCTTTGTGCAAACTGCAAAGGCAATCAATTTCTTTCTTTTCGAGCGTTGCACTATATAAACTTCCTTATTGAGTAATGTCTACATTTTTTCAATGCATCATGACGCACTTCATGGCTATCGCAACATTGGAATGTGATCTAAAAGGGCTTGACTGGTGACGTCCAAGTAGGACTGTTTCATTGAATGCATTTATTGACGCAGCGAAATCAGCGAGTGCCAAGTTTTCCTTTCAGAATATTCAGATGCATCCCAAAAGATAACTATCCCAAGAAAGAGATGATTGTCGGATGTGATTTAGGATTGGAAACAATTACAGTAAATGTAATTGTGTAATTAACTACAATTTTTGATGTAATTGTAATTATTTTCCTACAACAAGAAAGTGCAGGAAAAACTCCCCAAAGCTTACGGTCGTCGATGTATTAAAATTAGAATAGTATATATACTATTGTAATTCCAATACATCGACTACCGTAACCTTTGGGGAGTTTTTCCTGCACTTTTTTGCTGTAAGAAAATCATTATGATCTTCCGTCGTCTGGTGAATTTCGTAATTGTAATTGTATGAAGATTTTGATTTTAAAGTAATTGTAATTAAAATTAAAATTGCAAAAGTTCAACTGTAAACGCAATTGCAATTGAAGCAAAATGCCGGTCAATTACATGTCAATTACTTTTGACTTTTCAGTTAGACGAAACACAAAATCCAATGATTGTTATATTAAAAATTGAAGTATTCAATTTACTTAAATTGTCGCACTTTTTGTTTTTATATCTTGACATGTTTCTACTCGTTTCTAGTTAGAAGATGTAAATTCATCTATCTGAATGTCTTTTTTTACAGACCTTATTATAATTCCCCTCTTACATAGGCTATAGTTGGCAACTAGGCATGCTGATCGCTGATACGATGCATGATGATATGTTACATGATACAATAACGCATAAAATATAGGCCCTACACTTTGTTAAATCCTTTTTTAGCTAGCACTCGTATAAGTTAGCCTAGCTCTCGTACACTATAGCCGACATGTGTAAGATAGTTATATAGAGATGTCAACAAACAGCACAGGTCTGGTATCAATTTTTGTACATCTGTACATAGACACTTTCAACAATGCTATAGTAACACACGCAATATCAAAGTTGATATCATTGGCCGGGACAATGATATAGTCCGGCCGCCAGAACGAGTTTCTGCAGGGAACGAGGCCGAAAGTGAGACTTTCACAGAATGATGTACACCCAATGCCTACCTCAAATCGGCACGTCTGCCGAGTTCTAGTGAGTTCCTCTTCTTGTCAGACAGGATAAAAGAAAAACACATGTAAATCCAATGGGACGCAGATTGCAGTTTTTGGTTAAAATGATATTTTCTACGTTTTCTCTGATTAAACGAAAGATACTAAGGCTAGAGTCATAATTTTTGGCATGTAATGTCTTCAGATCATTTGCTATGATGTGCATGTGCCATTATCATACATCTGATCGGCAATGTATGTGAGAATGTGGTTCAATGTGGATTAAGTGGGCCAACATGTTGGTGTTTGCCGACATTAAGAGGCTCGCCAATTTTAAATGTGTTTAATTTTATAGACAGGGATGCTTAAGCATGAAAGGAAACGACCTGAAGACATTCCATGCCAAAAATTATGATTCCATGCATAGTATATTTCGTCTAATCATCCTCATTTCAACCAAAAACTGCAATCTGCCTCCCATTGGATTTACATGTGTTTTTCTTTTATCCTGTCTGACAAGAAGAGGAACTCACTAGAACTCGGCAGACGTGCCGATTTGAGGTAGGCATTGGGTGTACATCATTCTGTGAAAGTCTCACTTTCAGCCTCGTTCCCTGCAGAAACTCGTTCTGGCAGCCGGACTAATAGTGCAAATCTACTTCAGACTCCGTGGAGCTGATTATATAGATAATTTTAAGCCTAAGTTAAACAGCCGGGCTAAGATGGAAGATTACAGAGATTTCTTAGTTTGCTAAATGCAATCTTTAGGCCCTTCTCAATATCTTTTTGAAATTTGTACTAAGTTAAAACTATAAAACTATGAAGACATCATCCTTTTTATACTCCCTGATGATATTGACCGGTGGTCAATGGAATACTTATCGGAGTTTATAATAGTTTTTCTAATTCATACATTTTTTGTATTTTCTATCAATGTAAACACTTGGCCTATTCCCAGATTTTCTAATGATTTTCCAATGCACGGTCAAGGCATTTTCTGCATCTGTGCCATGTTATTTTTAGAAATAGACCTACAACGTAACATAAAAGTTGGCTGCTGTTAATGTTGACTCACAGACAGACTACTCATCCTTTTTCTGGGGGTTCCTGTAACTGTATCGTCGAGACAAGACTCATGGCTCATCAGGATAAATATTTTGGTATGCTCCACCTTAAAATGATCATTGAAAGGTTGCAATGTTGCAATTGCAATAGACAATGTACCCTACTTCTTTCTCTATCCTGCACTCAAAATGAAATTTACTAAGACTTGAAATCGTTTTGGACAACTAACTCATAATTGATCAACTTTGTTCGGAAAATCGATGTAATTGTAATTGTGAAATTAATTACAACTTTTGAAGTAATTGTGATTGTGATTGTAATTGCAAAGTCACACATGTATAGTAATTTTGATTGAATAAGAGTGTAAATTGTGATTGTAATTGAAGATTTTGATTTTGAAATAATTGTAATTAAGGATTTTGATTTCAAAGTAATTGCAATTATAATTGCAATTGTAAAAGTTCAATTGTAGTTGGAATTTTAATTGTAATCGAAAAAAAAATTGTGTAATTGTTCCAACCCTGATGTGAACCTATTGATTGTTGCAAGATTTCCATTTTTGAGCTTCACCTGTAGAGCTATCGACTGACTGCTGTCCTTCTCTTCCTCCCTATTTAACCTTGGAGCCATACCAATATACTCCTTTGTACTGTAACTCCTCTGTGCAGCGCATGAGGGTACCGTCACCATATCTGTCCTAACTCTAACACAATTTTAAGACATGCAGTTAGCGTGCAAATTATATACTTAATTGATTAACTTAGCTAGAAATAAACACGCTAATTGCAAATCTCAAAATTACCATGGTATGACTGCAACTTTGAAAATGGAGTTCTGTCGATGTTGAGAACTGTGACAACTGATGATTCCTGATATTGGATGAAATGGGAGCTACTCAGGTCCGGTTCCATTTTTCAAGAGGATGCAAGTCTGTATTTAATCCTCTGGTGCATACGCAAAGTCCATCTGACCCTGGTGAACGTATCTTAAATGGAATATCATAATATCATTAAATGCAAATGAGGCCAATATTCCTGTTCACGTAACAAAAGCACATTTTCATCTATATATTCATGTAGCTGTTCTTCACAGAGCCTAATTCAAGCAAAAAGAGATCTAAAATTGATACATTTGCAATCTAAATCACTAAATGACACCGAAAACAGTAATAAGTACGATATACATATAATTTGGACGGTATCTACAAGCATACAATCGCCTAGCTGCTACTAGCAAGGCTCAGTTTTAATCCGCATAATTATAGGCTTATTACGACAATTTCAAGGAAAATCATTGAATTCCAGAAATTGCACTAAAGTAAAATGCAAATTAGCGCAATATCAGTATTGATTCCTGCAAAATTAGGCTAGCAGCAGTCTATGACATGTCATTTTATGCATGCAAAGTGAAGGTGGTCCTTTTTATGAGCACATGCATCATGATAAGAGTTGCTGAATCTAACTGGAGAGTTGCTTTAAATTACACAAGAACCGGCGATCACATCGATCCTATCATCTACTTCACAATGTTGTTCTTTAAACAACAAAACTCTTCGAGAGATTCTTATGTACTGCTGTACAATTTCACGTATTTATTCATTTTCTATACGAATCTTTGTTTCATCTGGAACACAAAGTGCCTGGAGTAATTATTAGTCACTTTTCCATTGCCTCAACTTTGGCATGCTGCTACTCTGTCCATTCACAGCAGTTTTGCATGAAGCTCCATGTATGACGCAGGGGCGAAATACTCATTTCAAACATCGATGAAGCAATTTTGCAGTTTATCGAAAACAGTATTCTTTAGGGAGTGTACAGGCCATATTAAGCACTATATGCGACATCTACTGTATATACCCTATAATTTCTACGAGCACATTTAATTAGAGGAATTGTCAGTGCCATGAGGCAAGTAGTGGGCTAGAAACGAATACCCAACGGAATTTTATTAGTTTACTAATTTCACATCTCAAAATGAGGTCAAAGTCAAAGATTGCCGAACCAATTTGAAGTGAAGTGACACTGCTTTTCATCAAGAGACAAACGTCAAGAAAATGATGCTTGTAATTACATGCAGTTAATTAGAAAAGTGGTTTTATGGCTTCTATCGGGTTCTCGGTTTAGTTTGTATGTCCCCCTTGAATTGATGCAAGCTGAAATTCTCTTGCTCATGAAGTCCATCCGATCTCTCCTGCTCAATGCATTCCCATTGCTGCTCAACCCATCTTTTAGAAAGCATATCGATATTGGTAGGAGAATGTGTCCTTCACCCTTTTAAGCAAGATCATCCTACACAAGCTCGATAGGTGAAAGATCAGGAGAACGTGAAGGCCATGCATGGAAGGTATTCAACTGCTGAGCTGCTATCCCCTGGCTGCCATGCAGGCTGCCAATGTGCGGCTGCGTGTTGTCATCTTGGATGATGGGATGGTGCCCCCTCACTGCTCGAAAACAAAAGGAGTTGCAGCCTCAAAAAGATGGCATTTGCCATCTAAGCTGCATGTAATTTGATGACAACAGTCACCGTTCGTCCACCGTGCCAAGCATCGGCCCAAATCATAATGCCACCAAGGCGAACCGATGATTATCTGAAATACAAGAGATCACACATCTCTCATAAATTGGAAATGCACAAGCTATGAAAGCATCTTACAAATATCAAAAACAATGTATTGCCTTGTATTTCAGTAGCGAATATATGCCTTGTTATTGAGGACTTCTCTCAGACGCCTACGCATGCTGTAGACCAAAGATGTGCATCGTTCTGGAATGGTCTCACGAATCCAGGCACGTTTGATTTCCTCTTTCAACGTAGTAATCGAGGTACAATTACCCATGTCAATACGAAGCTTCACTGTATGGCACAAATTTTTGATTGAGAACTGGACTATTACCTGGACATTTCAGGACCTTAATCCCATTACGACGAAACCAATCCTTCAAAATTCTTGATGTATGACAAGGTCACCCCTCTGTTCATAAGAATGTACCACCACGCACTAAAAATATTTGATGCCGAATTAAATGAGAGACATTTACTTCACGAACTTATTCCTAAGAAGCATCATTACTCCCAAAAATTTATTATGCCTCGAATCAGGACTTTACGTCGTCACTCGGCGTTTATTCCTTTTTGTACTGGTCTTCATAACCGAATTTGCTGAGAAAACCCATGGCCAACTTAAGAATGCTGAACAATCTTACCAAACCCATGAAGCTGACCTGCACAGAAATTGACTTTTTTCTGTTTTTACGTTCTTTCACTGCATGAACCTCGAAATGTCTGTTTTTTATTAATTTGAATTAAATAATAAAAACACATTATTATTAGGTGCATTGTCTTATTGTAACATGGTGTATTGGTTTGGTGAATATTCATGAACGTCGAGAGGTTCTCAGTTAAATTTTTGGTGAATAGCTGGTTTTTCATTGTTTTCCTTCTCCAGGAATGTCAACGCACTTCTACCAGGCGGGAAAAGCAACCCCAAACCATGACACTGGCTGAATGTTTGCTACATTTTACAGTGTAGCGAGGGTTGATGCTGGAAGAACGAGGTATCCAACAAACATGACGTGTAAGAAGATATTCAAATTGTAGGAATGTAGACTCATCGGAAAACATGACAGTTTTTCACTGGTCTGTTGTCCAATGTTGATTTTCCTTGCAGAATTGAGATCATCATCCTTGGTTAACAGTGGGCCTACACCTAGGAGTCTAAGAAAAGTCCTACAATATTTCATTTATTCGAGACCTGTAGCATATTCAATCATAAAAGAAAGCGTTCGTATAAATTCATTACAATTCACAGATTTATTGAGAGGTAGAGCACATCATAAGATTTAAATCCCGCTTCTGTCAAACGTCGATATGCAGTTCTTACGCAACATATGGTATCAGACGCGAAACAGTCTGAGACCGATTTCTCTTCGCGGCAATGATCAGCCTACAATCAGGTACTCAATTCGTTTTGTTTGGTCTTACAGATCCTTCCTGTCTTACAAAAAAACTTTCCTTCTTCACACCAACGCAACTACCAATTCCTTAGAGTTAGCCTGAATGCGAGAATTCAATCTCTTCACCAACATTATGTTTGCTACATGTCCACAACGAATCATTCCAATACCCACACTCCATTTTGCGATTCACCTTGGTGTTTCATCATGCAGCTATAACTTATGTAAAAAACACAGCAAAATGTGCAATGATGCGGTGTTTAAGATTATCCAAACGGTGATCTTGTGTAAGAGGAGGAACGATATCTTCATATGGCTATGGAAAAAATGTACATAAAAATTGTTTGAGAGTGGGATCGTCTAAAAATTGCATTGGCTATGATCGGGTAGGAGAAATTTAACAGCTACCTTTGATTATCAGTAGTGGTAAGTGTTAAGAATTTACAGTCTGGCACTTGTGTGAATTGCAAAATTTAAGTCAAAACGGATGCGAGCACTCTACCTTTTCGACAGCATTTCGTCTGACCATGATTTGAACACAAGTCGGTTAGAAAGTGTTTGCGAAGCCTCCCAGATTCTGCTTCGGCATTTTTGGAAGAAAGGTGCATCTTTGTGTATGGGTCATTTTTTAAGCGTGCTCAGCCTAGCTGATGTACACAAAAAGAGAGGGTTATAAATTCACCTCTACCATGGTGTGATGTCTTCTATTGGTTTCTTTTGGAGGTTGTCTAGCAAATGCTTATTTTATGTATGTCACGATTGTTTTAGGGATATTCAAAAGGTGTTGAATTTCTGTATCTTATTCAAACCGATGTATGCTTGCGAGTAGATGCGGTGAAAATATTCGATCAGGAATACCTTGGTGCTGTTTTTGATCTACAAGATTTCTAGTATCGACGTGATATTCGGAACATTAAAATACTTACCTTGTTGAGAACTTCCGCATCAGAACGAAGAACTAAATCTGTAGCAAGCAGGAGAGATTGTGATATTGCCATTGAAGAGGAAGGGATAAGCATATTCATGCCCCCTACTAGCCAACGTGTCACTCTTTGTATAATTCGTGTACATGACATGTGTTACTTTGCAAGCAAACAATGATATATCGTATGACTTGTTGTGATAGCATTCAAAGCCATTGTTTGCACACCTCTAGATAATCTCAAGTTAATTCAAACATATTTCTCAGTAAATTCTTGACTTAAGATCGAAATCCACCGAAAAGCAAATTGTAACCAGCTAAGAATAGTCTGAGAAACAATACTACTTGAAGCTTTGCTGATAATCAAGCAATTTCGAACGGAGTGAATCGATCTCTGCATAAAGACATTTCTGTGCTTAAACATGACTCGTATCTGACGTGCATTTCACAAACTGAAATTGTATAAACTATTAATGAAGTATTTGATCTTACAAAGGATTTATGATAAAGATTTCTAGCCGCATGAGGATAAGTCAGTGGTTGATGTTTTGCAAAGCTTTGATTTCTCTTGAAACTACACACAAACTCACACACACTACACAATACACACTGTACACAAACTCACTGAAATGCATCCGAGGTCCATTGTGCAGGCGTTACATTTTAATACGTAGTTCTGCACGCCGGAAGCAATCACGGAAATCTAGAAAATCTACTTTCAATTGCTTGGAATAGTAATAAAAATTAAAGCAAATATCACATCAACGTTTTTCTGTTTTCAAATTTGTTTTTCAAATCAATATTTCGATTTTTTCAAGTAGTGATATTGATAAAGCATTTCTACAATATTTCTGAAATCAAGAGTGACTGGATGTCTTGATATTCCAACACAATACTACTCAATTTAGTACTTAATAGTCATAGGCCTATGGTGATGGATGAGCATGAATTCTGTGCGATTGGGATCTATAATATGGACGAGACCGGCTGTACCACTGTCCAAAAGCCTATGTCTGTATTGACATAGGTTCAATTTCTTCTTATGAGCGTGGTGAACTCGTGACAGTAGCTTATACAGTGAATGCCATTGGTTCAGTTATACTTCCGCTATTAATTTTTCCGAGGGTGCATTACGAAGACTATTTCGTTCGCGGTGGCCCAACAACACGCAGCGGATGGATCAACGAGGAGATATTTGTGGAGTACTTGTAGTACATCATTAAACATACGAAGTGTTCAACGGAGGAAGCATTTTCCTTCTTCTTGATAGCCATGATGCCCATATATCTCTGAAAGCGGCGGACACGGCAGAGCTCATGGCATCGTCTTGCTAGCAATACCGCCACATACTTCACACCGTCTCCAGCCTCTATATCGATCAGTCTACAGGCCCTTCGAAACAGCCTATAACAAAGCCATAGATGAATGGATGCGTTCAAACCCAAATAAAACAGCTACCATATGCGAGATTCCTGCTGTTGCAAATCAGGCTCAAGTGATGACTATGACACCATCAACCATCTGCGCAGGATTTCAGGCGGCAGCGATTTATACCTTCAACAGAGATATTTTCACTGAAGTCAATCTTTGTACCTTCTCTTCCCACAGACTGCGAAATCGAAGACACCGAAACACATGTTCTGAGTGTTCCAGATTCTGTTTCGGTGGATGATGAGTGGAATGTCGAAATATCAGTCGGTCCAACTACAAGCAGCTACATGCCTATTTCGGCTGCAGAAGTTTAAAGTCACCCAGGATTAGATGATGATGAATGCACTCAAAAAGGTACTTCGAATGTGTAAATTATGATAAAGATACCGCACTGAATTAGACGATGTAGTTAAAAATTTTAAAAAGATACAGTCAAAGTCAAGGCGTTTCGGGTGATGCTACAGCCATTATCAAGTGCAAAGTGATCAAAAAATAACCCGGGATAATATGTTTCACCATCTGATGTCTATCCAATGCCCAAAGCCAAAATAAGAATCATCAAGTAGACACATACGAAAATATTGTGTTTTTATAAGTCAACGACTTTTAGCACACTGTCAGTTGTACTAAGAGGCGGTTTTGTGATTTTTGTTGTGTCCATATAACCTCAGATAGTCAATTTTAATGAAATTGATTTATTCCATGCAGCAGAACCCATACATTTGTCTATTGTTTCAAATTTATTCATGCCTATCGGAAATAGATCTAAAATATGGAATAATTGCTGCATTTCACGACCCTTGAAGCAGACTTGTAGATCTAAAACTCATCAATTAATGCTGTGAAAACTTTGCCAACATTCTATTTTTAGCGTTGAACTGTGAATGTAATGATAGCTTTCATCTTGTAGACTGATTTATGTCGAGTTGTTCATATAGGCCGACCAGCCATTTACGATCATGTGCGAAAGCAAAATATTCACATTTTGCGATCTTCTAACACAACACACATGCACGAGCATGATATAAAAAATGAATAAAACAATTAATAGATAAATTTCACTTTTATGCACAATCGTGGACACGTCCAAAATCATTTTTCATCTGATTGTAAAAGCTTTGTCATGTGAATTTCTACACCCTATGAGACCTTAGAGGACTGCTGAGTTCGGTGGACCCGTTTGCCTATCTACCATGCTTCTACAGATTCAAATGAATTTGAATAACACATGCAGATTCAATGTCAAAAATTATGATTTTACAGGGGCATGATCGGTTGATATATCCACATCACAAAAAATGAAATAGAACTGGCTGGTCCACTGGCTAATGTGCATTTCAGGCAGAGAGAACAACGATGTCACTGAATAATCGAGGTAAAGTAATGCCCTGCTCGTAATGAATTGATGTCGAAGGCAATGCCAATGTTATAATTGAGTTTATCTGATTGGCTGTATTGGTATGAATAAGAATCACATGGACGAACTATAAAAGAAATTGCAAAATGAACAGAGTCATTACACAGCTCCTTCATGTTGCAAAATTGCTAATTGCTTGTACTGCACAAATGCACAATGAAAAGCGAAGATTGCATGAATTTTTCTTTACTTTCATATTCAAGACCCTTTTGAAACAAGAAAAATATTCTAACGCTGCGTAAAAATTGCTGTGTAAGTGGAAGATACCTCGGGTTTCTCAGATCGTCCAAGGGTTAAATAAATCGAATTCGACCTTATCCTCACAATTCATACCGGTCCGACTTTGTGGAAGCAAAACCACCTTGACAGCTGACACGAATAGTACACAGTAACAGTGAGTTTTCATAATTCATTTGGAGATGTAAAATACAGTCGGCGGGGGGGGGGCAGCACAACACTGGACAAGGAATTTTATCACTGATATTCTCCTTATAACAACAACAAAAATATAGGTGCAGACGTCCGTACAAATTTTTCCTTTTTTTCTTTGCGATATTGCATATTGCACTATTTTCTGTCTTTCTTCACAGAGTGAAGGTGAGGGACTCCTTCCCTGTACCTATTGCATCCACCCGTTCCAACACCACTTTCATAGAGGTTCTAGTCTGCATCTTCCATAGTAGTAGTGTATGCATTTCTATAACCACCATTTTCCGCATAACTGAAATGTCTTGTGATATTTGATGTTGTGGTACGGGTTGAACCACAGAATTAGACAGGTTGTCTCTTCTTCCGTTTGACTAGAAGGGCAGCATTGGAACATGTAACGTAAATGAAATGGCACAATCTCCTGACTAAATACCATAGCAATCGAACAATGAGCAGCCAGTTCAACATTGAACACGCTAAATTGTGCAAAGTTTCAGTGACTGTTATCAACCGGATCACATAGCAAAGAGACACATACGATGTCAAGTTCCACAGAGAAGTTTGTAAACGTTTTTTCGTGCGCCTGCTAACTTTTTTAAAATGATCGGAGGGCCCAACATTATCAAGAAAACTTTTGCGCAATGATCTGAATTGTTCGAATCTGAAGGAATCGTGGCGATCGGAGCATTTTGAAGGATTTCAGAGCAATCCGCAAGTGACGCACGACTATTTTTCCTATCTCTGTAAGGTATTAAAAATTTCTTTTTACCCACTTATTAAGTTCCTGCATGTGCCATCTGTTTGAATCAGTTTGCACTTCTAGCAAAGTGATACGATTAAACAATCTGATTCTGTGGGTTGCACAGATGCCAATGAACAAACACAAGAACATCAAATCCTTGACATTCATCACTTCTCTGAAGAAGACAAATAAAAGTTCATGAAAAAATAGCACTGAGTAACATAATTGCAGATTAACATTTGAATTCAGCATTATTTCAATAATTTTAATTTTGATTATCTTGAAGTAAGATGAGACCCAATGAAATGGTGAAGACAAAATATCGTCGAAGTTATCATGCAAAACTAAACATATTTTGTAAAACATCACGGCCTTTTTCAAAGGGAATGCGACTGTGCTCTGACGGTAAATACATGCAATAGCGTTGATAATGTGAATGACGTCATAATGTAATGTACAAAGGACATGCGGACAAATTCTCTCACCGGGGTCAAGGATCTCGAGTTGAGTTGAAAATTGATTGTGGATGCCTTTGATAAACGATCTGTTTTGAATAGGATTGCCGTAAAAAGAAGATTTTTCATGGTGAATCAAAAGTACGCGGAGTTGTCTTCATGAAGGAATATATTTTGCAAAAAATTGTAATAGAAACTATGTACAGATCTGACGTTTCGCGTATTTACGCCTCTTCAGGGGCAAAAAAACTAAAAGTAATCAACCAAAAAGTCTTTACATCATCAGAAGAGCGCGATGTCTTTGATCTGTGTCCTTATACACGGTATATGGTGGTGTGAGATTCAAAAATCGATCAGTTCATGTTTACGGTTTATCGCAGGTTTCAAGCATTCAATGAACCGAGCTTCTCAACCGAGTGTCCACTTGATTCTTGTATTTGTCCAAGATATCCAACAAGAAGTCATCAATGGAGGCAACAGGTTTACAACAATGTCTGTGGTCAGCCAAAGAACTGCTAATTTTGCTATTAAAAAACCGACTGTGTTCATTGAAGCGGAATTTAAAAGGGCGACTGCTCCGCCCGACGTACTCATTTTGGCAAAAATTGCAAGTGAACTTGCAAACTAAATATTTGCTCAAGCAAGTGTAATTACTAGGTAGCCAGTTACAGGGAATACAATTTTAGTGTTTTTTATCTTTAGGTTTACATTTCGGACTATTATATAAATTAGAGTTAGGGCTATCAACCAAGGTTACATGTAAGTCGCAATTCTTGATAAGTGTACGTATTTTTCGGCTATTGCTATCATTGACATGTTTAATTTTTAGGAAATTCGTTTTCTTTTCAGACTGATTTTTTGCCCTCTCTCCTTTCAAAATTAATGCTGGTATGGAAACCGGCCTGTTGGAATTTATTCTTCACCTTGCTCTTAGCAGTATCAAAAGAAGCTTGCGAGCCGCATCTTTTTTGTAAATATTGTCGATTTGTTTTGATCAGTTGGCACATGATGTCGTCCTACAACAGTTTCGCAAATGTGCCTGATGACTTAAGAATGGTCAAGCCGAGCTGAATACAATTCAAACAGAGGTTTTTAGAGGCACATTCAATTTACGTATCGTCTGATACTGTCCAAGTTTTTGGGAAGGAAAATGCAATAATTGCTTTGAATGAATGCACCAATAGCATCAAAACCTGTCCATCTGATAACTTGGCAGTCACTATATGCAGCACAAAATCTGATATGACTTCGAAATCTATTGTCTATAGACAACGTTAGCTTGTTCGAAATAGGAAACAAAGGATTCTTCTGTGCTTTTCGCTTTGATTATAGTGACAACAGGCGACAGTATTCAAGGTCTAGAGAAGAGAATTCGAAAAATGCTTCTCCCAACGGAATTGAAACACTTCAGATGCGGCTAGCAGACTAAAATGATCACTTATTCAAGGTGCTACATATTTCGTTATTTTTGCAATTTTGAGAAGTTCAGTTGCAAAGATTCGAATGTTATCTTTCATCTGAGCTCACGGGATTTGTATCATAGTAAAAGATGTGTCCAAAAGTTATAGCAAGGACACTTGAACAGCTATTAATGCTAAGTTTAATTTTTTGACGCACATGTACATGAGAAAAAGTGTATGCATATTCCTTTTGTAAAGAAATATCGAAGCATGCCATGCACCGATGCTTCTCGATCTTCAGGTGTATTTTACATGGCTGTGCTGCTTGGCATTTGACAGAACATTGAAGGATACGTTTCAGAGCAAAATTGTATTTCACCACTAACCGCAGTTGTACTTTAAAAATTACAGCAGAATTTGACGGTGATAAAAAGTTCAAAAAATGCATTCATCGCGATTTAAAAAGTCACTTTTCAGTTTGCGTGCTGCTGCTGTAATGAGGGGAGCAAATTAAAAGATCGTGATGTAAAATATGATCAAATCAAAAATGCACGGTTGACAGCTTTGCAGTTTCAATTCAAATTTTCAATTTTTAGACAACCCTGGATATAATTCTAGATAACTCTACATAAAATAGGCGTACAATTTCGTAGCACCATAGACATGCAGTACAATCCTTGATGATACGGAAGTCAGCGAATCTTAGAATTATAGAAGAAAATTTCGAGTCAAATATAATGCTTCGATAAAGGTGAGAATATTATTTCAATTTTTGTGCATGTCCCACTATGAATGGGAATGAAACGGTCGTGAAACATATATTTTGAAATAATAAACGAATATTATGACTTATATTATGTGTTATTAGTATATGTGACTGTAGGTATTCCAATTTTCTCTCTAAACTCATTTGTCTCTCTAAAAGAGGGAGTGTATAATCAACGCACGAGCATTCTACAAACACGGGTGAATGACACCTTTGAGTACATATGTCATATCAGAAAACAATCCAAGTAGGCAGGCAAAGCATGTATGTTGGTCGAACACATCACATCAAATCTGCATAGTAGCTAGTAGTTATTTTTGTCGTATTACATTAGAGAACTACAAATGATGAGCTTTCTTCGAGTAATTCTAGCATTTAAGGAGAATAAATTTTGAAATTCAAATTAAAGCAAAGAGCATTCCCAGGATTTCGAGGCTTCCCATTTGCTATTCTCCAAGCAGCGTTCCAGTCTATGAATTATTTCTTTTACCGTCAACTCGTAATGATCACTGACTGATTATTTTTAATGCAAACTGCGACAAATACAAGTCAAATAACTAAGTAAAAATATGCGTAAAATATACTTGTATCAACTGTACTAAAGCAATATGAATATAATGCCCATTTGAAGATGGTTCTAACAATTGTGGTACCATGGCATTCTACAGACGTTTTACGTTTACGCCTACATTCTTATAAACACCCCTCTCTTAAAATAAGGCTATGAAAATAGTACCAATGCTAAGAATAACACAAAATCCATTACGTCCTTCTTCAATGCAACACTCCATTAATCATTTAATAGGCAGATGCCCATTGTCTTATAATAGAGAGGACATGCCACTAAATTGCAGGTAAGTCATTTTGCAAAATATCTTTCTCTAAGCCTCAGTCACACTGAAAGCAACGTAAGCACGACCGTCCCGAGCAAACGCATGTCCGCAAGTTATTTAGCTCTCTGCTCGCTCTGTGGCAGTCTGCGACTGCTGTAATGATGACTTTATATTTGTTGCAAAACGTTTTCTCGGAAACACTTGGAAAATGATCGAGCTATTTACCGTGACTGGCGCAAATATGACACTTTGACGCAGGGATGCGGAGTCGGAGTCCTATCAAATGATAGGACCGCGGACTCCGGCCTATAACTAGACCCGAAATATGATACAAACAAATTATTTATTCTCGTGCATAGCTGTCAATGTCTTGATGTCAACTTTCGACTTCGTCAAACAAAAGTGCGGAGACAGCAGTGCATGCAAAGCTTGAAATAGTTGAGGGAATGACCCGTGATAGTTAAAAAGCGATTGTCTTTTCACTCACCGATTCAGTAGAGAAGACAAGCCATCCTAGCCTCGATCACACCTACGCACCAAAGGTCATATCAGAGACAAAAATGAAAATACTAGCTTGTTTGAGAACATTACCTCTTACCCTCACTTTTATCGTGTGTGATTGGTCCTCTAAAGCGCATATTGAAATCGAAAGTGCACTCATATGGATAAGGATTTTCCTGCTTGGTAGAGACTGGAGAAAACCGTGTGAAGCACACATCAAGAAGATGGGAGAAGCCGAGTCGCATGCATCCAACTTAAAGCGACATTTGATGAACTTTCATCGAAAATGATTGACAATTGATACAGCAATGATCTATAAAAATAGGTTCAGGTAAGCCTTTAATGATCTATGATGTAGGTTACCAGTTAATTTTTCAAAAAAACTAGGCTTCATATATTGGCCACCCGGAGTCGGAGTCATACCAAAAGCCGGAGTCCTATCAACCCCCGGAGTCGGAGTCCTATCAAAATGATAGGACTCCGTATCCTGCTTTGACGTGATGGTTATAAATACAAAGCTATTATTCAATTATCATTACTTTTGGTAAGCGAAATGGCTGTGGAATATCAGTGGAATGATGAATTGTAGAAATTGTAGAATGATGACATGTGAAATACATGCAATATAATTCATCTTTCAAAAGTTTTCAAAAGTTAGGAGGAAATTGCCGTTCATTGCAACACAAAGCGATGATCATAAGGTCTAATGTTAAGGATGATAATCTGAGGGCACGTTGGTATTATTCGCAATATAACCCGAATGTATGTCTTTGCCCTCCGGGCTTTAACACCAGATGTATTCCATTGTATCGGCCGGAAAGCTGATGTACATCTACATGTATAATATAATGTACGGTGCAACATACCGCAATTTATGGTAGATTGATACCAAAATACTTAACTAAATAATGCGTCTGCCCTCTCATGCCCTCTTATCTTTGCAATCCAACGTATGATTATAATCTTTTTCGCTTCAATACGGATAGTTGTTCACTACCGTTCAATACGAATGGCTTGACGTCCGTTACCAGCGACAGAGAGTCAGTAAAATACGGATGACATGCAAGACATGTCCGTCTTCTATCCTTATATTATGGAGCTCAGCGCTCTAGCGTGCCTGCTTCATATTCACGGATGATGAAGTGGATATTAGAACTGAAGCATCACAAGAAGGGCGTCTTCACTAGTAGCAAGGAAAATAAAATATCTATTAGTCATGAAACACCTTGGTATATGTCTTGCAAGTAATTAATGTACAATTAGACAAGATCAGAGACAGAAGTTAAGTAAGTCAGTGGAGAAAAAAATCAGTCATTGTCTGAGTAAAATAAAGTCGCAAGCAGTTAAGCATACACATCTTAATTCACTTTTCTTGAGCTTCCTGTTCATCAGATGTCTTCAGTTTCATTATCAGCGATATTCTTGTGATAGGTAGTCCAGGTCCCTTGATTCTCGTTTCGCTTTAGCTTCTATTGATGAATGTTCGCCTTTTTCAGAATGATATTTATCTTTATCTATGCTGAGCGACAATTACATTGAGTTATCCTTTGCCTCTAATTGAGTTCTTCGATCAGCGCGACAGATGCTCATGTGAATTATTACACAGAGCAGAATACAAACGTTGATGCTCATTGCTCACTGCAAAACAAATAAATTATTACACTTGCGATGATTTGAGAGGAATAGTACAAAATATGATGTGATTAATAGGATCTTGGAAGAGTCAAGATTTATTGATGACGTCTTCACTTTTACAATTAATTTCTACCACAATTAATCTCTAGTACAACACAGTGATTTCCTTGAAAAGAAAATGAGTTGAAATTGAGTTGAAAAGAATCTTAATGCAAATCTCAATAGAATTCATCCGCCTATTTTTCGAGAAAATTCTAATTTTGAATTTTGTCAATAGTATGGAAAAGATGCTATCCTAAATTTCCAACAAAAGAATCTCCATGTAAACTGTTCGCATTTCTGGTATTGTAGCGTCAATTAAATCGTAAAATAACAACAGTGTAACCATCTAATGAGCTATTTTTGAATCATTTGAATTTTGATCTCAAGAAATCGTATGAATGAGTATAGATTGTAAAACTCTTCAATGAAAATTTCTTTTGCCAAATGAAATTCATTTTCTGGTGTTGTGGTGTGTGCTGACTCTTCGAGTGTCGATAGTGCATGCATTTTTCCGTTTTCTGATGTTTCAGAGATTAATTTGCGATTTGTCTCTAAATCGACTAAGTGAAATGTATAGAAGTTAGTCTCAAAACTTTTACAATTTACGATTCACCTCCGGTGTACGCACGATCAATCAATATTCTCTTTAGATATTCAATGTACTGCGACATACCTTTGTTGTCAAAGATTGTACAATAACGTCATGTGACCAAGAGTGTCAAAAGCTTTTGCAAATTCGTATGCTAAAACGATCATCCCATTAGTTTCACTTTTGTCTAAGTCTCATGTGATGAAATCGTGCATATAGATTAGAGCACATAGAGTGGATGAAGACTTGACACCTCCAAATTGAAGCTTCTCAAAACACCTGTAGAAATGTGGTAGCAATCCAGAATTTAGAATTTGTCCTTCACAGACTTTCGCAGGGGTGGGCAGAAGTGAGATTGCTCGCAATTTATCAATCTTTGGTGGACTTGATTTGGATATTGGAGTTACCAGGCAATGTTTCCGATGATCTGGGAACTTTCTCTCAATTATTGATACATCGATGATATATGTCAGGAGAGGAGCTGGAATATGGGCAGCTTCTTTATAGAGAATAGTAGGCATCCCATCACGATCGGATGCTCTGTCTATTTTCAGAGAAGTAATGCAATTGTAGACGTCGTTGACATAGATTGACGGCTCTATTGAAAATATGTGAAAAAATCGATCAATTTCAAGTGGGAAGTGGTCCCAGTCTACGTCAGGAATTCATGCACACTGAAACATCGATGCGCAATTTTGAACGATGGTATATGCTTGGCATTATCATGCACTCTATCATTACTACACGGTCACAGAATACGGATACAATGTCTGTGTTAATGGAGCTGCAATAAAAACGAGAAAGACAAAATCTCAAGAAATGTTGCGGAACCCCTTCTATTTCATAGCTTTCCATCTGATTCCGAAATGTAAGAATCTACATTTTATTTCATTTCTAAAAATGTTGATTAAAAACATTTGTAATCTGAAGAATATATCCTATATTAGATGTACATTTATACATTATAAGACTAGAGCACTGTAGACAGCAGAAACCTAGTCCCGCTGAGAGAAGTCCGAAGGTCAATCCACGTTTCACATTAACGTCGAAAGAACAAATCCCAATAAAAGTAAGGTGTGTATAAAAACCGATTCATGCAGGGTCTAATCTAATTTTTTCATTTATATATACATTGAGATCGCTTTAGTACAGGAAGAAGTACAGTATGTCGTACAATGCAGTCAGATCGATTCAGGATAATATCGATCGATAGCAGATAATTAGGACAACATTTGTAAATAATGGTAGGCAATTTGATATCCCATCGAACATTTTACCTAGTGAGCACATCTCTAGCATTTTCTAGAATTTGATCTTGCTCACTTTTCTTATACTGTATATTTCGGTGATGCATTCCAGTATTCCACTCTGTGGCATTGGAAAAGTCAAAATTTTTTGACATAGGCTAGTTCTTTATTCATATGCCCTTGATAACGTCTGAGGAGGAAACGCGTCGTGGTGTAGGCCTATATATGTTTTTTACAACAAAAAAGTAGATTTGTCTTAACGAAGGGAGCGACAGTCTTCTATATAACTCTAGCTAACTGATTGCATGTGCTCGGAGAATAATTGGAATTTATAAACATTAATCCTACATTAAATCTGTTAAAATTAAGTCATTTTCTAAACAAAACCAAAATTTTGCATTTCAGGGCTTTGAAGTGGAGACACCCTCCGAGACTTTGCATATTTCTAAGTATACAGACCCTTACAGTAGGGAGTTCTAATAAAGAGTATGGACTGACAGAATTCGAGACCTTCTAATAAGAATATGAGACATTTTCAATTTCTCAATCGTGAATAAAGATGCGACAGAGCAGAAGGCAGTTTCAATCTATAATTCTCGACCTTTTGGTGGCTGCGTGATGGGTTTCATTGTTCAGAATTCTAAATAAAATTATCAAAAGCTGATAAATGTTGCCAGCCACAAAAATTTAGATAAATCAAATCAAAGTAATTTCCAACCTGTATTAGATCAAATCTTTTACTTATGTTATGATTTTTTTCCTAATAAACATCGTCATATGATATATATAATATAAGGATAAATGACTACTTGAAATAATTTTTCAATATGCATGCTTGCAATGCCACTGCGTTGTTCTCATCATTATACATTGAAAATTAACTAGTCATTATCAGCTTGTTTTTTTAATTTTGTTACCTTGACGCACTTTTCTACGTTGAACTGTTTTTGCAGCACGTCTTGAGTTGAAGGTGGATTATATCCCCGCCTCTTTCTACTGGCTGGACTCTGTCCTTCTTTGAAATGCCTGAGGTACATTTCAGTCAATAGTGACTCTATTTTTTTGATAGATGCTAATCTTTCTCTATTATAAATTTAATTTTTGAGGGTGTGCATCTTAAATGTACAGGATCGCGCTTGGTCAGGTTTGAGCGTCCAGGATTAAGCGGTCGAAACGCGATCGTCCTGACCAAGTTCCTGTCGATGACCTTGTTGATGACCTCATTAAAAATAGTCAAATAATTTGTATGCATATTTTGTAGAATTTTATTTCACGTTTTAGCTTAAGGAACTAATATTAATTCTCTTACACAACTGGTAGATTTTAGATAGCGTAATCCCGCTGTGTTATTAGCTAGATCTGGTATTTTGATTGGAAACAGGCCTGTCCTCTTATCATCTGAATGGGCATACTGTTGAATAGGATCTTTTCAATATATAAGTGATAAACATAATTTTGAACAGAACGACTTACTCGCCAATTCATTCCACATGAGGAGAGGATAAGCGTTGTTTGTCCTTCTAGTAAGTATTTTTAAATTTTTTTAGACATTTTAGGATATAGAAGATTTCTTTTAGATCATATTTTCTACCTATTGAAAATTAACTAGTCATTATTAGCTTGTTTTTTAATTTTGTTGCCTTGACGCACTTTGCTACGTTGAACTGATCCGACTGAGC
Source organism: Prostheceraeus crozeri (assembly GCA_907163375.1). NCBI lineage: Eukaryota > Metazoa > Platyhelminthes > Polycladida > Euryleptidae > Prostheceraeus > Prostheceraeus crozeri. The sequence goes on from CAJQUW010013050.1 coordinate 57,376, forward strand.
TGCGATAGTGTGATGCGGCCTCAATTACATGACGCCGAGAGAAACGCACGTGCGCAGACACGGGAATGGTGACGACGTGAACCTTATCTGCTACAGTTACTTATCTTCTCTGGTGCATATCCAGAATCATTGAACTTTTCTTCTTCGACGTAGCAGTGAATTCAAATAGTTGTGCTAAAAGACAAAACCTTTCCACTGGTTCAGCATCAATCTGAATGGTCTTCTATAGAAATCCGAAACTCTGCAATCTCCGGACTAGCACGGACAAACACATTGAAAATAATATTACGTCGTTCATATTCGCTGTCATGATAACAGTACCTGATCGATAGCGGCTTCCAATGGTTGACAATGGTTGTACCAGTATCTTTTCGGTGTACTTTGTAAAGACGTGCTCAGATCGCCCACAGAATGTGAAACATCAGATTTTTTGTAAAAAAATAACATTCCCTGAAATATTTCATTGATACAAACTCTTTCAAGTTTCAATGATTTTCAAAGAAAGTTGATAATAAGATAAAAATGGCTTGACAATGAAAATATTCTCAGCGTGCGCGGAAAGAAACTGACTTTCCAAATTTCCTGAAAAGCTCTATTTCATCAACTTTGCTTTCTTGATTTACTTGATATCCTCTTGCTACTGCCATTTTTAAAGAAAGTACATTATTGTATGTATAATAAACTGTGTGATTGTATTTTCCTTGAAGATATCTTCCGTAAATATCTGTCAACAAGACTTGGCTTGATTTAGTGAATCTCAAACTTCCCTCCTTATAATTCCTCAACTTTTGTAACTTTATTCAGCTTTTGCTCAGTTCATTTTTTGTTTTACTCGGCTGTTGCTCAGTTCACTTTTCATTTTGCTCAACTGTCAATGATTTTTTCATAGAAATAACTGAGAAATTGGAAAGGGTTGATGACCTACTGTATTTGTGCATTGTAAATGTAGTTTGGAGATTCCCCAACTGATGTAATCGCTAAATTAGGGATTGGTAACATGACATCACGGAGAAAAGTACCGTGAATAGACGGCGATTGTATATCTAAATTTGAAAGTGAGCAAATCTTTATACAGCAATTAATATTCCTTTTTATCAATTTGTATATCAACAACATTTGCTGAAATAATCTTAAATGATCATTTCATGCGTCACACACGCAATATTTCAGTCCAATGTTTCCTTCAGAATTTGAGAAACATGCTCTGATTGATGCGCATTTGTTTGACGTATATTTTGATTTCAACTCTCCGTGTAATCTCCGCAGTATGTCAACTGAAGTCTACAACTTTCTCTATGAAAGACTCATTGGGAAAGAGAATCGAAAGCAATATTAGATTCGTCTCATTTCTATTAAATTAATGTCGATACATCTTCGTTTGCGTTAATCCATTTGATGTTATAATTGATTTTTAATTAGCCACATGACAGACAGTCAATGAAAATCATCTGATATCTATAAAATTGGCCAATGTCACCCAGAACAAGTCGGATATTTTACTAAAACTGATGAAAATCTCAAAGAAACATCTTCAATATTAGCTCAATATCGGTCGATTGTGTCCCTTTAAACAGTGATCATCTTTAATGAATTAAACGTTGTCGAAGTCCATTCTAATATGTTGATGCATGTTCTGTCTCTATGTCCAGCGCTGTAAACTGTAGAACGTTGCAAAAGTTTTCAAAGCAAGCAAACACCTATGCCTAAAGCATCTCAAAGCGTCTGTTAAATTCATGATGTGATTATTTGGCGTTTGCTGACATCACAGTTGAAATTATTTAGCGACAGACAGAGTATAGGAACTTTCATATCGATTGTTAGCTGCCGAGATTGTGCTTTTCTTACACTAAATTCATATAGTCCGGCCGCCAGAACGAGTTTCTGCAGGGAACGAGGCCGAATGTGAGACTTTCACAGAATGATGTACACCCTATGCCTTCCTCAAATCGGCACGTCTGCCGAGTTCTAGTGAGTTCCTCTTCTTGTCAGACAGGATAAAAGAAAAACACATGTAAATCCAATGGGACGCAGATTGCAGTTTTTGGCTAAAATGAAATTTTCTATGTTTTCTCTAATTAAACGAAAAGCACTAAGCCCAGAGTCATCATTTTTGGCATGAAATGTCTTCAGGTCATTTCCTATGATGTGCATGTGCTATTATCATGCTTCTGATCGACAATGTGTGTGAGAATGTGGTTGAAGGTGGATAAAGTTGCTCAAAATGTTTGTGTTTGCCGACATTAAGAGGCTCGCCAAATCTAAATGTGTCCAGCTTTATAGACAGGGGTACATGAAGATGAAAGGAAATGACCTGATGACATTCCATGCCAAAAAATATGACTCTGGGCTTAGTACTTTTCGTTCAATTAGAGAAAACATAGTAAATTTCATTTTAGCCAAAAACTGCAATCTGCGTCCCATTGGATTTGCATGTGTTTTTCTTCGATCTTGTCTGACAAGAAGAGGAACTCACTAGAACTCGGCAGACGTGCCGATTTGTAGTAGGAATAGGGTGTACATCATTCTGTGAAAGTCTCACATTCGGCCTCGTTCCCTGCAGAAACTTGTTCTGGCTGCCGGACTAATACTTCAGCAACGTCAGGTGTCACCGTCACATGATCAATGCGTCGTCACCCAATGTCGTAAATGTCTGGACGGAAGCAGAAATTTCAAGCCAATGACTTGTCCTACGCAAATATCCTAGCGTCTTAGCGGGGAGCGTCTGCAGGGAACGAGGCCAAAAGTGAGACTTTCACAGAATGATGTACAGCCTATGTCTACTACGAATCTGTACGTCTGCCGAGGTTTAGTGAGTTAATCCTCTTGTCAGACGGGATCAAGGAAAAATAGATGTAATTCTAATGGGACGCAGATTGCAGTTTTTGGGTATAATGAAATTTTCTATGTTTTCTCTGATTAAACGAAAAGTGCTTAGCCTAGAGTCATGATTTTGGCATGGAATGTCATCAGGTCATTTCCTATGATGTGCATGTGTTATTATCATGCATCTGATCGGCAATGTATGTGAGAATGCGGTTCAATGTGGATGAAGTGGGCCAACATGTTTGTGTTTGCCGACATTAAAAGAGTCGCGAAATCTAAATGTGTTTAGCTTTATATATGAGGGTGCATGAACATCATAGGAAATGACCTGAAGACATTCCATGCCAAAAATGATGACTCTAGGCTCAGTACTTTTGATCATAGAAAACATGGAAAATTTCATTATAGCAAGAAACTAAAATCTGCGTCTCATTGGATTTACATGTGCTTTTCTTTAATATTGTCTGTCAAGAGGATTAACTCACCGGAACTCGGCAGACGTGCAGATTCGTGGTAGACATAGGCTGTACATCGTTCTGTGAAAGTCTCACTTTCGGCCTCGTTCCCTGCAGAAACTCGTTCTGGCTGCCGGAGAGTGCGGTGATGTTGAATTTATTCAGTATCTTATGCTGGGTAAATATAGGGGATAAGTTTGATCGGACGTAGCATGTCACATAGGCATCGTTCTAGTTTGTACGTGCGTACTCAAAAATGTTCACAGTAGTTCATCGTTTCTTCTCTGTTATGAAAGATTGGCGGAACAGTAAACGATGAACGGAGACGACAGTGATAAGGAAATGAATTATTTATTATAATGAGCACGTCAGAAAGTGCGAGACAATCTGAAAATGTTTTTACTTGTGTTTCAACGGTTCTGCGATGTTTCGAATCTTTCCATTGAATAGCTTTCAACCACTCATTTTGTCCACGGAGTAAGAAATTCAAATTGGCGGTTGACAAAATCAATTATCTAAATCAATTATGCTATATCCTACGAAGAATCAAATTACTGAAACATGCAACAGCCGCAGACTCTTGCCGTCAAGTGATCTATTATCTATGAGATACTTCATCAAAGCCTTTTCATATATAAAAAAGAAAAATGATAAAATAGAAATAATACCCATCTGAAGAGGGCCTTATTGACGATAATATCCATATTTTTCGTTGCTACATACATTACATTTGCTCAGATGTTTCCTTAAGGCTTTATCCTAATGATTATCCGTTCTTTCATACAACATATAGCTATTTGTGAAAGATGTCGAGGTCTATGATAGCCTATAGCATGAAAGATATCCTCACATACCTTCAGGGATCTGTGCTCAATCCGGCCAGTTTTGACAGGAGGGATGTGGTCACTATCACAGTCAAAAACGCACTTGTTCTGTGAGCCCGTTTTTCAATGTTGTTTACACTTTTGACGGAATGAAGAGATCTTCCTACTCTTTACGACGCGACTCCCTTCAACAAAGACGTTGCATGAAGTGGTAAACAAGTGTGGAGAAATTAAGTGTATCGAATTGAAAGATGGACGTATGGTGGACACTGAAGTGTTCGTGTTGATGATGAAATGTTGCTTCCAAAACTCGAACTCGCACGGGAAGAGCATTGTCAGCACTTCTTCGTATATCTGTACAGGAAAAGTTGTAAGCGTGACTCCAAAACCAACCATGTGCCAAAAGGCTAATTAAGTCTTAACAATATGTTGTCATTGGTAAAACCGATTTGCATATCTTAAAGTTGTGGGAAGACCCCAAGGAAGAGCGTTCGTTGAGCAACCGCTGCTGCAACTAGTCGTCGGAGTCAATAGTATCAATCTGATAATGGCCATCAATGTAGAGTTAGACCTCGTTCAATTTGAATTAAGGCAGCAGATCATAGATCACTTGAAACAACGAAGGACAAAAGTCAGGGTATCAACTATAACACCTATAAATCTAAGGCTGAATTGGAAAGTAACACAATCGATGATGCTTTCGACGTTGAAAGATTCCTTGAAAACTGCACGATAACGGACAAGTCCTGATGTTTGCCATATCGTTTATCAATGACCACTCATTGTGACACCTGGTTGCGTCCGAACACTAATTTACCGGAAGAACACCAGCATTGATTTCAAGTGATGCATACTCAGGCTCTATACATACGTTTCTTACCCCCACTTAATCGCAAGCTGTTTTAGGGTAAATATCAGTCGTCAAGGCCTATTCACACTGGTCGACGAAGATTTTTCGCAGTAGACTGAGTGAATTCTTTGCGAAGGTTGGTTTATCATTTCAGTGGTCGCAGTCAATTGAATGCGTGAAACCACTCATTCAATGTGAATGGTGTCGACGACTGCAGCCGATGTGTTCACTCCGAGAATTTACTGCAACCACTCCGACGACTGCGTGAATTTACTGCGACGACTGCGAGCATTTACTGCGGTAACTAATTGCATCTATGAACAAGTGTTGAAAACATTGGAACTCATCAGTATACAACAGATAGCATAATATCGAGCGTCTCAAATTCTTGACAGCATGAAAAGAAACAAGGCGGTTGCCAGTATCTTGTTATTGGAGCAATTAGAAAAGGAAAGGACCGCCGATTTTGGATGAGGCCAGCCATCGCCAATAGAGACTATCATATCGCTTACCTCCTTCAAAATTGGACGTCACCCACTTCCATGCATTTTCTTTTTTGGTCAAATTTCGGTAATCTTTTATTGTGTTATCATAGATCAGGGGGTTGTTTTCAATCGCTTCGATTAATTCGCCATCTTCCATTCTTGCCTTTCTTGACTTCCACTGATTTGACTGCGACGCAAATGAACTATTTCATTCTTGCCGCAGTGATAGAAAACACGCGTGCCCCTCATTTCACATGAAGTTCGCAGTGACTCATTCACACCTGTATGCGTGTATTAGCGATACCATTCACACCTACGCAGTCAACTTCTCCTCCGCAGTCAAATTCAAGACTGACTGAGTGGTTTCTCGCAGTGGTCGCAGTGGTTGCAGTGGTTCTTCGCAGTCGACTGCTAAAGCATTCACATCAAATGATGTCTTCGCAGTGTTCGACGACAGGAGTTCGCAGTCAGTGAGAATCAGGCTTCAGATAGCAGCCGAACAGATTCAACACGACTGGTATACGACACGGACCGCGTCTAAAATGGCGGTGCTCCACAATCGGATTGGCAAGCGCAAATTCCTCTTAGAAAAGCAAGCAATGCCACCATGGAAATTGCCCTCAAAATGTGTCCGCTGTAGGGACCGAGTAAATCGATATATTCAGCCAGGTTTGAGCAGGCAAGACCGAAAAGCGTTGGTGCTTTGCTCAAGATTCCTTCTTGGGTGTACAGGAAAATTAAACGCTAAGTATTTCATAGAAATCTTGCTTTTTTATTCAATTAATGCTAGCGTTGAGCTGTCACTTGCGTTAACTTACGCTAACCTTAATGCTCACATCCTAAACGCATGATACTGTCTTTGAGTGTGTTCAATTCATTTCTTGACTTTGATTCATAAGTAGAAAATGTTGAGAAGAGTCAGGTTTCGATAAATTGATCGCTCAACCTTAGATTTACATTAGGAATTTCGCAAAACCCAGCAAATGATTGCAAAATAGTTAGAATAGGAAAATTCTTGATACAATGAATGTGTGTAGAACCAAATAAACCGATGTCTGCAAAATTGTTTGCGAATCTCGGTTACGGTACTTCATTCAACACTATGGAGAACGGAAAGGGAGAAGCTCACGTGCACAGTTTACCAAATATCATTTTTTCTGCATTCCATGGTGATACTGAATGCAGAGAATGGGGAACCTCCATTTAAACAGCGATTATGAAGTCAGAAAAAATTACATATTTCAATTAGAAATGGCCATCTGCGGTGGTGACATCATCAATTCATAAAACAAAATGAGTCCTCCAAGAGCATACCAGAATGATTTCATTGATATTTAGCACGTTTTTAATATCCATTATCATGAACATTCATCATGAAATCCAACAAATTTACCATTGTGAATCTAAATGCGATATGAATGTCCCCAAATGGAGAGAAATTAAATTACATAATGATGCTTTAATGAATAAATCGTTTGTTTCAATTTTTTCTGTAAATTTGGTATCACGTTGTATGTACTTTTCGCATCTGACGATTCTGTTGTAAAGAATGGAGAATGCAGACACCGCACTCCAAATCATAAACTCCCATATCCTATCTGAGCATTGAATGAAAGAGTACTAAAATTACCGAGCTTCAATTCATAGAGACACTAAAATGCTTACTAAGTACAAATGTGATGAAACATCAATATAGCAATGACTCACTACGAGGAAATGACAAACAAGCGTAGGACAATAGCGATGCATTGATCAGGGTGCGTTATTTATCACAGTTAGCAGCACCGTCTCCATTGTCACTGCTCGTGTTGCTTGCTCGATGAGCTTCGCGCGCTCCTACTGTCAGCACGCTTGCCATCCTCGCCGAATGCATGTTTAGTTCAGCCAACGTTTTACATCCTCTCCGACAGTGCTTTGAGTTCTGCCAAAGTTTGTCATCCACCTTGACTGCGCTTTGAGTCCAGACAACGCTTTCCATCCTCTCAGACAGTGCTTTGAGTCCTGCTAACGTTTACCCACTTCACTAACTGCTTTAAATCTTGTGCATGTTTTATTGATCCAAATGCATTTTTGTTTAATTGCCAAAGCAGTTCTTAGATAGATGTGCACATATGATATAGCGGGTTGGATATGCCGTTTGGCATTTCTCGATGTAGTGGAGGTGCTTGTCTCTTACAACTCACTAAATTAGTACTAAAATGAGTGCGCATTATGTACTGTGCTTTCCACCCCGAAGAGTTCTAAAATGAGCACTAATATTTTCACACTCAAAGAGGTCTAGAATTTGGGACTCATTTCTTATTCGCTGTTGGCACTCTGGTTCAATACTCTTTCTAGTACCCATTTGGGACTTTATGAAAAACTAGAATGTTAGTTGTTGCCGTGCACTAAACAGCTGCCGTCACTGGATGGAAGCATGAAACCAAGAAAATGATTGCGCCTTTTTCTAGAGCACAATTTGTGACACATTCGTTCATCCTATTCTGCCCCGTGTGTCATACATACAGTGGATGGATATGTTGAGCGATAGGCCTACAACAACCTTTATTTTTTGCAGATTAACGAGGAAGCGAATTTTTCGTGATCTCTCTATGATCCATTCACTTCTTTAGCAATATGTTGTTGAAATTCAAAATGCACTGAATTGTTGAATTCACTTTCTTGAAATTCAGGTAAACACCTGTTGTTTCAGGACAGTAAAAAAATCATCGAATTTGCGCATGCCACGAAAATCAATGATAACTATGTTTCACCACGCTTGCAAACTCAATAGAGGTTATGCTAGCTTTGCCCTTCACCTTCCTTCCCGCTTCTGCTCGTACAGGGCATTCTTCTGAGTTTAATAAACCATAAGTATTCTCATCTAAACGAACCAATAAATACACGTCTGCTCTATTTACTTAGTTTATATAATGTTTGCAGTTGATAGTAATTTCAAGTCTTAGATATAATGTGTGATGGTCAAACAGACGATAAATTAAATGAGTTTACCTTAGCCTATGTACCGGCAAAGCAATTTACATATATCAACTGCTTAAGAAATCCTGACGGCAATAAAATTCATGTCAATAACTGTCTCATGGGATAATGGGACACATGCGTCCCATATCTAAAACAATCATAATGGGCAGGGTTTTATTTAAGGTTTTTGACACGGGTCATCTGATCACTTCCACGGGTCACACTCAAATCGTCTCAAGATCGACTTTCATTAGTGTACGCCAAACGCACTCAGGATTTATAAGCAAAAACAGAAGTCATGAATGCAGTATAACATTTATTTAGCATTTAGCAATGAATTTTACTCGCGATTCTGCATGTTAATGAGCTATCTTGAGATGAATTATGGACACTGATAGTGTTGGCTGTGGCTCACTACATGCAACGAATGAACGCTCAAAATCCACGGTACAAGTCGAAAATTTACAAATCGGTGTCACCCGTGACAAGTGGAGCACCTTAAAAAACACTGATAATAGGATAAAATAGATGTGGTCCTCGATCACACAATATAATTTATTTTGACAATCTGATTATATTTGATGCTATTTTTGCATCCATAATAGAGACAATCGAAGTAGATTTGAAGAAAAAAATCGGATGTTGAAAATTTTGTCCCTTTCATGGTTAAAGACCACTCATAATACATGCAATTGTGTCAGTTTTATGCTACAAAGTGAACTGTTTCCGAATGAAAACAGAACGGCAGATTATCATGTCCCATAGTACTTTTGGTGTATTTATTCATTTGGTTGAGTAATTTCTGCTATTCTGCTACACGATATGCAGAATGTTTCGAAAATTACTGCACGAAAATGGCAACCAATTTTCAAACATCATTTTTGTTTTGATGTCCTGGCTCAATTTTGACAAACGTTACACCTTATGAAACCGCATGTTTCACAGATTATTCTGGAATATAAATTGATTTCACAAGTTATTAGTAGTGGTCAGTAGGCCCTAAAAGAAAACTTTCTTCTATGACACTGAATTCAACATGAAGACCACGCGAGTCTGTGTGAACAGCCCAGAGGTTTATTAAGGCTCTGAACGCAAATTCTAGAGGCGTGAGGACGAGCGCGGCCTAAATGGACCATCAATCAAATGCCATTCGATTAGCATTTTAAGAAATCAGCAAAAAGTATTTTAGTAAAAAAAAACTCCATTCTGAAGCATTTTATAGCCATGACTTAATTATTTTTATGCCCATGACTGCCTCTCTCATTCTATAAGTCGTCATTTTATGCAATTTCATGCTCAAATTTAATATTTAAATGTCAATGCATGCAATTATACTTTACGACATTTTGGCATAGTAGTTTACATGTAAGCTTGGTTGAAAATAAATAAGTATTGACTACCATATTTCAATTATAAACCAAAGCGTCAATTATGCGGTGGTTTATTGTAAAGTTCCTGTAAGAATTATGAAAATCGCTAAATTATCATTAAGACGGATTGTTTATTGATTTAAAACGCATATACAGCCTCGAAACATTTCGTTCTCAGACATTCTCAAGGGAAGGCTCCCATTATGAAAATGAGTCGCGAAACCATGTCGAAAACTGCGGGCCTAAAGGAAGTTTTAGTGGACCGAGAATAAATGATCGATGCAAGGTGACTTCAATTTCATTTGAGATTTTACAGAAAATTCTGTTGTGCAACTTACCAAAATTTTCGATGTCTATTGCTGCTGTCAACTATTACCAAGTCGCTAATTCTCACACTTGCCTAACTTGTCGCAATGAATCTCTTGCGGTAAATGAATGAAATGCGTACTATGAAATAAAAACTAAAATCCTTGCTATGTTGACTCACCAAAGAAATGGAACGTGGATATTAGCTTGTCCACGCGATAGTATCGCATTCTATGTGGATATCTCCGCACTTTGTGTCAAATGACACTGGTTCAAAATTTTAGATCATGGAAAAAAGACGACATTTGGATATTGACAGAAATCTCACATTCTTTACAAGTAAAATTGTCTCATAGTCAACCAACTTCTTGAGTTTCAATTAAGAAGTGTAATTTCTGTACCCGTAGCTATTTTACAGATATTTGAAGATGATATCAATTACAGAAACGCTACAGATCAGCATAAGTCAACAGTTTAACACCACTGGTGGTATGTTTCGACTTATTGTGATTTGAATCAGAGATGCTGGAATTCATGTAAAAAGGCACAGGATAACCAGAACATTTTCTGAAGCATTCATCAACTTTTCGCATTGTTTTATCATCTCACTGCACTACAGAAATCTTCGTAGCCTGCAGTCGATATTCATTTTAAACCTATAAATTGTTTAAATAAGTCTTCTTGTCAGAAGAAGCAAAAAAGACGACATAAGTATCGATCATTCATACCATGCCGCTTTCAATAGAAAGCAATATTGTTTTTGTTTAACATTCCTCGAAGGACGGAATATTGGAATGCTTCTCAGTTAATATTTGACAAGAAATCGAAAAGAATTGAAGTTATTGGCGACCAACCATTTCAGGAAATCATTGATTCTCATGCGATCATACTACAGTCCGTTTCATAAAAAGTGGATCATCCTAAAATTTGACTAAATAAAACATAAGTGTGATACAGAAAGCATTTTTCATGTTATGTCATGTCCCTAATATATTTAAATGTCCTTATATAATCTGATAAGCTATGATACAGTAACGGTTCTTAAGAAGCTAATATTTTGTGGCCCTACCCTTATTGTCAATGACATTACCAATTCGTCTAGGCATTGATTCGATGATATCGTTGATTTTTGACTGATCTAACTTTCTCCACTCTCATTTTAACAGTGACGTAAGTTGTGATACGCCATCTGTAGGTAGCACTGAACGACGAACGTTACGTTTTAGAATAATCCATACATTTTCTATGGGATTCAGATCAGGAGAACGAGCTGGCCAAGATAATGTCCTAAGCCCTAATTGAGACTTGCATAAGTTGACTCTACTACTCCTGTGACACGTAGCATTATCATCCATAAATAACCAAGTCGATGGATCACCAAGTTGATCCGTCATTTGGCCAATGTTCATTCGTAAAACATTCACATAGCGTTCAGAATTCATGTTTCCTTGCTGTATGTGAAGTTCAGAGCGGCCATTGGTCCAAATGCCAGCCCAAATCAGTAGAGTCGCACCACCTTGTACCCGGGGACGATGTAACTGTCTCGGAATTTCCTGATCAGATTTTATCCCAATTCGCAATCGACCATCACTATCCTTCAGACGGACTGATGCCTCATCAGACCAGACAACCCGATCCCATTGATTTCGCCAGTGACAATGACTCATTGCCCATCTGAGACTTCTTTTTGTATGTTGATCTGATAATTCGATCTGAGAGGGCCTCTTACAGCTCTTGAAATTCGACTCAATAAGTCTTCTACGAATAGTGGACTTACACTGTAGAAATAGACGAGACTAGTGCAGCCATCTCAGTTAACCAGATACTTGGATCAACTTTAACAAATCTCAAAATTAGGCGGTCTCTACGTTTGGATGTTTTGCGTGGACGGCCAGAGCCCTCTTAACGACAGAGTCGAAAATCATCATTATGCCATCGATGCACATTTGTGTAAGGGACATTTAGTCGCTTGCTTGTAGCTCGCAAAGAAAACCCTAGTTCTAGCAAGGCTGACACTTTGCCTTTTGTGAATGCGATCTCGTTATTGTTCATTTGTGCTTTGTATTGTTTTCAACCGGTAAGAGATAGATTTCTAGCTGAAAGCAATCAGGAGTGCTGCCAACACCACCGCAACGAAGTCAGGAAGCTATGGAACATGAAGTCCATTTAATCACATGTAGCAGTTACATTATTGTTGATGAATAATGGTGCTATACTGGCTCTGATTGACAGATTTTCTTTATTTTTGTTTTGCTTAATAGCTTTTGGCTTGTAGAACAACATATTACATAACAAAGGAAACAAATGTAATTTTATAAGAGTGAGGTATGATTTTGTGTAACATTGCTAAATGAAGATCAAATTATCTACTACTTTTTTTATCTATAACAGGAAAACAACTCAATATTCATGCTTGAAATTTCCAACAATGATATTAGTAAGCACAACTGACATATCTTCCAAATTTCAGAGAAATTCGTTCAAGTTTGGCGGAGTTAGACAAAGTTGAAGTTAAGGCGATGTTTAAGGGTGATCCATTTTTTATGAAACAATCTGTATTTGCTCATCATGCAAAAGTTGGCAATAATTCAGTGACAATGAATTTAACTGATTCACAGTGGGGCGTTTTATCACATCATTTTCATCTAAATGCACGCGGAATCGATAAATGGGTGATTTACAATGAGAAATATTTCCTGGATTACTATTTTTGGATTATACTGTGTTAAGTTTGGTAGGAATACGTTGAAGTTTATTCTATACCCATATTTATTTTATTTGTAGCCGCAATTCAATTTCAATTTCAATTACATTCGCAAATTTTTGACAATTCTATAACCAAAAGAACGACACCGGGACTGAAGTACAGTGTCGTCAGCACCTCGATATACTTCAAAGCCAGGTGACGTCATTTTCACATGAATTGTTCATAATTCCTTTACAGATCGATTCGCTTCTTCTTTTGCCGATGATGAAATTGTATGGAAACTGCATCACATCATTTTGCCGTGCACTTTCTCCCATATAGAAGTGTGAAATTACCCTTAGTCGGTCAAGCGTCGTAAATACAACTAATAATCGAAATTTCCACAAATTATTGATTATTTGCATAATTTTGTTCAACTTTGGTTGTAAATAGCTTTAAAAATTTTGATTTTATAAGCGAACCAATTGACTGAAAGCAGTCTATCATTTATCCAATTGTCATGATAATTCTCTATCAATTTCAAGATGGTCTTATCTCCGGCACCGCTTTGTTGAATACTGTGGTTGTATGCAGTGTTAGTGACAAAACTCTGCTTTACATTTACGATTGCTTGAAGTGAACTTTTTACAGATACAAATCGTGATAACTACAGCGCAAGTATAATTTTAATTTTTTGCATTTGTTATCGAAATTAAAACCATCGTCTATACTTGATTTTGAAACAAAGTCAGCAGTAAGTAAATAGTTTTTGCTGTATGTATAAGAAATGATGAAGGTACATATCATGTTTCACTTTAATAGCCTATTATAGTGCATGCACTTGATTTGGAAATGATAAAAATAGAAAATCCTATAATGGTTTCGGTCTTCATGTTATCGCTATGACAATCTAGCCGTAAAACATTTTGGAAATGAAGTAAGGAAAAATCTTGAGCAATTATATATCGTCAAAAATCATTGATAATGCATGTTTGAGCAGATTATAGTGTTTTGAAGAATAACCGTCCATAAATTTGCAGTGCAAGTCAATCCAAGTGTCCTTAGAATTTAATTAGTCCATCATCAAAGAAAGATCAACAGGGCAGAAAGCAATCATTAAGTCATCCACTTTTCTATGTAGCTACAAATTACTAGGTAAAATATAAAGGGCATAAAACCTCAGAAGTATTTATACAGTAGGTTCCAACGGGTAACAATTTAACTCGCATAAAATATAACAAAACTAAGTAGGCAGACATATGTCCGTCTATGTCCGGATTTGTCCATTATTTCCAAAATTGAATGACGTATCGACTTGCATGACTCGCACAAAAAATCTCGTTGTTAGATTGCGTCATTACAATATGTATTTCTGCACGCGCGTATACTCTCACTGATGAAAACAGTTTTCGTTAAACAAATTATAATTTAAATCGATATTTTCAAGCCCGACGCGCTTCGTACTGCTGTCGACATCAGCTTGGGCAGTCACTATAAAACAGACAGCTAAACTGAGGCCTGGTTTTACTTGTATTCATATCTTCGATTGATTTACCATGAATTACATGCCATCGCATGTAACTAATCGTATGACTTAAGGAATTAAATAAGGCCAAGAGGACGACCCCTGGCTAGATGGTGCGACCCTATAGTGAGGCTCTACGGCAGAACCTGGGCGAGGTCTTCGAGATGCAGAGAAGATTGCAGGAGACCAACAGCTGATATTCGGTCATCAAGTAATCAAGTAAACATGTTATCGCGTAACTGAAACTCGCTATTTAGAAGTTTGACATAGCGAGCTTCAGCTACGCGAGTGGTGAGAAGGTCTATAGAACTTTTCAATAATATGAAGATGGAAATGAAAACAGTTGGTGGCGCTACGATACTTGCGGTACTATTCAGGCATTTTCAGTAACACGGCTGTTATGCTCACGAAAGTGAAGTTCAAATGGTCAATTCGTTTGTCGTTGTAAAAGCCGTTATGCAAGCAACAACTAAACTTGTACACAAGGTAATGATCTATCCAAACCCTGGGAGCTAAAAGACGGTCGAAGATCAGTTGCAGAAGCGAATTGACTGACTTCCACTTCGATTCTTGCGGCTTGTCAATTTTACTGTGCTTACCCCAGTTGATGCACCTTTCTATTCTCTACAAATGAGAGTCAACACACTTGCAATAATATGAAGAACCGACATTATCATTCACAGCAGTAATGCTAATATGAGAAGCTCTGTCCTCTCTGCATTCCTATGATTCTCTCGGTGCGTTTTCGATAGGATGATATATTTTCTGCCCATTCAACAGATTGAATGTCGAAAGAAAGAGAAAACACTTGATTTATACCCACGGAAACAGAGAAACTAATAAACAGTCTCTTGCTTTTATTACTGACATTGAGAAGCCGCAAGTGACATGAATTCTTCGCTCTGAGATAGAGAATTAGGTCATATATTATCTAAATCATTCCGGGTTGACTTATCGCCTACATGACCCATCCGACCGTGCTTTGGGAATCATTTCAACTTGAAACAGGAAACCATTGACATTATCGATCGCTTGCTGTTGTTTCTCCAACTTATCTTCGTCAATGAAAGAGTGGGAGGCAATTTTCTTCTCTTTTTTGCCTGCGCCATTTTGCTAATCAGCCTTCCTCCCTCGCAATCTTTCAATTCTTCCATCAAAGAGTGGGATTGGCTGAGCGATGAACCAATGAGAAAGCGTGCGGAGGCGGAGCTGTATCTTGCCCAAACCTCCCTCTCAAAAGTCGCAGTCCAGCCCTTCTCGGGTTGACGCCACCAATGTTTCTCAAATTCGCCAACTCGTGTTCTGGAAATGTCTCCGATGTGGACCCGGAGCCGGAGTCAGAGTCGGAAGGAACTGTTCTTCGCCGATGGTCAGCGGTCATTCTCCTCCCCGCGGCCCTGGCAGCTATCCTGTCGAATGCGCTGATGGTTCACCTGTTGCGAAGACCAAGGCTAAGACACAACTTCGGAAATTTGCGATTTCATTTCCTCATTCTCGGTATTACAGAGATCGGAGTCAATGGATCCTTCTTGTTGTTTCAGATGATGACACTATTGTCTCTCTCAACGACGCCTGATAACAGTACAACTGGTCTCTACAACTGGCGGTACATCCTCTTCGTAACGGCAACCCGCAGAATTGCATTCACTTTTTCTGACGGCTTATTGTCAGCACGGAATTGGACAGTTGTCATTATCGCAGTCTCTCGATGTATTGCCGTGCTCTGGCCGCTTCAAGCGCGCGCCTCGGGCGCTTTAGGAGCTACGAAACAGGCCATGTGTGTTCTCCTGGGTTTGGCGCTTCTGTCGGCAGCCTATTCAATCCTTCGGTCCTTTATATTCAGGATAGAAGTCTGCCAGATCAACAGTGACCTTCATCGTGTGATCGAATCGGAATCAGAATTAATAATGGAGAATCATACTTTCCAACAGATGGCTCGAGTTGGCTTCTTTGCGTTCCAACGAGCCATACCAACTGTTGTCATTGTCCTCACTACTATTTTGTTATTGCGTAAAGTCCGTAGTCGCAGAGTTCTTTGTGATTACTTGCATCTAAAACTTGGACAGCATGACATCATTGCCGGGAAAGTTACTCGAACCGTTGTTTTACTGATGATTGTCTTTTGTGTATTTCAATTTCCTCTGTTTCTCTTTCAACTCCTAATGCTGGCATTACAAGGCCATGCAATCAACGAGGCCATCAATATTTATTACGCTATGTTAGCCAATGACCTCATGTTGTGTTTGGACTCAACTGCCAATATCTTTGTTCTGCGCACTGCAAGTAAGAGCTTTGCTAATGAATTGATGAGAATGCTGACCTGTCGAAGCAGAAGATCGGCCGACGCTATCAGTTTGTCGAATCAGGGGAGTCTGACAATCTACCGTTTTACTCAATAATATCGGCTTGGGCCATGTCTTCTCTTGTTTTCAATGTTTTTAACTTAAACTGAAACTACTTGATATCAATCAATGTGCAAACATGTTGAAATAGTTGTCACAATTTGCTTTTGTTATCCTTCTTCTTTATTTGTATTCATGATATTCGATCACGCCTGACATAATGTTGAAGGAATTCCATGCATGTGCTATGTAAATCAATTGAAGATGTCATTCCTTTTTATCTTCTGATCACATCGGGGAATAAAATCTAAGATGTCGAGCACAAAATACAGATATCCGAATTGTCACCATAGACATCGGCATAAAAATCCGACACTTTGCACTGTGTAATATTAGAGGACTAGAACGGACATGTGTATTAAAAGCAATAGTACATGGGGGAAATGCTTTTCCTGACAACGGCACTTAACAATAACAGTGCACAATGTTGCTAGGCACTTGTAAAAATGAATTTCCACCAACAAACAGCACTT
The DNA here is from genome assembly GCA_907163375.1 of Prostheceraeus crozeri. NCBI lineage: Eukaryota > Metazoa > Platyhelminthes > Polycladida > Euryleptidae > Prostheceraeus > Prostheceraeus crozeri. The sequence continues at coordinate 74,536 of CAJQUW010013050.1, forward strand.
GTCCATTCTGGTCCCACTTTTATAGGCATTGCAAGAGTCAGATTTCTGGATAAAAAAGTCAATCCGACGCTGATCAATCACTTCAAAGCACAGTTTCCACCTAGCTCATGCAGATAAATATCTTTCAAACAGCAAATTAATCTTTAACCAAAACGAAAATTTTCAGGTTTAGCAAATTTTGCATTCTCCTACATACCTTAAATATATCTCAGACATAGAAATTCGCAACAGAAAACGGCACAAACCAGGCGCAATCAGGTTTCCTAACAATGTTCTGTAATTGAAATTTTCCTGATTGTCCGATTCATTTAATTCTATTATGCCTATTGTGATTGTTTTCATCAATTTTACACAATTCCCAAATTTGGAACAGTGATCAGAATTCAGGGTCTATATCTCATAGCTCCATTTTAATCCTTATAAGACGAATAATGTATGTACTTAGAAAAGCAGTTTTGCCTTTTGACGGTAGGTTTGAGAAATTCATTTGTCGAATTCTCAGTATTATTTTATAAATCAGAATACTTGCCATCATCGATTGGACATTTTAGTTAAATCTCGCTTGATATGATTCATGAACGAACCAATTGATAAATTTGTGTAAATAAGCCTATAACTCGTAATCATATTTTCTGTTTCCCTTTATAAGTTTTAATTTATCTGAATGGTATATCGACTTTCTTCTACAATATGCTTCATATTTGGACAATGTCAAGACGATATTTTCCGATCTAATAACGCGAAGCAAAAAGAGATTCAACTTACGTGGTAGCCTACGCTGACGACATTACCCTTATCCATTTTGTTGAAAGAGACTCAACTTCTGATTTCCAAGCTATCGTAGACTCTTTTCATGACTGGTCTTTGAGTAAGAAACTGAACATCAATATTGATAAGACCAAGCTTCTATCAGTTCGACGGTCTATGACTCCATCTGTTGCTCCTGTTACAATCGATGGGTTTGTTATTGATGAAGTTCGTTCTGTTAAGATCCTGGGGGTTTACTTCACGGATGATTTGAAATGGGATGTTCAATTCAACTTCTTATACAAAAAAATGTGTAGGAGTCTTTCCTGTGTAAAAAGGTTGAAAGTGAATTGTAATACCTGTAATGTTATCTGGCGAGCCTACAACGGCCTCGTAATGTGTCATTTGAATTTTTGCTGGCCAGTGATATGTGATTTGCCTATGAAATACTTCGCTAAGATCGAACGAATTGATCGCCTTGCCGCCAGATGGGCCAATATCAAAAATGTTCTTCCTCTGAGGAATAGACTGGACGAATCGTGCATCAAACTGATAACGAAAGTTTCCAAGAATATTGAAGTACACCCTCTCAGCGAATTCTTTGAAATTCGCTCTGAAACCTGTAACACCAGACATTCTAGAGCTTTACTTCCTTTACGTCGTAAATCAAGATTGTACAGTCAGTCATTTGTAAGATTTTCACCATTTTCTTGAATTGTTGCGAGTTTGTTTTTTGTCAAATACCGCTATGTAGTATTTGAAATATAGCATTATTATTATTATTATTATTATTATTAATTTATTCCATTGATTAGAATTTAAGTCTCCAAGAATGAATTGCAATCAACAAAGCAATCTCAATTGAGAAAATTTGATATTAAGAAGATACCTGATGAAGGAGGCAATACATGGTCTCGATGCAGATATCGAAAATGCTAATGTAGAGCGCGTCTAATTTGTTAGTCTACTTGTAAGATGGCATGCATGTACAGTTTCAATGTCAACATTACATATGTAGGCTAGTTTCTAAGAAATGGAATTTTTACTTACTTTAGTTTTTTTTGAGACTTTATGGTTGGTCTATATACTTGTACTAGAAAAATGAAGATGGCAGCCAAGACGGAGATACGAATCTAATAGCTATCTAGAGTGTGACGAAAATGCAGACTTCTCTCTCTTTCCTCATCAAGACTCGGCAGAAGTGATACTTAACGTACATTAACTTTCAAGGCAGCGACGACCAATGGAGTCGCTTGCATGAGCCATTGATCGGCGCAGACTCTTCTTCCCTTCTCTGACGGGAGGGCGAAGCGATGCACGGTGACAGGGAGCCGGCGAGTGGCTGGGCGCCAATCATACGCTCCAGGTGGATGATCGATCCTACACATTTGGAGAGACATCAAAACTCCCTGCTGACGGACCAAACGCTCTCTCTCATCTCTCTCCCGCCTACAGTACGCACGATCTCTTGTTGGGAATCAACGACGCTGCTGCGACCCTTCGGCTCACGACCGCTGTCATTGCCAAGTTGACAACTGCACGTACACTCACATTCTCTGCGAACGCCAAATCGGCTCTCTTAAGGGCCACCACCTGCCTTGCACTTAATAAACACATTCACTCACAGGGATTTGGCCTTTTTTCTGTTCGTACCTTGGGGAGGTCGTAACAGAAAATTGGGGGCTCAGCCGGGATTGTTCCAAATTTCATCAAAGTTGTCTTATGCTACGTTGGCATACTTTTCCCTTAAGCTACTTACGTTAGCGTTTTCGTCAGTTAACTACCACTTAAATTATCAGTCTTCAATAGTTACATAGACATTTATACTCGCGTCTAGAGTAGTAAGCAAAACTCCACTTCTGGACCGCGCAAGATGGCCGCCATCGCTGCGTCCCCCCCCCTCTGGCACGGCAGAGTGTCGTGGTCGGCCGCCGTGGTGCTTCGTGTCTGAGTCCCCCCCCCCTCTGGAACGATGGAGTGTCGTGGTGGACTTGGGCGACCGCCAGGATTAGTCTTGAGGCTATAGTGTGTGATGTTTTTGGTGCAATCTGCTGAATGTTGGGTTGTAAAATGGGTTGTTTCGAGTGGAAGGAGTGGTCGGATGAGAAAACGGAGGTCGGATTCGTGTTCAGCGTGAAATTCTGCATCGGTAGGGTGAGTTTCAAGGCAATCGGTGAGAAAAAATTTTCAACATTTTCGAAAAACGACAGAGTTAGAA